>JAPMOR010043870.1:144107-194805 GCA_026543865.1 Argiope aurantia
TATAGTTTTTTAATAGACTGTAATTTCTGTTTTAGTAGTAGTGGGATTTTTTTAAGATATTCATTCGTATAAGATATCATTACTTGACAAAGTAGTTCCGTAAAATTAACTTTGAAATACATATATTTTTCAAAATTGCTAGTGAAAATCATCATTATACATAGACAAATATCGAAAATTTGATCATAAAAAATAATTTCTAAAATTCATCGAAGATTAATTATAATTGGTATCTAATTAATTTAGCTTTATTAAAACAATTCAGGTTTCATTTCAAAGCCGTGATAAGCAAATTATGAAATAGGCATGTTGTAAAAATAATAAGAATCTTTTAATATACAAGTTATGATAAGATATATATATTTCTTTTAATAATACTTGACATTCATTGAGTTTTACATCAATTTTAGAGGAAAAATACATAGCAAATAAAATTATGAATGTATGCGTAGCTCAGTGGTAAGAAATAAATAGTGTGATTAATATTTGTATTATTGGAATTTATTGTCAACTTATTATTTTATGATTTAAAATTAAGACCATATTATTTAAAAACACAATTAATAAACACAGCTGTGTAAGTGATTATTCTGAGTTTTCATTCTTTCATGTTATTTAAGTTTGTATTTCAATTAATTGCATAAATGCTGTATTTAAGTGAGCCTTCACTTTAAAGAACGGAAAATATTTTTATGTCAAGCTTGTCATACTTATTTATTGAAGCCTTTTTTTTGTATTCGATATAAATAATAAAAATATTTGCTTTTTTAAGACTGTAATAATTTATTTATAATTAAATTTTTCACTCCCAAGGTTTTAAATAAATTTTAATGTACTTATGGTCATTTCGTGTTCAACGATTGTTTTTTCTAAAATGCATAGAGGCTCATTTTAATTTGCACTTCTGTTATAATCACTATTAAAGTAATAGATAAATAATAACGTTTTTTAAGTGACATATTTCTTAAATATAAAATATATATTATAATTCTGCTTAACCATTTAATGAAATAATTAAGCATGGCCTTCATTAGGAATAAAATAGATATTTCTGATCCAATGATTAATTTAAGAAAAGATTCCAATGGTGCTAAATGAATATGCATAATTCATCTATGAATAAATATTTAGAATTAAATATTCTATTTACTGAATTTTGAAGAAAAAAAATAATACAAAAAAGTTAATGAAGAGTATCTATCAATTAAAAGCCGTATTTAAATTTTTTTAAAAAGCAAATTTCATCGTAAACACTATAATGCGAGAATGCGAGCAATTAACCTGATACATAATTACATCCTACGCAAAAGTTTTTAATTAAAACTTCAATCTCATCAAAGAAGGTCTTAGAAAAAGTAAAACTTTAAGCCTGCTTCTCAATGGCATTGAAATATAAGTCCCAGCATTTCATTAACCATTTTCCTTTGTGATTAATTGCTTCATTTCTACTTTTTCCTGGCATATTTCCCGCGCTAATAAGCTTCAAAAAATGCCACCAAAACAGAAACTTATACAGTGATTTTTCATTTTTAATTAGTTTTTGAATCGATTAATCATAAAACTTTATGCAATTTCGGCAGAAAACATGTTACCGATGCTTTGTAGCGAAAATTTGCAGTCATTGCTAAGCTTACATTTTAAATTATGTTGGATGTGCCAGGAAAATTTAAATTCAAGAGCTCTAATGAAATTTCAAACTCTTCTGAAGAGAGAAGACATATAAATAAGATTATAGTTTTAGGCAAGCAAACTATGATCAAACGATAAAACTTTTTAATTTATCAATACTAGATTTGAAATTCTATATATCATTTTTTCATACAAACTTCAAATGTTTACATGCAGTTGAATTTTTTATGTATTTACTGCTGTAAAATTTATAACAAACACCTATCTGCCACAAGTTTGTGAGGGATTGTAAGATTTAAAGACTGCTAAATTTTATTTTATGATCATGCAGA
The DNA here is from genome assembly GCA_026543865.1 of Argiope aurantia. Taxonomy (NCBI): domain Eukaryota; kingdom Metazoa; phylum Arthropoda; class Arachnida; order Araneae; family Araneidae; genus Argiope; species Argiope aurantia. Next base: position 146,069 of record JAPMOR010043870.1, read on the forward strand.
TATAAATATGAAATATATATCTAAGGAATATAAAGTCATAAATTAAAGTTAGTTTACTCTACTTTATGTATGAAAACATTATTAATGAAAGGAATGCAGAATTTTTTGATGCATTTTCTGCTGTAAAAATCTGTTGCTAAATTTTATTTAACAATCATGTAGATACAAATATGAATAAATTTATATCTATGAAACCTAAAGTCATAAATTTAAGCTAGTCTGTTCTACCTTGTGTATGAAAAAGTTAATAATTAAAGAAATGCAAAATTGTTTGATGTATTTTCAGACGTAAAAATTATAACAGAGCACCTATCTGCCACAAGTTTTGTGAAGGATTATTATATTTAATGTTATATTAATTTATATATTAATTTAAGTTTGATTTAATATTCATATAGATACAAATATGACTTAATTAATATCTATGAAATTTAAAGTCATAAATTAAATATAGTTTACTCTACGTTATGTATGAAAAAATTAAAACAATGCACAATTTTTAATCAATTCTGAGTTTTTAGAATGATCACAAGAGTGAATCAATCGCTGAATAACTCAACAAAATTTATCTACATTTATTTTTTTTAAATTATCTAAAGTTAAAAATAATTGAAAACTCAGAAATTTCTCTTAAATAACTTTCCAGTATATTAGTTAGAAATATGGTGTAGAAATTAGATTAAAAAAATTACTTGTGTATTTAAAAATAGATTATTTTACATAATCATCAGTATAAAAACTCTATATTTTCTGATATAATGTCTACGTAATAGATTAACATCTGTCATTATTGGCGTATACTTTATAATTATCATTAAATGGAGAAAAGCAAATGGTATTAAGAGCTAATTAATTTTATAAATTAAAAGATGAATAAGTTTTAAACATGTTTATATAATATATTTTCGTTAAAAAAATATGTGTGCAAAATTCGAAAACAACATAAAATCAGTGAAAAATTGATTATGAAATTCCATTATTACTTAAAACATGATGTAAAGTAGAATGTGAAAACAGAAGCACAAACGTTACTTTTAGAAATAAAATGAAAAGCAAACTTACTTATTCTTGAATAACTTTAATAAATTAATTAACAGGTGAATGTTTAAAAAATGTATTCATCATTAAAAAGAAATTCCAACTGCTGATTAAAAATTTAAGCATTTCTTGGAAAGCAAAATATATTTAGAGTATCCTATTTACTACAATAAGGTAGCTTTGATGTTAGGTTCAAATAATAGTAGTAAATATATATATATATATATATATTGTACTTCGACGGTTATTACATTAAGATTACTAAAATATTCTTCTGTCTATTTTTCTCCATAGTTATTGTGAATTTGAATTATTTTCGTATGCTAATGAGAGTAATTTTCTACGGATACATTTTTCTAATTAAATATTTAACGAAGTGTTTAGATTGATAGTTAACTTTGAAATATATAATGCGAAAAAAAAGGCTCTAAAATGCATTTTTGTTCAAAGTTAAATGATTGATGCTGCAGTTTTATGTCCATTTAAGTAAAACCGTATTGATTTATTGGATAACTTTAAATTGCGTTTCTCTAAATGTTTCAAAAGTTCTCTTAAGTAAATTGTTTTTACTTAAACAGTTTACTTTTGCTTGAATAGTTCAGAGACATCTTAATTTTAGAAAAAAAAAATTCTTCTTAAACATTAAAGTACCGCTTCGTTCCTCTAAGCGAAAAAAAAAATCTAAATTCATGCTTTTTGGCTCATTAGATACTTTAGTAAAACATACAAATTCAATGCTCACATTTCTTTATTGAAAAGATTCAAAAAGAGTGAAAAAATATAGTTTAGAAATCTCTTGACCAGTAACAGAAAAGGTTCTGATGGAAAAAAAAAATAAATAAGGAAAAGAGCTAAATCAATTGTAAAAAAGAGCTGCTAATGGAACAAACGTGTCTTTGGCAGCAGAAATTTTCTTTGGCGATTCCAAGTTTCGAGTGAGAATTCGAATCGAAAAGGATCGAAATTGTCCATTGGGAAATACTCTCTGGAGGTTGCTGATTTTTACTTAGAATTTGTAGAAAATAGTTCTGTCGAAAGAAATGATTTTGAGATGAAAGCAAGTAAAAATAAAAATATTCTCAGGAGATATTATGGAGATTCTGAATTTTCAAAACAATTATATGCATGACATCGAAATATAGTGCCTGGATGATTTGCAATAAATCCATTGGGATAATGTTTATTAGAGTAGCTTTATTTACTGTTAAGCTAGAAAGTATTCCTTCTTTTAGAGAAATAGGCTTATCCAGTTACAAACATTTAGGATTGTAGATTTGAATTAATACTTTCTAATGCTCGAGCTTTATCACGACTTCAGTTTTGATTCATGAATGGAGATTTTTCAAACATACTGTATAATGTGTGCATAATTTAGAAAGCATTAGAAGAATTAAATCCAGAATTCTTTAGAAAAATAATTGCGTTACCATGAATATGGAAGCTACAAATATCCTGGCCGATTTGCTGTCTTTAAATTGAAAAAAAAATAAACAAATGAATATTACATTATGAAAATATATAATTTATTAAACTGTTGTAATAAATCGAATAGGGGAAATATCAGAATTAAAAAAACGCTAGCAAGGAATCCGCCAAAATTAAAAAACCCCAGTTAAGTAGCAGTTATTTTGTAATTTAAATAGTGCCAGCGAATTTAAAGAAATTAATTAATTAATATATTGATTGTTAAAAATATATACATTACTGAAAAGTTTAATGTCTGCTTTTTCATGCATGTGCACTTATTTATTTCTCATCTATTCAACCACACACACACACTCACACACACACACACACACACACACACACACACACACACACACACACACACACACACACACACACACACACACACACACATATATATATATATATATATATATGCCTGTGTGTATGTAAGTATACATATTAAGTATTTGCGTGTTAGTGTGTATGTATGCATATTTAAGTAAATTACTTTTGCATTCATAAAGAAACATCATAATGCATAAAAGTTAAATAATGGAATCAAGTCACCTGTCCAGTGTTATTTTAATGTTATCTAACATATAATGATTTATATTGTTCTCTGACCATGTCCTACTTCTTTTTCACAAAATATGGGTTGAATTGTAAAATTAATTTTGTTTTGCGCATTGGCCCCGAGGTAATACATAACGATACATATCACGTCGTCACTACATTATTACAGGATATATTACGTCGTCATTACAGGATATATTAAACAATGTAAAATTTAATTTTAATTTTGAGAAAATCTATCTTCTAAAATTTAAATAATATACGTAGATTTCACTTTAATTGGAGACCAATAGAAGCAAATTTCTAAATAATAAAAAATAGGTATGCAATTTCAATCGGGAAAACGCTTTATGTGAAGCAAGGAATTACATTTTATAATATTTCAGCGGACAAATGTAGGTATAAAAAAATTATAAATTCTAAATCTTTTTACATTAGACATACTTCTACAAATGTGTCTAATGCCTTTGCTTTTATTATTTATATTGTTACGAATTTATAATATTGTTTCTTAGTACAATTTGATCCATGTTAAGGAAAATAGTTCTACAGAGAGCTCTGATTGATAATGAATAGACACCGAATCAATAAATCCCGGCCATGCTGATAAACCTGATGGCTATTTCACATGCTATTGTTACAAATTCATAACATTGCCTTCTAGTTTGTTAGTTTCACGATCAAGAAAACAATTTTACAGTTATTTCTGATGAATGCTGAATGGATGCTGAGTTAATGATGTTAGCTTTTGTGACATATGCAAATATAATAAAAGATTCTATAAATTTCAAGAATTGTGTCGGTAGTACCATTAGAAGTCTATTTTTGTCGATCTTTCTACAAGATTCTCTACCTTATTTCATAAATTAAAATAATAGGGAGATAGAACTGAAGTAAATTGTGTAGCCGAAACAGTATTGAGTTTGAGAACGTATCAGACAAGTCGAGAAATGTAAGTAATCTAATGATGTCTTTCTCACTGACAGTTTTTTCTGATCATTTGTTGTTGTTCCTGTTATTTATTACTAATTCCTTATTAGTGTATTCCTATTTATTGCAAGTGCTATTCTTGGCTGCATGTTTCGTTATCGGTGTTCCGTGTAGTAAAAGACATCGCTATTTCCCATTGATCTTGTTGGAATTTTTCCAGTTTAATCAGCGTAAGGATTTCAGAAAATTTTAGTAACAATATTTAGTCAATTTTAAATGTAGAAGGATACAATATTTCTTTGTTTAAATTGTTATTATGCCATTGTATGGACACTTTACAAAATATGATTAAAAACATCAGGGGAGTGCATAAAAATTCTAAATATTTCCAACAGTAGATTTATTGGTTGGAACAATAACAAAAAAGTCCCATACCATGAAAAGAATTATTGCTATTGTGATCACATTGCAATTCCCATTCATTTTAAAATTAGTGATTGGAATCAAGTTAAACATTTTTATAAATTGTTTAAAAGAGAAATATGATAAAAAGTAAATAACAGAAAACGAATAAAGATATTTGAATGTATTATCACATATTCAACAACATTATCTGGAATAGCACACTAACTTCATTTCAGAAATTAAGGTGTGACATTTTATAATCTAAGTAGTTTTGATGAAAGTTTTTTATATCCAAGGTATATTCCGATATTTAATTAGAGTTTTATCTTAATCAGAAGATGATGAAAAGGAAGTCGACATTTTATGATTTTTTTTGTTTAGTTTCGTCTATCTAAAAATTCAGATCATGTTATTATTTTCTCTGATAAAAAAGGCCAATTATAGCTTTTACTGAAAAACAGACATGGTGAAAACATAGTAACTATTCATTTTTTAGCCGTTTAAGCTATTGATCACTGCAAACTGCAAATTTCGAACTTTTGACAAAGGAATAAAATAAATGTTTTTCTTTCATAGAAATGTCAAAAACTAATTTAATCAAATTAATTGACTTTTTTTAAAGTTTAGTTATCTACATTTAAAAAAAAGAAGTATTTGTGAGTGTGTATATACTTGCGTGCGTGCGTGTGTGAATGTGTGTATCTCTATCTAGAGTAGAGGCAAATTTATCACAATTGCAAATTCGATTTTTAGTACACAGGAAGTTACAAAGGTGAATGAATACACCTCGAATCAACAGTTTAAAAACCTATCGAAGAGAAATAAACTTTCGTGTGGTTATGCATGATTTATTCTCTTATTTACCAGAAATATCCTTTTTTTAATTGAACGTAGAAAAAAAATCTATGAAAAGAACAGTTGAAAAAGAAAAAGCAAGATGTAGCTCTAAAAGGCGTTTGTAAATTCGGTTTAATTTACCGAATTTTGAAAAATTTTCTAAAAAATAAAGTCATTTTCAAAAAAAAAAAATCGGATTTAAAGGAGAATTCTTCTATCTATACATTTTAATTGCTATTTGAAATGTTTTATGGTCATTATTTTAGCATTTTTCTATATTCAAATAGAAATAGGAAAAAGTCTTTTTTTTCATTGAATTTTAATTTATTGTTTCCTTGATAAATACATACAGTGTCTCACAAAAGTGATGGGACACTTGTGCTTTACAAAAGGAAACTGTAATAAAATAAATAAATAAACATGTACAAAATTTTTTTGGGTGTGTTTCATATTTAAAGTTAGTAACAATTATTACATAACATACATTTTGTCAAAATATTAAAATATTAATTTAATAAAAATACAATTGTTTAGAACGGAGCAAAAAATGGCTCACATAAGTGATGGGACACTTACTTTTCCATCAAATATTTATCCAAAAGTTTTACTTTTTAAAAGGTTTTAATATTTTGTTGGATTTCTTTTTACTTTTAAAACATGATTTAATCTTCTTGGGATGGATTCGACTAATTTTTTTGTGATTTCTGGGGTGATTTTACCACATTCTTCTTGAAGCACCGATTTTAATTGTTGTTTTGAAGAAATGGTGTGTTTGCGAATTCTTGATTCCAATTCTTGCCAAATATTCTCTATGGTATTTAAGTCTGCAGATTGTGGTGGTGCTTTTATTATTTCAGGACAGTTATACAGCAGCCAGAGTCTAACATTCAAAACAGTGTGGTTGGCGTCATTGTCCTGGTAGAATTTAAAATCGTTATGAAGGTTCAATTTTCGTGCTGAAGATTTCAAATTTTGCTTTAAAATGTCCATATACTTGTACTGATCCATTATACTGTCAATAAAAAAAAAGATTACCAACTCCAAGGGACGACATACACCACCATACCATAATTCCTCATCCACCTTGTTTTACTGTTGGCACCAGGTTCTGCTTGCGACATTCTTCCCTGGGTTTTCGCCACACCAAGATTCTACCGTCAGAACCAAATATATTAAATTTACTCTCATCAGCAAATATAACTTTATTCCAGTAATCAGAATTCTTATTTATGCTGGATTTTGCGAAAGCTAGTCTGAGTTTTCTATTCTTTTCACTTACGAAGAATTTTTTCCTGGCTACTCTACCGTGATATCCAGCAGATCGAATTACCCTTCTGATAGTCTCAGGATTAACAATAATTCCATATAATGCTTGTAAATCAGCATCAACTTTAGGAGCACTCTTTCGTGGATTTTTTTTAATATTTCGAACGATAATTCGCTTTATTCCATTGGATAGCTTTGATGGTCGGCCAAGTCTTCTTTTATCCTGAATAATATGATTCTTTTTATATCGTTTAATGATATTGAAAACTGTTGAATGACTCAAGTTAACTGTTTCAGCAGTTTTTCTGACAGATTTTCTACGTTCAATATGCAAATTAATAACTAATTTTCGAATTTCAGGCGAAGTTTCTTTTCGTTTAGCATTCATGTCTGCACAGAGTTAAAAAACACAAAAATTCCAAAACAAACTGGAGAGAAATACTGCACACGATTTTATAAATTATTGCCAATTGCTTTTGTGTAAAAATAAAACCACCAAAAATATTTTTATTGCCTATTTCAGACGATCTTTGTTGCATGTCTAATGGTGTCCCATGACTTATGTGAGCCAATTTTTGCTCCGTTCTAAACAATTGTATTTCTATTAAATTAATATTTTAATATTTTGACAAAATGTATGTTATATAATAATTGTTACTAAATTTAAGTATGAAACACACCCACAAAAAATTTGTACATGCTTTTTTAATTTATTTTATTAGAGTTTTCTTTTGTAAAGCACAAGTGTCCCATCACTTTTGTGAGACACTGTATATTTTCTTCACTGATTTATGCACCCAGGATTTATTTATTTCCCAATTCGGCAAGGAATTAAATTCTGGAATCAAAAAAATATATATTAAATTATAATTACATTGTTTACAAAAATCTTTCCATCTTCTTCTTTGCCATTCTTTCTTTTTTTAGTGCGACTTTTTTTGTCAGTAATTTGTTCCAATTTTATCGTCTGTAACGATATCATTGCCACACACAAAAATTAATCTTAGATAATTACTATTATATTATTACTTTATTTTCATTACTTTATTCTATGATATTATGGCTTTGATTTCACTAGTATTCAACATCGATCGGGTTTTGCTCGTTATGAATTAAATCACAATTTTTGAAACACAATTTTTTTTAAATTTTGGATATAATCAGAGACTTTGTGAAAATAAAACATCAAAGATTATTTCTATTATACAAAATAATTTCTCTGATACTTACCAACTGTATAGAAAGAATGCAAGGAAAGGAATGGAGCTTGCAAGAGCTAAATTGGACCAGTCACCTACAAACAGAACGATTCCTGCGAGTAGCACCATGCCGATACTTCGAGCAGCTGAACACAGAAGGCTGACTCTGGAGTGGAATTTCCATCCATTTAGCTCATGAGCTGTAAATTTAAAGTATAAATAGTTATTTATTTATTTATAGCATGTTAAAGACTTCTTAGTTACGTAATTATCTTGAATAGAAAACGAAATCTCTTAGGGTGTTTTAAAGACAGCAAAGTATTTGTCATTTAATGTTTATTGGAATGTTAATAATGTACAAAATGAGGTTAAATATAGAGCACTGAAGATTAAAATGGAATGACGAATAATTCACAGAATAAAGGGATTTTGGTGTAAAAGTCTTATGACAGTTTTAATGATAAATGTGATTAGTTGAACTAAAGTTAATTTAAAACTGAAAAAAGGAATCAGTTTTATGAATTATAAATGAAGTAGAATTTCCTATTGTGAAATGAATGAATTTCTGAAATGAATGAAGTGGATGGATTTCTATGTAAATGTACTGAAATTGTTTGTCACCCAAATTGAAATTAGCCAAATGACAAAAGCTACTCACTGCAAAAAATAAGTTGCAAACAAATTTTATAAATGTAATTGAAAAATTAAATTGCCGAACATTTTCACATTTTTATTAATGCTAACCCTTACTTGCAATTCAAATTCCATCAGAAATAAATTAATTATATCATCTTAACCATATATAAAGAAATGATTAAAAAAATACGAACGATCTCCTTACCATTTTATAACTTGAAAAAATGGCAGTAAAATAAATAATTTAGTAATATTATTGGATACTGTTAGAAGAAATAAGATGCTCGTTTCATATTGGGTTTTTCTTTCCATCCGAATGCGTGTACACAAACTGTTGATGATTCGAACCCAGTTCGAATCGATTTATCACTTGAAATAAAAGGATGCTCCCAAATTATTTATGCAAGATGTTATTTGACGGTTTATGCAAATGTTTTTTTCACTCTAAGAGGGGAAGCATGTGTGCGCGCATGCTTAGACGTAGATTGATTCAGATTCTTTTTTTTAAATTTGTGTTCGTTGTTTATGTCGGCGTGATATGTTATAATGTATTAAATGTTTGTTTGTCCCAACAAATAAAAGTCTGTGTTTTTAAGAAGTCTTCTCGACCTGCAACATTTTATAAGGACCAATCACATGCCTTTTTCACTGCTATTATTTGAAAATTTTACTCTGCGGGCCTTAAGACGATTGATCTTGACAATTACAGGGTTTGAACCCAAATATCGTCTGACACTTAAGGTTATGGGCCCAGGACCAACGAATTGCAGTATGTGATTAAACACTGGATTATAGAAGTCAAAGAAGCTTATTTGATGAAAGACCGGACTTTTTGCCAGAAGTTTTCTCGTGCAGAAAAAATTAGACATAACGGATGCTAAGCATGAATGACGCCGGGGAGATTAACTTTAGGATACGACCTTTAGACGATTCGAATTTCCCGCAGTGGAGCAAAGAAATTAAAGTTATACTTCTTGAATGGAACTTGTGGGAGATAGTTACGGAAAAGGATGTCGAACCGGACATAAAAGATGTAAAGTTGGTAAATGACTTTAAAATAAGGCTTTTGCTACGATTTTTATGAACGTCAGCAACGGTCTACGCCCGATAATAGAAAATGCAGAAGACCCAGTACCAGCATGGAAAAAATTAAAAGACTACGTCCAGCTCGATTCAAGAGCCAGGAAGATGGCACTTAAAAATGAATGTTATAATCTTCACCCAGAACCACATGAAAAAAGAACCATCTATGGAAGCAAACTTGAAAGGATTGCTGAACAACTTCAAGAATGCGGACTCCCCATAGACGAACAAGATAGATGTTTTCAAATCTTGCGTTTTCTGCCTGATGAAATGGAGAATGTGATACAAAAAATCTACCGCTGGGAGGAAAAGGACTTTACATTTTTTAAAGTATTGGATGAATTGATTCGGGAGGAAGGAAGACTTCATCAAAGGAAAGCTGACCGGCCAACTGCTACATATGAGACAACCACAAGAAAGCAAGGATACAAGAACAATCTTGTGTCTTTCCATTGAAATAGAAAAGGACATTTTAAAAGAGACTACCCTTTGCGAAAGAAGGAACAGGAGAGACAACCCAGGACAGAAAGGCGAAAGAAAGAGGGAGGTATACTGCTCCAAGGTCCCGAAGTGGGGAGAGTTTGTTAATTGAGGTGTTAACAACTGAGATTCAACAACAACCTTGGATTTTTGATACAACGGCGACCTCTCATTTTTGCAACTCAAGGGAGATGTTCCTGGATGATTTCATCACCAACAACAACCAGATTTTGACTGGAGCAGTGGATGGTCAAACCACAGTCATCCAAGGAAAAGATACTGTAAAATTAATTTTTGAATTATTACTCAGAGATGTAATGTATACACCTAATTTACGTAGGAATTTAATCTTGGGACCATATATTGACCAAAAGGCTGCTAAATTTGTAGGCAATAACGGAAAAATAGACATTTTTAGGAAAAATGGAAAGTTGTTATGTACTGCTAAATTGTATAATGGAATTTATCATATATTTCCTGATAAATGTTTAAATTTAAGTGATGACGATAATGAGTATCAAAGTGATAGTGTACATAATGTGAATGAAATGTGTAATTTAAATGTGTCTAATGTAAAACCTAATCTTAAATCATGTATCAAAACTAAAAATGGGAAACCAGTAAAAAGCGTCAAATTTGCCAGTGAAAGTTTAGCCGAGTGGCACGCAAAACTTGCCCACATAAATGTGGATGCAATAATAAGAACAAGTAAAATGAAATGTGTGTATGGTTTACCTGAACTTAAAGGCTCAGTTCGTGACTGTAGGCCATGTAATGAAACCAAATTTAAACGTGTTAGCTTTAAACCCATTAACAGAATTGTTACCAGAAAACCCCTTGAATTGGTACACACTGATTTGTGTGGTCCGTTGCCGACTACATCTATCCACGGACATAGATATTTTATGACTATAATTGAGGATAATAAAACCATTTTTTTTAAAAATTTACTAGCAAAGATTTTCAGTTAGCTAACAAGCATCAACATATAACTCTGTTTTTGTCCCATTAGATGAAAATCTAATTTATGTTTTGAATTTTACATTAGATAAATTCATACCAAGAGTTGTCGGGGCAATTAGAACTCCATGAATGGCAACCCCAGCCAGGCATCTGAATATGGCAAAACAAATGAAATTGGGTGAAAATGCTGTTGCCACTCCACTTGCACTCTGCATCAGAAGTGCACTGAAGAAAAGGGCACGTTTACCAAACCTAAAAAAAACTGAGCTTACAAAAAGAAGTTATAAACATTATTAATTTTATTTTCTTTCACCAAATTCATGACTTTATTCTATGAAATAGTGCGAGGTTCCGTAATAAAACATTCATTCTTTTTCCTTTAACACAATAAATACTGTTTTAATGAATAAAGGTAATTTGCATTCCTAGAATGAAACATTTATGAAATTCCATATAAAAATATTATGCTAGGAAACATTTATTTATTGAAATAGTTATAAGTAAATATACGATGGAAATTATAAAACATTAATATAGCATATAATAATGATTAATAGAATATCAAAATTCATAATACAATGTACTTGTAATAACAAGAAAATTATTTTAAAGTAAATTATAAGGATATAAAAAATTAGTAATGAATCAGAGAATATAAATTCAATACAATTATTCTGACGAATCATTCTTCTTTAGAACTTATTTTTCCGATAACAAGTTAAAAAATTGGAAAGTTCTGATAACAAGTTAAAAATTAAAGTTGCGAATTTCTTACAATGGCACAGCTACATCGGTGACCTTCAGAAGGTCATATGGCAAAGAGTATTACAAGGAACAAGAATATTTGACAAAGAATATCTTGACTCCAGAAATGTAGATATGGTTACTGTAAAATACTGCATCATGTAAGCCCTGTTAAATGAGCCGGAAACTTCCTATAGAAGTCGGTTGAATATTCTCAGTGAATTTAAAGCAAAACGCATATACGCTAATAAAATATTATTCTTATGGGAAATTCTTTACAAAAGCGATTATCAGCGAAATGGAATATTAATGTATTTTAAATCCATTTTCTTCTTCATAACTTTTATGCACCATTAATCTGTGATTAAAAAAATTGTAATATATCTTCAACCTCTGATATAAGCATTTTATAGTCTATTGTTTAGGCTTAAAAATAATTTAGCTTTCTAGATTACTACATTTTTTTGAAATATAAATAATATAAAATATACTATACTGCGTTAAAAATTTTAAAAGTATTTTCTTTTCAAAATTAGTTTTTGGCATGAAAGGATAAAATAATTTAAAATTAATTTATACAGTTTAGATTAATATGTTCAGGTTAAATTTTTCTTCACGTGTTTCAGGGTAATTAATCAACAATTTTGATTTCGCCTTTCGCTTAATTAAACTGCCATATTTCAGTAGCTTTCAAAATTTACTGAAACAATTTATTTCACCTATAATTTTCGTTTTTTTTCTGCATTAATTATGGCAAAATCTCTCATTTACCATAACTTAATCTGTTCTGCGATTGGATTCAATGTGACTCTTTTTTACTTGATAATATTTTTGTTTTGAATTAATTATTACTTTTATTACTTTAATTTTTACTTTTTTTAAAAAAATACTTATATATTTTGTCTTGTACGATTTTTAGATTTTCTAAAATTTCATATAATGCAAGTCTGAAATCCTGTATAAGGATGTGATTCTGTGGACCAAATATTATTATTAGTGCAGTATTTATTATGAAATATATGCCAGAATAATGCTATTTGGAAAAAAGCATCTTAATCCAAATTTATTTTCTAGTATGGCAACTTTGGGTCACAGTAATCTCTTAAAAACGAAAAATCTATCGAACATCTTCCCTATCTAATGAGGTATTCAGAGATTCTGGATAAACACATTACCGACTGTGTACACATTAGGTAATCAGCTGGTAATAATTTAAAATGAATATGAAATGATTACCTTTTGTGTTTGATGTTTTTTTTATATGCTGAATCCGTGTCATCCGGTATTTGTTAAATATGTGTAATGCAATAAATAATTAAAGAGCAAAAATGAGTGATTATTTGGAATACGCAACAACAGAAATGTATATTTGGCATATATACACGAAAATACGTGTTGTGTATTTAACACGTATATACATACACACACGTATATTAATAGTAGTGCTATTTGGGATATGTTTCAAGATCTCTTTTTTGTCGGTATAGAATTATTTGACATCACTGTTTATATCAAATTACTTGTTCTCAAAAACTAAGCTTCACAGAAAAATGTAGGATCAGCAAGTGTATAAGGAATATAATTTACTTCCCAAATGCTGTGGTGTCATCCAAATACTGACTTGCCTTTTTGATTGGCAGACACATCTTTTCCTGTTGGACATTCCCCAAATATTGGCATGTATCTTTGAGATATAAATATATTCTTGCATATTGGACTGTCCTTTGAAGTATTGCATTCTTGAGACATAAATGCATTCTTTCTTGACAATTACTAAACTTGGATTCCGTAATACTTTTTTCAAAAAAATTATAGGAATTTTTTTCTCTTTACAAAAGCACATATATAATGATTTTGAACAGAGAAATTATAATTTAGTTGTTTGTAAAATAAAACAAAATTTTCTCTCTAAAATTTCTGTTCTTCTTTCAAAGTTCATTTCTTCCTGTAAAATACCTTACAGCATACTTCATCATTATCTATTTAGTTGTACTGCCTGCTTCCATTATTGAGAGATTGTCATTGCTTAGTATATTGCTTAGAAATACAAATATCCCGGGCAGGAATTTTAGGGCAGAATATTCCTAATCATCGATCATTTATCTTGAATTAAGTATATTGCAAATCAATCTTACATCGTGTTTCATTAAATAAACAAATATTTTACTCAAAATATAGAAAGAAAATAAAGGGAAATTTCTTACTTTTTTGCAATGAGTAGACAAGCACACTGTCCAAACAGCCCCGAAGCATTAAAAGCGGTTAAGACAATAACTGGAAGCCATTTCTTCGAGCACACTAGGTCCCACTGAAATTATATCAAAAAATAAGTAGGAAAAATCTGAAATTAAAAAAATAACTTATCAATACTTTACAAAAAAAAAACCTTTAAACCCCTAAAAAATCAACAATTTAGGGCAATTTATTCTTCTAAAAGTATTATTTTTCAGAAGCTTTAATACAAAATATAAACAAGGAAATATTGAAATATAAAAATAAAGATAAAATGCTTCCATTTAAGAAGGAAGTAAAAATCCTTATCATAATAAAATTTACTAATTTTTATCAGATAATCCCTGTAGGAGTTCTCATTCCAACAGGAACATTCCATTCTCATTCATTATTTCTAAAACCCACACACTTTAGCGCTATTTTGAAAGAATGATGGTATTGATGATCATTTCTTCCTGCGGTTTCCGCTGACCTGTCAGCCTATTCTCCTAAAAGAATCAAAATGGGTTCATGGGAGACTGTTACAAAAATTTTTTGTTTGTTATCAAATACATCTAATAGATTGATCTTTCTAGCTATAGATTCTCCAGAGATACAATACGTACCGCCTTATTAACGTATCGACACGCTGTATATGTAAATGATAGACCCATTTTCATGTGTGCGTTTTCTAATTTAAATAAGATTGGACTTAAACATCGCTATGTATTCCATTACAACATTTTAATGATTGGCATTTACTTAACATTATAATGAATTAGCATTAAATATGAAGATGGATTTTTTTGTATGGTTATAAAATATTAATTACTTTACATAAATTACGGTTATATAAAGCATTTAAAAATGAATAACAGATAATTTATCTTTTATATGAATTACAGATTTTGTGAAATTTCTCAGAAAATTAAAGAAATAATCTTCAAGACAAGTGAAAGATTATTACATATTTTGAAGGACGAAATACAAATTAATTAAAAATTAAACAAACTTTTGATACCATAAACTATATCTTACTAAAATATCACTTCACAAAACTGATTTATACGTTATGAAGAAACAAAAAACTTTCTTAATGGTGAAAATTTTATTTTCCGGTAACTTTTTATTTAAACTTTTATATGGTTTTTTAAATTCTGATTTCAAACTCAAATTCTAATAACGATTTTATTACTATGATGAGATTCCCATTATTTTCATTAATATATCAAAGATATCGAGAGGTTTTATTTGTGTTGAAATTATAAAAAAAAATGCTCCTCTTTCTTCCATTATATTTTCATAATATGTATATATATATATATATATATATAACTTTTAAATTAATACATTCAGTATTTATAGTTAAAAAACCAGAAAAACTAAAATTCTAAATAAAAATGCTGGTAGAGAAAAGAGGACAGTATAAAAATAAACTAAGATTTAATTTTGAAAGAAAGTAATGAAGTTGATTTCAGTAATGAGAGAAATATTTAAAAAAATGTATATATAATAAAATTCATGAGTGTTTTAGTCTTTTTATCCAATACTTTTTAGAAAAAGGAATTCTCACAATTTAATGATCAAACAGCTAATTAATGACGCAGTCGCATTTCTTATCCGCTGCGACTTCTAAATGAAACCCAAGCTTAAAAGTATTTTTCCTTGAAGTCTGAGTTTAAAGTGAAGTATTTGAATCGCAATCACTTTTCTCTGAAATCCATAATTATTCCCCCATTCAGTAAACCCCCCCAAAAAAAGTTTTCTATTGAATTTTGATAACAAGAGCAATTAAGGAAGTTTAATGATCCTTAAAATGCCATTGAAAATGTTTTAATGTTTAAATTATGGAGTTTCTTTTTTTTCATCAAGCAATTAAGTACAAGAGTAAAGAAAGGTAAATAATTCATTAGTTCTTTATTCTTATCATATAAAATAATTAGTGCTGTGATGGTTGTTATTTAGGATAAATTGCTTTTTTAAGTATATTTAAGGGATGAAAGTTTGTTATTCAATTCTTAATCATAAAAAATGCAATTACATTACTCTGTTTGCTTTCGCTGTAAATAATGAGAAAAAAAATTGAATTGCGATGTTAAATATTTTTGTATATGTCTAACTACAACAAAATATATATAGATAATTAACTGTAAACAATTTCTATTATCTATGTTGCTATTATCTATCTATGTTCCTATGTTATATTGAAATTGTTCCTCTTATTTATTTTCCTTATTATCTATGATATAAATTTTTATAAAAATTGATATAGGCGATAATAGTAAAACAGTTAAATTCCACGCAATACTTAAATTCTTTCTATACTGTTGTATCCATTTTTGCTTACATTTACTCTCATCAAAAACGAAGTTTGTCAAAAAAGTTGAAAAAAATTGCTTCACCTAAGATTTAAGTATAATTATCAGAATATAAAGAATTAGGAGAATGGAAATGTATGCTATACAAGTTCCTATAACACTATCTTGTAGGTATCGAATTTTGCTAAGATTTGATATGAAGCTATAGTATCACTTCTAAGAAATAGTTCATTAAATCAATAATAATACTTTTTTGTTCGTGCATATTAAAATCATAGATTAGAGTAACTTGAGCGTATTAAAAAAAATTATTTACTGGATTTTTTTTGTTTCGAAAGAGTTCAAAATTAATATTTTAACAAAGAAAACTGTTTGTAAAAATTTATAAAATGATATACTTTCAAATATAGGGTCGTCCGAATTTCGAAATATGATATTGGAAGTTCTGGCATTATTTTAAATGGGAAAAGTCGGATTATTGATTAAAACTGTCAAAGATTAAATAAATTTTTATTTCCAAAGAATTTAATTTTTTTTATTTTATTTAGACAGCATTTTTAATGACTTGGTAAGTTTAGAAATATTAGATTTGGAAAGGTTGTAAAGAGAATTAGATACTTTTTTTTATAAATGCAAACTTTACTATTTTTATTTCTGAAACAAAATGCTTCAAAATTAAAAAAAAAGAGTATATCATGCTGAATATAAAGTTTACAAACATTTTTAAAGGAAATTAATTCTATCCCTAACATATATTTCCCCCTTTTTTCACAAATAACGCCCTTTTTTTGCATAGCACGCATTAATATAAACGTCATATTTCAAGACAGCCCTCATTTCTAGTAAATTTCTCACGACATAGTATTGAGCTTAGCTTTGATCAAGCAATATTTCGAAAGACGTCTTGATATTGGAAGTGGCTTTGTTATTATTCATGGTTCCTAAAACTAGAATTTATGTCCTGTCAATTGTGCAAAGTCATGGAAATTTTTCCTGTTTTTTTCAAGGAATATATTCTTTTGAAAGCTTGTTATAAAGCATCATTTGACATATTGACTTCACACGCTTGGAATCTAAAAAGCAATTTGTCAGCAAAAAATCGATAAAAAATTGGTATATTTATTATGACAGCGTCAAAAAGATATTGACTTTTTGAGTGCGAGAGTGAAAGAAGATAGACCGACATGCGGAAGAATTTGTAATATATTTGTTATGGAATGTAAAGAAGAGAAAAAGAAGAAAGTGCTGTTTTATTAGAAGAGAATTAGAATTTGCTTCAGTAAGGATTTTGTGAAGCGTAGATGGATTATGAAAAGTTTCATTTTCAAACCTTCCACAAATTAATTGAAATTCTTAAACTTGCTTATCCATAGATAAGGAATAACTAAATGTAAAGAGAAAAAAAAAGAAAAAGAAGAGAAGAAGAAAAGGAGCAAACACGCATCTCTCAAAGTGTCATTTTATGTTCCTTATATTGTTGGGATAATGTTTTAATTTTATATTTAGTTAATGTATTCATTAAGTGTTGGAGTTAATTGAAATTGTATTAACTAAAAAATCATTAATTATTTTTAACAAAATGCCATATCTTACATCATATATATATGAATAAAATATTAAAGAAATGCCTTTCTTTGCCCAATAATCAATTCTAAAGTATATAAAAAGTGGTAATTATTTATTTTATTAAACAATTTAGGAAAACATTTTCACATATCATTTACTTTTCTTAATTTTACTAAATAAAATTAATATATAACATAAACATCATTTATAGTATTAATCATATTTTTCTGTGCCTTAGAGGCTTATAATATTAAAAACATTATTAAATAATGATAATAATAATAATACGAACATTTTATGATGTTTTATTTCATTCTCGAAAAATGTTAGGCAAAAAATATAAGTAATAATTAGATATAATTAATAAAAAGGATTTATTAAAAAGATTTAATTAAGATTTCCACACATTACGTCAGACATCCCTTAACCCCAGTGTTTTAAAATTAGATAGAAACAAGAAATTTTTATTTCGTTTTATTTTTTATTCCAAGACCAATATAATTGCAATATTGTATTAATAATTCTTTGAATGTAATATTCATTGAAGGTATTAGTATGTAGAAATACCATCAAATTAATATTCTTTTAATTTCATTTTAAGAATTATCCCAAGGTACTAAAATAAGCAACTACGATGAATAATTCAACCCTCAAATGTTATTTTTTGCAAAAAATCTGAGAAAAGTTAGTGAGTTGTGTCTGAGTGCATTAACTGAATGCAATTTTTTGCAATCAACCCTCCTGAATGAACGCTATAGATTTTTTCAATCAAACATCTTAAATAATTTCAATAATGCTCATTAGTAATTGTTTGTTCAGTTAAAAATAATTCTTTGTGGATATCACTTTTAATATAGAGGAATGAATTCAATTATTTTCTGATTCTGTATGAGCTTTCCATTTTAATTTCTGCTAAGTTTTTACTTCCAATCCGCATTTTGTCGCTTTATATTAGGAACTTCTATGATTCGACCACATGTAACATCACAAAGAATTTTGAAAACTATTTCAGCGACTAAAGACATTAAAATGAATACTTTTTGTTGACTATTCTTCACTGATTAGAATATGGGGATGAAATTTTGCATAGCTTATTGTTTTGCCAAATTAGATATCTTCATTTTATTTTTATGAAATTACGCTACTTTTAAAAGTTTTAGATACCCTATAGGTCATCCGATATGTTATAGCTTGTCTTTCTCATTCAGAAAACGAGAATACTACAGTAAACATTTGATTTGTTTGAAAAAATTGTCATTAAACTGTTTTATTAAATTGTATGTTTCCGGGAGCCCATTTATGAAAGTTTGAGTTAATTTTTATCAGTTGTAATAATTCAACTAAAAACAATTTTTGTGTAACTTATTTTACTTTGAATTTTAGTCTATTTTATATCTCTAATGAACACTATCTACTGAGTTTGTTTAATGAAAGTGCAGAATCCTGACACACACACACGCACACGCACACACACACATGCACACACACGCACTCACACTCACGCATACACACACACACACACTCACACACATATATATATATCAGTAAATATTCTAGATGCATCACACGTTTGATTCATCTTACTGCCTAATGTGCTAAATTACGTCAGATTTTTTACTTATGGTATTTAAAGACACAAACGGTTCCCCTTTTAAAACCGTAACATTATTCCTTGCTCCAGAACCGTCAGTATAGTTCTGAACATATTGTAAATAAACAACTCTTGAAACTGAATTTATAAACTAATTCCTTGTTTATTATTTATTTTGCTATTTTTTTATTTAGAAAAAAATTAAGAAAAAAAATTTCAACATGATTATTGTGAGGAGGATGATTGTAAGATAAAAAAAAATGTGAGAAATAAGCATTAAACTAAGAATTTTCAAATGGCTTATTTATGCAATCAGATTAAATTCAAGTAGAAAATATGATCGTTCAATTAAAAATAATCACTTTTTTTTCCGCCTCCCATTTTCAACAAATTCTATTGAATTGTGAAGAAGAGAATAATATAACTAAAGAACTAATCAGATTTGAGTTTGTTTTTTTTTTGTTCGAAAAATATCTGCAAATGATCGATGAAGACGTCTTTTTTTATATTTAACATATAAAATAAATAAATTAGTTTTTAATATATTAAAAAAAAGAAAACAATTTTTTAACCAGTTATTTGAGAATAAGAGTAATAAATCATTTTTAAACCATAGATTCTTTATCGTAAAATACAAAAATAATTAAATTTTGAAACTAATTTATATGAGAATTAAAAATGATTCTCCGATACGGTATCGATTAATTGATAAATGTATTCTATAATTACCTGACAAACTTTCTTTCTATTATACATCTACTTGGTAATTTTATTTTACTAAAACAATTTTAAAATTACTTTAATGTGCCTTTGACGAAACATCATATCTTCAGATTTTTTATGAAGCATGTTGCAATTTATTTTAATGTTAAACTAATAAAAATGTGTGTTTATATGAAAAATTTACGTCATTATCAAATATTTATTAATTTAAGATGTGAAATAAAATTATTTAGGAAAACAATGCTGTTTTCATTCAGACCCTTTTCAACACAATAATTTTTCTAAAAACAATTTTATTTTATTTGGAGTAAACATTATAGAAACATAATTTTTTATTTAATAAAATAAAAATAAAAATAATAATATCATAATATAAAACGTTCCCTTATATGTTTCGTCAAATTTTTATAATTTAAACAAGAATATAAAAATATGCATTGCAAAAACTATATGAAATGAATGGCAGGTTGGCAGCAGGTTTTTCAGATTTAATGCATATGTTTCAAGATATAGATATTAATATTTTGTAAAAAAAAATATTTATTCGTAAAACACAAATTTTCTTTATTATTGTATTGCGATAAAATATTTATTCAGAAGACTAAAATATCAACACACACACACAGAGAGAGAGAGAGAGAGAGATACACACACACACATATATAATTCTATGCATAAATCGAACTTAGAATTTTAATGTTCGTAAATTGAGGCATGTTTTTTTATAAAGATAGAAAGAATTATAAAAAAAGCTGAAATTAAAAGATTACTAACTGAATACATATGTAAATGAATGCATTATTAATTAAACGACAAAAATTTTATTAATCTAATTCATTTTATAACGCTGTTAATAAAATTTATATGAAAAGGCATTCATTGTATTATTCACAAAATCATTGGATATTTAAAAGTTTTTATTTAATATCTATGATATATGCTTACATTACATTCGAAATCAAAATAATAACATTATTCAAAAATTATAGTTTCTTTCTTGAAACTACTTTTATGCAAAAAAAAAAAAAAAAATTGGATAAAATATCTGGTCCAAATATAAAACATTAAGTAAATTTAAAAGCAATATTTTTTTTGTTTAAACAGTCATATTTAAACTTTTAAAAATATTTATAAATTTATTATTATATGCTTATAATTTCTTTGTTCTGAGTAAATTTTAAGTTGCAGTTCATTGTTTAGTAAAATTAAATTTACTAGAAAAAGAAGTAAATTTAGTAAAATAATATACAATATTTAAAATGCAGAAGGTTCTTACATTTCAAGAAACTGATATCTGCATTTCAGTAAAAAAAATATCAGAAAATAAATTCTTTCTTCCACAAAGTATTGAATTGGATTTCGGATCGTTTAAATGTATTGAGTTCTCTGAACTTTTTTTTGAATATTTTCAGCACATCGGAAATGGAATTTCGAGTAGAAAATATTTAAATGTTTCTTTAAATAAAATGAATTTAGATGCAAATTAAAATCTCCACCATTGGAGAGGTCTGCATGGAACTTAAACGCTATTCCATTTCTTCAGATTCTTTTGTATATGTTTATCTCTATTCTATATAAAATAATAGCTTTGCAACTTAATCTTTTTTTGGATGAAAAAAATGATTTTCAATTAAAATTTAAAATTCGTATTAAGGACAAATTGGTAATAATTTGCTAACAATTCACACATTTTTTTTGTCAAAAAATCATCCGCAAGCGCAATTAAAATGTCCTCTTTTCATTACTATGCTATTTAATGAAAGAATGAAAAATTATCTGCTTCCGCAGTTCATTATTTATATTTTTAAAACTGACTGTTCATAGATTTAATATACGAAAAATAAAACACATTTACACATATAAGTGAAAGCATTTACAGAAAAAACATTAATTTCTTCGGAATTTGTCTATATAATTGATTTTCAGACTGCATTAAATTACATTTTAATTTACGTCGAAATATAAAATATACATAATTGTATGTTTTTCTTAAAAACGGTTAAAAATATTTTCCAGGTAATTTTAGATGAAGATAATTATCCCAAGAATTTGGAAATAAAAAAAATGAATTAGCAATTATTAACATCATATCTTTAAATATAAGAATTATATCTTTCATATATTAAAAAATTTGATGTGATATGCTTTGCATTAAATAATCGTAATCCAGTATTGCAAAACTCTGCCTCTTCATTAGAATATTAATAGTCAAAATATATCCATGTTTTTCACTAATAATGGAAATCAAGACATTTGTAACCAATTCTATAGTATAACACTTTTGAACATAATATTTTAAGTACATTTTAAGATCTTCTGAGCTGAATAGTTTTAGCATCATCACGGGAATTGAGAAATAGATAAATGAATCCTTTGAAGGATTGAAAAAAAATTAAAGATATTATTTAAAGAATAAAATATTCTTATTTTCTGTTAAAATTTCTATAAGATGTTTTAATAGTTGAAGTAAATAAAATAATGGAATGATAAATGTAATAGATTTGGTTCTTTATTATGAAATCTCATTAAATTTTGAGTATTTTCTAAAAAAAAGGGGGCCCTCCCAAAATGTAGATCATGATCAAAATAACTAAACTTTGAAAAAGAAAAATAAGCCATTTTATTATTATGTATTTTAATAAAAGATTAAATACACCACATGTTTATAAAGTATTTTACGTATACATATATTGAATGAAAACACATTTATCTTTATCGATTTGTCGTAACAACATATTTTACTTCGGCTCTAAGTTTTCATTTGTTTTCTAAATATTTTAAAGTACGTATTTAAAGTTTTAAATTTTAAATGGCTTATATAAGCCTTCACATTTCCTATCGAACAACTTACTTGGCTATTTTAAAATATTCTGAAGAGTGAAATAAAATAAACACTTTGTTTCTTTTAAAATTCACAACTTTAATTCTTTCATTTAAGACTAATTACTTTTAAATGAAAAAAAAAATATTATTCTCCTATTAGGTTGTTGCGGATCCTTATACAGTTTAAAATATTTTATTTTGCCTTTTTTTATAAATATGTGTTGTTTAAAAAATGAGCCTTTAAAAAATGTGCTAGATTATTTAATAAAAATATAAAAATGACGAACAGCACAGCGAATTAATTTTAAAATTTTGTATAAGAGAACCTTAGTTTTGAATTTCTAATAATCAGAATATTATAATTTAAATAAATCTGGGGAATCCTAGATTTAAAGATATTTTTATTTTAAACAATTTATTTTTTAAAATGTTTTATAGATGCAAATACAAGAATTTTTTGCACTGCCAATTGCCAGTGCAGCAACTAATATTCCTAATACTTCTGCAAGTATACTGAAAGAATTCTGTTTAGATATAACGCTTTTGATAAAAATTATCGGTTTTGAAAATTTCCTATTAATTTATCAAATTAATGGAATTAATTTTTCCAGAAACGTTTGAACCAATAAGCTATTGAGGTGCTAATTATTTCGTTCAATATAGAAATTCATTATTTATGAATATATATATATATATATATAAATAAAAAAAAAAAAAAAAAAATATATATAATTTATATCTATACCAATTAATGAAAACCATCTTTTAAATCAAATCCTTTCCTTATCGAGACCACCAGATGCCTCATCTTATCTCAAACGTCCTAAATCCATCTTCGAAAATACCTCTACAAGTTCCTTATCTTCTAAGAAACGGTCGAGTAAAATCTCCAGTTGGCTTATCCAGATATAAATCGTCACCCAAATCCGCAGAGACATCTGGCGGACGCCGTGCACCCTTTCCCCCAGGATTAGTGGGCCGTGAGATCCACCAAATAAGACTAAATGTGCAGCGGGCCTTTATGTGGTCTGAGTTATCGGGCCATTTGACACCGGCCCTTGTTTTCTCTCTCTGTCGGGAATAGGATGTAGATCATTTTAGATGGGATGAAATGCGATTTTAAAAAGGAGCCCACGGTTTGAGATATTCTTTTTGAAGGGAATCGCAGGTGATTTTAGAGGAACTATTGTGGTCAGTTGAAGTGTTTTAGAAAAGATGTCGATTTGTTGAGGGGAAATATGTTGTCATTTTCTTTTGCTGTATTTATTATGGTGGATTTTCTTGGAGAGATAAAAAAGAAAAAAAAATACTTGATACGAAATGTTTTTTATAAGAATTCACAGAGTTGAAGTTTATGCTATTATTATGCTTGTATAATAATAGCTTTTAGATATTTCTTTCTTTTTAAGCAAGTTTAGAAAGCAGAAAGATATACAGGCGAATTTTCTTGAAACAAATCAACTATAATATTGAAGGAAATTAATTGAGTTGCATAACCCGATTATAAAAAGAAGAATAACATTAATGTTTACATAGATTTAGAATTATATATTTTTTTTAGTCGCTCAACAAAAAAAATTCATCCCAAGCTGTCTTTTATACATTCCAATACTTTCAAAAACAGCTGTTAAAGCATACATTTCGTATCTGAATAGGAACATATCCTAATTCAGTTCGTTTGTTAGCTTTTTATCTCAATCTATTTCGCTCGACCATAAGTTATTTAGTTCCCATGCAGCCTTTCCCCTACAAGCTTTACTTTTAATCTTCTTCCGAAATGCATTCGGCTTTTTTTTTCAATATTATGGTGATTTTAACATTCGAATTAAATTATTATATTCATGATTGCACAAGAATCACAATTTGACTAATTTATCAAGTCAATTTTCATTCAATTAGTTTTTGTCAATCCTGGATTATTTATTCATATTAGTTCGCATTTGTGTTCAGAAACATACTTAATAATTTAATGTTTTACGGATAATAATTTAATCATAAAACTATTTTTAAACAGTAAAATTGATTTTAATGAACCATAGTACTTTATTTACGATTATCTACAATACGATTTAACTAATATTGAATAATATGTTAGATATCTATTGTGGCCTTTTCATTCGGCAATTAGTTTTGTGAAAGGATTATGCAATTCTGCAGAAAAATTGTTTGGCAATTTAGAAATATGAAAAAATGCCTACTATAGTAACCAATTTTCAGTAATAAAAAATCATATCTTCATAGCTTTGTTATTTTGCTATAGCTATACTGTCTTCGAGCTCATTTATATAACAGAGATATATGAATAAAAACCAAATTAATATTATTTGAATTCATTAATTTAATATAAAAATATTATTTCATATATTTATGCATATATTAAATTTGAAAATGGTTGGTTTGAAATTAAACAATTTATAATTGCTAATCAGAGCTTTTTGTCACATTTGAGATTCGTCGTATGACTTATTTTTATTGAAATATTTTACAGTAAAATTGTTATTTGTCGGTATGCATGAAATTCGCCAACATAATCAGAGTCCATGTGGGAAAAACATTTGGAGGTGTCAAATTATACCATTGGAAGATTCCTATTTTTCATTAATACGTAAATGCCAAGTTTGTTGCTTACATTACATCTACTTTGTATGCATTATCATTGTCTGTAAACAGAGGGTGATACATTATCTAATTTTGAAATTCCGTACAATCCTAATTAATATAAGTAATCATGAATAAGAATGTGATTTAAAAAGGATGATTATCGATGTTCAAATAGAACAATAAATATACTAACAGGATAGAAATTTCATCAAACAAATGAAATATAAAATTTACATTTGATAATTGGTAACCATATGATATACAAAAATTTCTTTTATAAAATTAGCAGGAGTGGTTTCCTCAAAACATTCTCGGATATTATGTAATAAATGCTTCTTTCCTTTATACCTGCACATACAATTTTAGACCTTTGACAAAACTATGAGCTTTATGAGTTGTCAGATTTTTATCTTTCAGAGTCCCACAGATAACAGCTACGTGCTTCGTAATATATTAAATTTGTGTTTTGATTGCTTAGTATTGGTGAAAAATCAATATGAACGTGAGAGTTCCGTCTCTATTTTAGTGTTTAATTGATGACATGCGGTTACTACAAATGCATCAAAAAATATTTTGGACATTTTATTTCCAAACTATTTATTCCGAAATTTGATATTGAGCTTCAAATATAGACACGGGACAACATCCCAAATTTCACTGAGTTTTTCAGTTATTGCATTTACACATAAGAGAAAATTCATTCCTACATAAGGTCTAACCCTTCATGAATTTGTTTTAAAATTTCATGCGGATCTATATTTGAGATATTAAATCTGCCTGTCAAATTTTACCAAATGATTTTCTCTGAACGGAGTTTGTTCAAAATTTGTTAGAAATCTACAAATTTGGTGTAAAAACTGTATATTGAATTTAATGCATTTAGCTCAAAGCGCTTTTGGAATTATGCCATTCCAGACAGAGATAATTCCAAAAATGTATTTTTCTGACTGAAGTAAATCTGAAAAGTGGAGATTTCCCAAAATCTCGAGTTCGAATTTCTTGAATATAAAAATATTTTTTCTTCGTTTACTTAATATAAGAGAAAGCAAATTTATTTGTTTTCAGAAATAATAATTTTATAAAAAACGTAATTCTAAAATGTATGTATTATAATTTATTAAATGACACATAGTGTGTAGAATTCCATTTATTATAATTTATATATCATCCCATATCATGTAGTAATTCTAATGTTACCAACACATATAATGCAATAATTTATATTATAAAGTTGACCGAAAAAGCTTTTAATCTTTTGCATTAAATTTTTTTCGAAGTTATCTCATTTATTTTCTACAGTTCTTGATTTTTAAAGCTACACCCATATTAATTTTAGTTTAAATTTTACTCTAAATGCAGAGTATTTTTATTGCTTTATAATTTCCAAAGATAGTAAACAGAAAATCATTAAATATCATGCAAAATGTTCCTATTATTTAAATTATTATTTTAGTTTTAGTTTCAGATACAAAAATTGCCTATTCATTAAGCGAAGGAGAAGTAAAGCTGTTATCCGATCTATAATACTAGCAATTATCGACAATTATAGTTTTAACATTGAGAAGAGGCCAAGAAATTTAAAATAAATATTGCAATATTGCAATAGCAATAGAATGATTATATTTTAATCAATAATCGTAATTATTTTTGTAAGCTCTTTAATTTAATTTTTTATTAAGGTGAAAAATAAAATTGAATTTAATAATCAATGAAATAATTGATAATAATTTGAATTAATAATTTGAATTAACAATAATTTGAAATTTAATAATCAATGTTCAAATACCCAAACATTCCCATTCGATTTATTTCTTAAAGGTTTCTATCTAAAGAAAATGAGTCGTTAAAATATTTTTTAACTTTAAAACGTAAGTGAATCATTTGGCGAAAATCATTATTTTTTCTCCACAGTAATATATATTTTTGCTTTCTGATTTTAAAATATATTGATGGACATACATACAATGGACTTACAATGGATGGACTTACATACATACAATGCTGTAAATGAAAAATAAAAAACGAAAAAAAGAAGCAATTACTTACTTTATTTGTTATTTAATGATTAGAATTAGAACAAAACATTGATTTTTCAGGTTGAAAATCTTTTCTCTGAAAACAGTTTTATCTTTGGAAAGCATCTGAAAAAACTTTTGTTTGTCTTTACTTTTGCCAGCAACCGAAACCGAAATTGAATTTGCGTTTTCAAGACTAAACACAATGACATAGGTTTTCGAAGGTTAATGCATTTACTTGCGAAACAACTCATTCTTTTCAACGAGGACTATTCTACTTTTCTTTACAAAAAGTTCACGTAACAAAGTTGCTGAAACAACGCTGTAACTTCATTTATTTCAAACAGCATTTCAAGTTAAATAAGTCTGTAAAAGTTTTAGCTTCAAATAAATAACATTAGCGTCATGCAAAATTTTATTTCAACTGTTATCCAATTCAAAAGGCTTGTATATAGCTTTTGACGTATTAAAAGAAATCTGATAGTTACATTTTATAAATATATACTTTAAAGTATTAAAAGTAATCGTAAATATAAAATTTTACAATTTATACTTTATTGAAAAATTTTATATTCCAATAACTTTCTATAACCTACAAAGCATAAAAGTATCTTAATGATATTTCTGTAGTTGAAGACCGGTTAATATTATTATTATAACGATATTCTGAGTTAATTAAGCTAAAACTTTTGTTAAAAATAATAATAATGACATACTCTACTTTCTATAAAATTGCAAACAAATATACATGCATTTATGATTTATTAAATTTTACATTAATTTATATTCTTAGTAATAAATAAAAGCTTAAACAAGAAACGTGTAA
The DNA here is from genome assembly GCA_026543865.1 of Argiope aurantia. Lineage (NCBI taxonomy): Eukaryota > Metazoa > Arthropoda > Arachnida > Araneae > Araneidae > Argiope > Argiope aurantia. Next base: position 174,346 of record JAPMOR010043870.1, read on the forward strand.
AATCAAGCATGTCCTTACTTTTGTTTAATTAAGTAAATTGATTTATTACCTGCTCTTAATTTATTAATGCCCTTGTTTTGTTTAATTAATTAAATCTGAAATTCAAAAAAATATATATACATAAATTTGTTTGATTGAATTTTAAATTTATTTATATTTTTGTTACAAATAAAAGCTAAGAGAAGACATTTATAAAATCAAACATGTCCTTAACTTTATTTAATTAAGGACGCATTCCATTTTCCCCATTTAATATTTAGAATATTCTCAATGAAATAATCTTATAAAACTTTTTGTTGTATATAAATATCATTAAATATATAATTAACATCTGTAGAGGGATGAAATTCTTTATAATTCCATTATGAGATAGATGAAAATAAGAGAAGAGTTTCAGGAACATTAATTTAATTATTTTCCAAGTTCCACATTTCACAAGAGAAAACAAGAAGAATGGGAAATGTACCTTGCTGTTAATCAGGTAACGCCATCTATTGTAACGAAAAAGAAAGTAGTAGAGTTATATAACCGTTATATATCCATAATTCTACTTTGAAATGAACACACGCAAAAATCCTACCTTGTAAACACTTCAATTAAAAAAAATAGTATTAAGATTTTTTAAATAAAGATTCACGCATTAGTTTATAACAGTTCTTCCGTATTACTTATCTCCTAAGCAATTAAAGTCAACCAAAAATGAAAGTTACTTAATTTATCAAGAATAATATTCATGCAGCTTTTGTTCAGAAGAGAGCACTAAAAACGTAAACAAATATTTTGCGAAAATTTCTCTAGAAGCTACTAAAGAATTTTCATGCAAAGATAAATAGCTAAAAAAAATAATACGCGAGGATATATTGAAGTAGGAGAGCTGTTGTCAGCTAATAGACAAAGGGAAGTACAGTTACCGTGAGAATTCGTCCCGATATTTATTTTCTCAAGGAAACAATTGCAAAATATCGTTAGAAGAGCGCAATAACTTCTGTTTTCAAACAGTAAACATAATCTATCTTTAGTTTTCTTTCACGAAAAGCTTTTATAACCCCTCACATAACTTCCTCCGTAATAAACAGTCGAAGTTTCTGCGATAAGAGCCGGGAAACTTTAGAAATAGTTTTCTGAGGTAAGAGGTAAAAATATCGACATGTTTAAGTGGTTAGATTTCTATTACTAAAGGGATATAAAATCAGTAAGAGCCTTTTAATATTTCATCACAAATGATTGCGTTTCCTGATCGAATACTTTTACAGAATGACATAACATGATTTATGAAAAAAGTTTTTAAAAAAATGCTCACAAATAAAGACTTCGGGAATGATATTTCCAAAACATTCCTATAAATGTATTTATGTATTATTAAATTCATTGTACTTAGAAAAGCAAGTAATAGGATATGAACCTGGACGATTAATTGTTCGTATGTGGTTAATGCACAAATTCCAGAAAACCGAATGTGTGTTTTGGATCTTTTTTGACTAACGACTAGAGCGAAAATTAAATACAGAACTGCAACTAAAATCAAAAGATCAGATGCCAAATTTCATAGATTTAAATCAATGTCTTTTCGTATTATAGCGTTTACACGTTTGTGAAAGTACAAACCGATATATGTTAAGCCCTTTCACAGAAGTGGTTAAGAATTTTATAAGAATTCTCAATTTAGACACCAAAAAATAGGAACGAAATGTCATTCACCTAAATTATTACTTTTTTGAATTATATATCTGTATATATATATAATGCAAACATATAATTTTGAATCAGAAGGCAGTTTCGAAGACAGTGAAGAGACTCGATTTTTTGACATCGTTTTTTTTTTCATCCCTGGGAGGCACGCATTATGTACAAGCAGAAGAGACGAGCACACACACAACACAGAACGACACAGAGCGAAATGAGGGAAAGCTGATGAAAATTTTATCCCTGTGAATATATATTTTGAGATTTTAAAAAGGATTTCAAACACATGTCGATAACAAGCAAAGGAAACAGAGGGATATTTTAGTGGAATTTGCTTATATCAGCAATATTTTATCCCTTCATTCGGAGTGTAGGAAAGTGTCGGCTTTTTGCCGATTCAGCAATTTTAGAAAGCTTCTGTTGAATTAATTAGATAGGAAAAGTGGAATGAGATCAGGAAGTAAGATAATATTTTAGAATGAAATTAATATGGGCTAAATTGAGCTAAAAATTAAGAAATTAATTAAGTTTAAATTAGATTTTAAATTATTATTGCATATATATATAGAAAAAGATCCGCTCTAGGAATTGTGTTGGAAATTCGATACTGATAATTTTAGATGTAAAAACTGGATTATATTCTATTTATGTAATTTTTTAAGATTAATAATTATAATATTTACATAATAAAAGACTTCCTCTATATGAAATGCATTTAAAATTTGATAGAAGCCTAGAAATTACATGTAAAAACCGTATTCTAAGTTACTACCAATTAGGTCAAATCATTTTTCCGTAGTTGTGTTCATAGATATACAGACATGATTTCAAAGATTTGTTTTAAGGATTTAAGTAGGTCTGAAACCTGAAGACTTTTCAAAATCTCTAGTTCGAATTTTTTGACAGTTACTCTTTATTTACTTCATATGTGAGAAAATGCAAATAATGCCTTTTTAAGAGCAAATCTTTTTTAACTAAAAAGTGAAGGTTTTAATTTTCCTTTAAGAAATTTTTGTCAGCAGTTCAGATGTGAAGGGAAGTATTGTTTTTTTTTAAATGGTTTACAGGCAAATTGTTTGCATATAAGACGAGTCTCAGTTCCAGCAATTCTGCAAACCGCAATATGGAACTCATTAGTAGATTTATCGATTGGCTTTAACTTTGAAGTACCGGCAGATGTTAAAATGATGTTTCATTTAAACGTTGTTCATCATTAAGGGTATATAATTTTCCTAATCAGAATCATATTTTTAAAACCCCTTTAACTATTGTATTTACAAAAAAAATATGGGCAAAATTTTGTATGAATACACATTTTTCATAGAAGGATCCATGATCAGTTGTGTTGGAAAAATCATTTGATAAATAGTTCTAAGAAATCATTTGATATTTCTAGACATAACTAAAGAAATGCTATAAGGGTTCTTCTATACAACAATCCATAGGATTGGCATTATTGACATCAATATTCCCTTTGATCCAAAAGTTTCTACGCCACTGTCCATAAATTTGCATTTATTATAGACAAAAATAATCTTCAAATGGGACTTTCCACTCTTAATAAATATTACAAACCTAAAAGTAAATGATTAATAAGAAAATAATGGTTTATAAAATATTTTTTTTCAAAAAAGTAAGAGTGTTTGTTAAAGAAATTTAGGGTTAACTACAACAGTAGAGATAATACTAAAGTAAGCATTTATTTACCCTAAGCAAAAGGTGTTCCATATGTACAATATTTAGCTACTTCTTGCAGAAATGCGAAAAACTGTTAAAATGTTATAAATATTTGTCGATTATTATCTGATAAAGAAATACGTATTCATTGAATAAAAGCAGACTACTTCATTTGATATCTTTAAATATTTATCACATTAATCGTTATTTCAATCAGAAAAATATTACTTTTCTAACCAAAACTCCCCGATTATAAAATTGCCTGTATTTTTCAAACCATAAAAAATAAGACACATATTGTCCAATCTCTTTTTGATTAAATTATTAAATCAAGAGATGGCACGAGCAGGTGATTAAGTTTTGAGCATTAATGCCCATATTTCTCTCACTTTAGAGGAAGCGATTTTGAAAGAATCCTGAAAAAGTAAGCAAAAAGAAAACAGAAACCAAAATTAAAGTATCGTGGCGACTCATAAAAACCATGACATGACTATACACTTACTTCCCGTAAGTATATTGAGCTTCTGCTTTCTTTTTGTTGCTGTAAACAGAACTCTTTCACCAAGATAAATGGTTTGGATGCGAACAAAATGAACATGTGTTTGGAGCAGGATTTAATCTTGTGGACTTTGAAGAGAGTAACGAGGTAAACAAAGAAAATGTTTTTAAGAAAACGGGAGAAACTTTAATATACATGTTCTATGCTAAGGACTGAATGCTAATTAAAATTAAAAAATATGGGTAAAAATTGTTATTTTTAGATTTATTATCTTCCGTTAATATTTCTTATGACCCCTTCGAGGTATTGATGAAACTTCTTTGGGATATCTTTGCAAACAACTTTAATTTATTTGTTCTTTGAAGCCTTTTTCACGCAACGTATTAGTGATATCTTTTATGAACGAAAAAAGTTTCTAATTATTCAATTTCATTAAAATAATAATGCGACTTTATTTAATTTTAGAAATGCCAGGCGCTCTAAAAATTGTGATTTATTTTAAATGATTATTACATGAACAATCACATCATACATCAAATCTTCGAAATTAATATTACTAAATGAAACAGTAGAATCATTTAAACTGTCAAAGGTTTCAGGATCCTAATAAATTTATTTAATAACTTTTTTCGATTAAAATTATATTTACGCATAAGAAGGCCACAATACATCATCACAATTATAACATTTTGGTATCTTATACTTTTTATTTGTTAGTAAAACACCATTGAAATTAACAAATGATAACAGTTTTGACTAATTTGGCTGCTGATGATATTAACTTGAATAAATTAAAATTAAGTTAGTTTTTCTTTTCCTGTAAAATAATGCATTTCTTTTAGTAAAATGTATTTGCAAAATTTTGTAAATATAACAAATTATATCTTTTACACATTTGCTATATTAAGCCTAGTTTACCATTTTTAAAAAACCGAAATATTATTTCGTTTTCAATATTAAATAAATTTATTGGCATTTGTACATATCATTACAATGAATACAAAAATTTGATTATTAGAAGATTAATTATAGGAATTTATTTAAAGTGAAATAAACTTGAAAATAAATTTTATCCGTTAAAGCAAAAAACTGCATTGCTAGAAACTAAATATAATATCAAGTAGTTAATATAGAAGTATTTAACACAGAAAATGAATAAATGCAATTTTTTTTAAGACGGAAAATAAATGTAAATATACAATGCGGCATTAATTGCCAAACACACCTGTAAAACTAGCCAAGAATACATAGAATGTGTGGCAAAAACCAGAGGATTTAAAAAAAAATACCAAAAATGATAAACCAGTAATATGTCAAACTAATTTTTTAAGATGGAGGGGGAGACGTTTTACATTTAGAATAAATGAGCACTCTTCCATCTTCACAAAAATTATTTCATTTTCTAAATATTAACAGGCACTTCCTGTTCACAAATGCTCAACACATTTGCAGAGATGATGGTAGTTCTTTCAAATAGATAGCATAATGATTTCTTTATATTATTCATACTACAGGAAAAAAATTATTAATGTTGAGATTCAAGATAAAACTCTGGTGAAAGCACACTTTAACTCATTTCGTTGAGATTCTGTGTGATTTCAGATTTTGATTTTTTATTTTCCTAGTTTCATTCAGATCTCACTAGAAACTATATTCTTAATTGAGTACATTATCCATTTCGCAATAACGCATAGAAATTTGAATAATTTTATATAACTTACAAATATGTAAGCATTCATTCTGCGTGCTTTAACGCTTTTTGAAGTAATTCTCATGTTATTGCAAATATTTCGATAGCCATAGAATTAAAAGTTATTTTCTGAAAGGTGAATATTTTTATAGCCTTTTTTGAGATAGCGCTTTTGAAAATTGCATTTCATGCAATCAAAATTAATCGTAATGTGCATTTTCAATAAAATATTCTTTTAAACCATAGCATATGTAGTTTACAATTTATACACTGTATATACAAAAAAAAGTCTCTTCAATACAAAAGCTGCTAAATTTTCTAATTTTTAAAATTATTTAATTGAATTTTTGCCTACCATAAATTGATGAAATCAAATATTAATTTACCAGAAAATTTAGGAAATTTATCATTTGAAAAAAACAAAAAAATGGAAAGTATCGAATTTACTAGAATTTAATTTCCAAAGTAAATGAAAACCCTAGATATCCTCTTGAATTATAACTCAATTATTAGCTTTCAAACTACTAGATATAGCCATGTACTTCACGTAAGAAAAAATGCTTTTAAGAAAGTAAAGCATTTTATTTTATATAGTTTGAGCTAATGCATGGATTGCTGAAAAAAAATCATGAAACATCGATTTTTATACTATTCCTGATTTTTTATTAGCCATATTTACTAGAATAATTTGTATACATTATTATTCTAAAAACAAAACAAAAAGTTTAACTTTTATGGAACTGAAACTCAGTTAATTTCAGAATTTTGAATCCAGCCAGAACTTGAAGAACCTTTTTTTTTTTTAAGAAATAACTATCAACAAACTTATAATTAATTTGCAGCTCTTCTAAGAGGCATGATTGTTCGAAATATTTTTCTCAAAGTGACAGTTTAAGTGTTGAAAAGTCTTCTAAAATAATAATTCGAAAATTTTCATAATTCGGTTAGTTTTATTTGAGGAAATGTAGAATTTATTTGTTTAAAATTTTTGTATTTCAAAAAGAATTTGCTGAATATGTTGTCAATTGAACTTCACTTCAAATAATTTTCATAAAGTGACTAAAATATCTTCAAATATCTCGCTTTATGTCATTTAAAGTATTTTGTTTTCTATTTAGAAGTATAGGGCAGTTTAATCTAATCTGGATTTTGCACCATTAATCGACCAACTGTGGGTCGTTAATATAATGAAAATAACATAAAGGAATATATACTTTACCGTGAAATGGTTTAACTCTTACTTTTTACCTTTTCGTTCAAATTAAGAAAAATGGAAGTTTCTTCATATAATTGTTACAATTTACTGTTGGAAAAATCAATAAAATTTTGTAAACTGCCATTATAAATATATTTCTTAAATAGCTTGAATTTTATTTCTATTTTCTTGGCCCGAATTTCAAACATTTTCAAAATATAAACTTTTAAAAATATAAATAATAAAAACAATTATTTTTTTAATATTTGTTTACACTGTTTGAAGGGACATAAACTTTTGAAAAAGTAAATAACTTTTGTTCCAAGAAGTAAACAAAAGCTGTTTTTTTTTCAGAAGCTCTTTATAAGCAAATGATTTTACTTCTATTATATTAAAAAAGTTTGGAAAATAATTTTTTTTCTGTTTTTTTTAATATTCGAAAATAGAAAAATTGCCTATCGTGCAAAAAGACTAAATAGCAAAATGCGTAATAAATTTAGATTTCTGAGCAATAAAGCGGAGTAAAAAATCACACTTTTATTATAATTTTAATGAATATGCATTTTGAATATCACGCACATCACTTCAAATAAATATTTCATAGATTTTTATACCTGAAATGCAAACAATATGTATTTTTATATTGTATTTATTTATAATAAGTATTAAGAGATTTTAATCAAATCATAAAAGTCTATACGAAACATAGGGTCACAGTACAGAAGAACAGATCACTTTTTCTTTATTTAACTTGAAAATAAAGAAATAATTGATAATTTTTTAAATTATAAATTATAAAATTAAATTAAATTAAAATTATAAATAAAAATGTGTAAATATTAGTCTCTTGTAAGAAATTTTATTTTTAAACGGAGAAAATTATTCATGGGGAAATTAAAATTTTTAAATATATTCCAAATATATAATGTAAAATTATTTTTTTAAATTTAATATTAAAATTAGGATACATATTAACGTCTACATCCTTGTAATTTTCAAAGTTGCAATTTTCTTGCTTATAAATATTTTCTCACAGCGATCCAATTTATTTATTTAAATTATTATTTAATATGAGAATTGTTTTCTGAAAATACTATTAGTTGCTTATCTTTTTTGCCACACATTATTTAAATTTGTTCTCCATAGTCAAGTTTTATTATTATTTAAAAAAGGAGTTTCAATATTAAATATAATTTATTTCTTAAAACATAGCATTAAAATATTTCGAAGCATTATTTTTTAAAAATTATTTTTGTAAGAATTCTGATCACAATTTATAAAATCATCATTCAAATATTTGCTGAGGAAAGGATCAATTAATCAAATTCCAAAAGGGCAGTTTACGCATGTGTTACTCATAAAAATATTTTCCATGTTTATGGTGATTTAAAACTGTTGCCTTAAGAACTACTTCTTAATCGATAAACATTAATAAAAATTTTCAAAAATTAATAGAAACTAAGCACACTAGTAGACGCCGTAAGCTTTAGCATTTTATTCGTGAACTTAAGCGTTCATGTTGCCTCGTATCATTAATAATCCAGCCAGCCTCTGTAATAGTTAAAATAAATGAGTTTAACATTGCCCTACATTTTCCTTAGAAGAAACTGCGTGCTATTCAATTTTAATACACTGTTTCCCCAATCTACCTTGTTAACGACCATTCTATATCAGTTCACATTTTACGTAATTTTTTTTCAAGGTCTTTGATCTTAACAAGCACAAAACAAAAGAGTGGTATTTTTTAATGTTTCATTTTAATAAGAAATTGTGTGCATCATAATGAACTGGAGGGTGGAATTTGGTAGAGAAGCTTTTAGAAAGTATTTGTTAAGAGCTTAAAACTTTTCTTTTCTTCTTTTTTCTTTTATTCTTTTGTTGAATTTTTCTCTTTGAATCTTATGGCCCAGCTCAACGTTGAAGCATTTAATGATGAGGTAATGCACTTTAAAGTACTTTTCTCCTTATGTGGGTATCAGAAAAAGGATAATAAAGATGCAACTTTAATTAACCTTAAAAGCGAAAATATTAGAGACCCTTGAAGCTAAAATAAATAGTCAATTCTTATACTGTCCTAAAGTTATACATCTTTAAATGTTACTGACAAAAGACTGGAGAAGAATATCAATGAATTGATTAATATATTGTAAAGTAAGGGTGTAGCATCTCTTGTTAATATTCTTTGTCATTATTATATATGAAGTTAATCGTAACGGATATTAGCATTACTATGATATTAATTATTTATTTTTCTCTTTTTGCAAGAGGAATAAACTTTTTTATTTATTAATCCTACTTTTTAATTCTTTTTTTTTAAATTTTAAGTCTTGTAAAAAATAAAAAAAACACACAGCGAATTACTTATTTTTACTAAAAGAATATGTTTTCTAAATTTTTTTTAATTATTTATTTTTTTTCTGTCAGAAATAATTACATATAAGAAGTTGCTAATAGTTTTCTGTTTTACTTTAATTTTTTTTCTACTCGTTTTCCAATTTCAGTGATGTTTATTGTCTTGAAAGATGCGGTTACATGTATTTATCTATGAAATAATTTATTTTTAATATAGAAAATATTAATTTCATTATACAGAATAATGTATGCAACATTATGTTAACTTAAGTTGCATTTATGGTCATAAATGAAATAACCAATTAAATAAAATTTTGTTGAATTTACTTAATTGTTAAATTGGATATCTAGAACTTCATCACACTTTTATTGTAAAACACATGTAGAATGGCACAAAAAGCAACTTTCCCCAATTGAAGTTATCTTTGATTTAAACTAATTAACGAAATTATGCCAAATTTGATGAACATATTGTAGATTGAAAGGGCATAAAAAATAGTGCTAAAAGCCTACTTGTATACATCAACAATGAGTGAGTCAAACATAATTAAGAAAATATTAAATAAAATATTATTAATAAATTATTTTCTATATATTATTTTCTTTGATCATAAAATAATAATTATTATATATAAAATATTATTTTCTTTGATTTTTTTATAGTATTTCTTTATTACTGAAATTTGGAAAAATCAATTTCGTAAATATATATATATATATATATATATATATATATATATATATATATTGGTTTTAGCATTGTCAAAGTAACCTCCGTCGACTTTTTAGCATGTTATTTCTTTTGATAATTCCTCTTCTCATGCTTTTGACTGAATGTATACGAAATTTTGCATAAATCTGACCTAAATTTTTAATTGCAGACATCTTCAAGCAATTTTGATGCAATAATGATATTGTTAAATTTATTTCGTGTATATAAAAATATATGATATTTTTTTTGGATTCCTTTCATGATTTATCTAATTTATACGATTAATTCAAAATATTACATTCTGAAATTTTCCCATCATAAATACAAGGTCCATTGAATGTAAAAATTTTGCTAAACTGCTAGATATCAAAATATTCTAAAGAGAAAGTTTTAAGAAAATTTTCATATTCTCTAAAACCTTAAATATAGTTTTGCTTAATAAAAATGAATTTTGCATTCAAAAAATCTGAACCATAAATGTTCAAGATGGGAAAAATGTGAAATAAATGAATAACATCTTTACCGATTCTTTGAAATAAAAAATTCAAAATGTCAGCTATAACGAAACATTTGCCATCTTTGAACTAAGACACACCTTCAGGCGGCAATTTACGTATAAAAATGTTGATCTCTGAAGATTTTCTTTAGATTTATTCCTTCAATTTTGATTGTCTTGTAGCAGTATTGTGTTTGACAGTTAAGTCATCCTCAAGAATTATTTTTTTTATAAACGTATTTTCCCAGATGTTACTCTGAATCATAAATTTTCTGAATCACCTTGCATTTCTGTCAAAAAACAATGGTTTATGTCTTTTTAGGAAAACTCCACACAATTTAAAGCAACCTATTAAATCCTGATATGCTCCTTGTACTTTAATTTCAAAATCCTATTATATACTAGTTTTCAAATTATATTTTTTGCATTCTGATTTTCAGTTTCTTGAATAGAATGAAATGCTTAATACACTTCTAATCAACATATTATTTCTCTTTTTTTCCACAAGAGTTATATGACTTTTTAGAAAAACCTTCTAATAAGAAGGTAATGCTTACAAATAATATAAAAATTATTAATAATATAATAATATATTATGAATTGAAATAATAATTCATAATTTCACAATCATTATTCCCTTTTACATACATCGGAACTCTAATTTCAACAGCTTATTACAAAGTCAATGTTAAATTTCTGAAAAGATGATGATTGTTTTTTTCTAATAGAAAAATAATTTTCACTGAGCATCCGAAGAAGAAATCAATCCTTTGAAAGATTTTACAAAAGCTGAAAATTTCTTTTGTTTTACGTTTTAAAGATATTTATTATGATACGGAAAATATTATTTCAGTTTTCCCATACCACTTCTATTATTTCTGACGCACAGAAATAAATATACTTTCTTTGTTCCATAGTGATAGCTGTGAGTAAGTATTTAGACGAGATTTATCTATGGATGCAGCCACAAGGAATACTTTAGCTCAAAATTGCAAAATCAGCAATGGAAATCAGTGTCTTATGGCATCTATCATTTTCTTTGGCATATCTTTAAATTTACAGGCACATCTTTAAATTTAAATATTACGAATTATATCCATCTTCCTATTTCATTAACGTATTAAATTCAGTTATTTTATTTAAGATGAATATCAAAACATCGTGATAGTCAGATGGAAAAAGAGAATCTTCAAGCAAAGATCGAGTTGTGATTATCCAGCTCTTAATGAATCTGGAGAAAATTAAAAGATAAATTAAATTAAAAAATGATTATATTAAGAAACTGAAAATAATTTTACAAAAATAATTGTCAAGAGGGACCCTAGGCGCAAAAACAATCTAATTTCTATAAGAACAGACTCTTTTTCGCTCTAAGAATAAAGCGGTCTATTAAATACAAGTATTATGGAGGTTACTTCTTAAATGCAGACATATTGTATATTTTATAATTTTTATTCAAATATTTGGGAAGCTGGTGAAAATTCTTATAAAAAATATACTTGATAAATATATATCCTTTAAAAATGAAAAACATAGTTTAATGTAGATTTTGTGAGAAATTTATTAACATGCAAATGAAATGAAACCAAATAATTAACTGTTTGTCTGTAATTTTTTTTTCAAAATGTGAATTATTTCACAACAATTTTAAGTTCTTTAATTCTTGACCATCATTATGTATTCATATATTTTAAATCTTTTGAAATAACATTTTGATTTAAAGTGATGGAATTTGAATACAAAAGTCATCATGAATTATTAAAGGAACTGTTTTAACTTTTACTATATTCAATTATCAAAATATTTTAATAAAATCATTTATATGAATTTGTATAGTTCATTTTTAACTAATTTTCATTTTAGCAGTTTATAATTTGAAAGTCAATATATTCTATTTACATGCACTCAGTATCTGAGCATACATAGCTAAGTTAATAAATTTTAATTTAATTTTTTATTCCGATAAAGAGATAAAAAGGTTGAAAAAGGAAATAACTAATAAATTGCAAGAAAAATCATTTTTATATTCATATTACCGTTGGATAGAAATTAAAGATTTTTTTTATCGAATCATATTTGCTTTCTTTCATTGCTAAGCATTACAATTTCGCTAAAATGTAATTTTTCTGTTGAAAGGAATAAATTCCAGAATAATAATTTTATGGAAAAGATAACACTAATTACATATTAAACTATTCTTCCGAAAAATTGTTACTTGGAAATAAATGCTTTGTTTTTTTATTTTTAAAATATAAATATATTTTTGAAATGTAACAGTTTAGAACAATGGTTATTATATATTTTAAAAAATTAATAATAAATAATAAATATATTTTCCGCCGTTATTACATAATAAAAAACATATTTTTCCGAAATTATTACAATATATTTAGGTATATATGGGAAATAAAAGTAATTTTTGTGAAAACAACATACTTTTTTAAATTTCCTGAAGTTAAATTCTCAAAAGACTAATATTTTCTGTCATACAATTTGTAACAAAAGAAAACTCTTGATATGGTAATAGAATACTATTTTAGAATTTCATGAATACGTTTAGAAATATCTGGTTGATTAAATGTGTATTTGGTAATAAATAAAGTAATATTTCTGAACTTGAAATAAAAAACGTCCAGTTACCGCATAACTGCTAATAGATGAATTTATGTTTTATAATGGTTCAGATTTAAGAACTTAATCTCCCTGCATTTTTTCCGGAATTTCAAGTAACATATTTTGAATAAATTTTATGCACTATATTTAAATTTAAACCTTGTTAGAATTGCAGCAAATTGTCGGAATAATTAGTGTTGCGAAGTGGGAATATCAATGTTACTGAAATTATACAGGAAAATAATTAATAAAATTTTTTTATACATCTTTCTTTCTTCATATAAGCATAAAAATGGCAATTAATCTATTAATTCTTTAATTTAAATACAGACATCAATAGCTAAGCATTATGGATTTTCTCATTACTTTTTAAATGGATATTCTAATTACCTTTTAGCTATTTCACACCCAAATTTCAGTTTAAATACATTTTGCATATTAAATTACATTAAAATAGTAAGGATAAAGATCAAAATTATTTCTTATTTGAAAATGTTTTACATTTTATTTGAATCGAAGTAAAATGTAAAAATTTCTTGAGAAAATAATAATACTGTGAATATTTTATTTATCAGTGTCTTATTAAATGCTAGATCGGTTTTGATCTATAGTTCGACTTTTATCTATCAACTTTTCTAATCTATACATGGTTATTTGTCAAATAGGAAATAATTATTAATATAAAAAATATGTCTTTCATTTATGCAAAAGTGTAATGAGATATTCTGACAAAATGTAACTTTGTTTATTGAACTATCTATGTAGTATACTATAAACGCACAGGCTTGTAAGAAAATAATTTGTTCAAAAATCCAATGTTTAAATTAATTCTAAAATTTGAATTAAAAAAGGACAATTATTTTTTTATTGCTTAAATTTCTACATTTTTAAAATGGTTTTTAATTTTACAGAATGTGTTTGAAAAAAAAAATAATTTTATTACTCTCAAAGAGTTAAGACAGATTTTTTTTAATGGAAATATGAAATGTTTCTTAGAATACTTCTCATCATTAAAAAAAATGTTCCGGTATCTTCAAATCAATTTTAATTATTTGAAATTCATTATCACTTAGTGCAATTTCTATTTAATAAAAATTAAATTAAATCGAATAACTAATAACTGAGTTCTTAAAATAATAATTGTGTGTGGTTATAATACAATTAATAACTTGTTATGGGAGTATACAAAAATTCAAAACTCAGTACATCAGAAAGTAATTAAAAGTTTTATCTGTGTTTAAAAGACGAAATTAAACAAAAGTGTTTATTAATGCAAGTCTTACACTCAGAGGGCGGCTAAATCTTTGTATTGTATTAATGTTTTTGAGTTTCCGCATCATAAACAATTTTCTCTCGAGTACTCTAAAATCCCATACCTAAATAACAGAATTCTCACAACAACCATGAAATGTTTTCCTCCAAAACTTGAGAGGGATATAAAGAGCGGCTTACATGATGTCGACGACTGCTCCAGACACTCAAGAACAGCCAAGTCTCACGCAATAAATAAAACGCAGCTCGTGATTTACCTCCCCAACGATGTTCTACACTATCCAAGATCTCTTTTCCTGGCTATCGATCGCAGTTTGTTTCGACACTGCCTTTGCCCTTCTCTTCTATTTCTTCAAAACAACCTCCCCTCATTTACATATACCTTTCCCAAACAAATGATTAAAAGCTTGGGCTCGGATCTCGTCACACTTGGCCTCGAGCACATTGTTAGTGGCAGATAGCTGTACTTGAGATGAGTTCAAACAACTTTCACCCTCCTCATTTCTTCTTGAGGATTTGCCTCTGGAATAGTCCTTTGTTCGTAATTGATTTTTTTTAGCCCATTGAAATTTGAAGTCGTTTGATAGTGACATAGGTTCCGAAGCAACTTTTAATTACTCGTTGGCATTGCGATAAGCAATTAATTCTGTCATGCTTTAAATGGCATTTGATGATAAGCTGCAGCATATCATTGCTTTGATGATGGCTTTGTTTCTAGGGTTATGATCTTAATACAATGTTTGATGCATAATTTAATTATGCCTAAACTACATAAACATTGTTATTGGTATTTTTATCGCTTAATGAATCCTTTAATAAGTGTAAAGAATTTCTTTAAGAAGTGATTAAGACTGAAATTATTGAATCAAAATCAGATTGGTCAAACGTTGATGAAATTTCTGTTCCTTTTTTCTCAAATCAACTTGTTGTAATTTATGAAGCTCACAAAATTTAGCCGAATTGCAGAGGTTTCCAATAACAAATAATTAATTGTAAAGAATAAAAATTATGTTTAATTTATGAAAAATACAAAATAAATAAATAAGTTGCAATGAGAAATTTTAAATAGGAAAAATATAATATTTCAATGCAAAAACATTTATCTCAGCTATTTAGATACAATCATATGTATGGGTAGAGACTCTATTTAGATTTTAAAAAATGATTCTTTTAATTTAATTGAGATCACGATTCTCAAATATATATATCGTCTAATGCATTCAATGTCATGTGTTTTCCATAATTTGCAAATAATATTCCATAATTTGTCCTTGTTCCTGTAATTCCCTAAAGAGTAACTTTCTATCTGTCGTCTCATTAGAGGATACCATTGACAGTTCAATAGGGGAAATATTTTCGCCCTCTTTGCATATTAAAATCGCGAACTATAGTGAATAATTCTGATGAAGGGGTCGTAGTTTAATCCAATTATCATCAAGAAGTTAAATTATTTTCTCTGACTTACAGCTCTATTAAATAATGGAAATGCCTTTCTAATTTTTCATGTATACATTGAATTTTTGAGAGACACTGGAAACATATGATCTTTCTCTAAATATATATAAATCCCATTTCCATATTGCATAACATTTGTATTGTGAATGAGCTACTGAAAAGTACTGTTATAGATTAGTTAGATTTGTTACAGTACACTTATGATTTAGATCAACTTGGAGAAACTTTTTTGCATGTCTATATCCATGATATACCATGTCTATGTCATGTCTATATCCATGTATATATTTAACATGTCTATTCCTAGAAAAATCAGATTCCTCAAAATCTTAAAGAGCTTTAAATTTTTGGCTCCAGTCTCAAGACAGTATAAAATATCATTGTTAGCCATCTGTATGTTTCGTAACCGTAACCTTCACCGCATTGATATAAAATATCATCTTTTACTTTGCATTCCTTAATGATATTAAGTCTTTCAGTCTGCCTATTTATTTTGCCCTTCGTTATGGACTGTGTACATGAATATGCCCGACTTACTTTCGAAAGTCATGCAATTATTATTATTAATAATAATAAGCTTAATGGAACCCGTTTTACAAATATTTCTCAAATCCAAAAATACCTTTAGATATATTATCTATAAAAATACTTCATCTTTTAAACAATTAATATTTCCAAAACAAAGGTATACAGATTTGGAAGGAGGATTTTCTGTCATTTCATGATATCTACAACATATATAGAATGCGCAAAGGAGAGTCCGTGCATTCTTGGGCCTGCACTCATACCGAACTAATTGTTTCAAGGGAATGGAAATAATCAGAGTAAACAGGGTTGATACTAATTAGAGTGTAGAGAGGGGGTGGTCTTTCTACCTTTGGCAAGGTGCATTTGGTTTAATAATACATAATAACTGGCTCAGATATACAAAGTATCCTTGCTCAAAAGAAAAAATAATGTTATCGATTTCCCCTTTGAACCATAATTTTATCTTATAGTCATCTTTTTCTCAATAAAGAGCTTTTATCCCCCAGACTTAAAAAAAAATCTACTTTCTTGAGTTTTGCAAATGCTCATTTTCATGTATTGTTTGGGTATTTCATTCTTAGCTATAGTATAAATTCATATCCAAAGACAGATATTTTTTTGTTCAAAACTTTAGGAGGAAAAGAAAGCGGTACATCCTTAGTGTCGTGTGATTATGCATGGTTAAATATTATATTTTTATGCTATAAAATATCATTATATTTTATGGGCATTTTTTGAAGTATTGGTGTTTAATTAAAGGAAAAAATAATTCTTTATGCCTTGGTTATAAATTGAATTTGTATGAATGATTTATATGTACGAATAGCATCGCTTGTTAGTATAAGATAATTTAAAAATGTTTTTTTTTTAATTTTGCTCTTTGTCATTTACAAAATACGCAATATAATTTCAGCAGAATGTATACTAAGCATCTGTATTAGTTAAAAAGTCATACAATCAATTACTATTAATGATTTGAATATTATTCACCTTACTTGAACATCATTTGCTTCTACTTTTACAAGGGATGTTTGATATATATGATGCGTAGGGAAGTTTCTTAACGTCAAATAGTAATTGATTGTATGACATATAAAATGCGCACAGCTATATTAATAAAGTGATGTACAAGCATATCTAAGTATCTATATTTATTTAATGCTGTCACACACAATAAATTCTAGTTTAATTCGTACTTAATAAGTTGATCTTAAAAAGTATGCTAGAAAATAGTCACATATAATAATAATAATAAATAGTCACATAATGATCTCCATGTGATAATGTAGTCAACTACAAAGCTGATTTTGCTTGCACCTCTCTCTCTTACTGTTATTGCTTGGTCTTGTATAGATTCCAATATACGTTCCAACTATTTCTAGTGATTTTAAAAACGTTGAATATTATTCATTGGGAAAATCAAAAAAATATACATACAATTAAGATTATAAATGATAAGAAAATGCGATTACAAACGAAGGTTGTTCTTTCAAAACTTACTATTTTCTCAAATCCTAACGAATATATTAAAATATAAACAATGAATTTTATATTAACTGATGTATATTGAAAGCCCATTTACAATAAATTTATACCGATTAACTTACTTTTATACCGATTTATGAGCGAATTAATAATTGAACTTTATGTTATCGATGTAATATTTTGTAAACCTTAAGGTTTTATTTCTTCCCGCTTTAAAGCTGGAGACGATGAGATATTGAGCAAACATAACATTAATATAGGGATTATAAAATAATATCCAAAGACACATACCATAAAAGGGAGACACTCAAATAGGACAACATCCTGCCATTGCAAATGGTACCAATGCAATCATATAACCATTACCATTATTGTAGATATATACAGTAAAATTTAAAATGAATATGACGATTACAAATGGCTATAACTATTTAATGAAAAAAAAAAGAATTTATCGATAAGATTAATACATAATGTAGACGGAACTTCAAAATTTTGTATACATCCGTCATAGATATTCTATGTGACTTTCCTTGGTCACACGGACAATATCTAGGCTTTAGTCCATTTCACATCAAACATTCTGAAGTATGCCTGCAGTCACCGACGCAAGCGCATTACAAATGCGTACTTTGAGTTCTTCAATTGATTTGGCATGGGAAGTGTGCCTTTCAATTATGTGTTTTTCACATATGTTATGTGTGTGTCAATTATGTGTCTTTCACATAAACCCATAGATAAAAAAATAAGCAAATTTCCGTACCCTAGTGTGGCGATGCTTCATCTTTCTGAAAGATGTATCCCGTGGAATCAGTATCAAGCTGTGGTATTAAACTCACCTGAAGTATGTCAAGGTAAACATTTAATGTAACACTTCGCTCACAAAAGAAAAAAAAAGGACTGTACAAAATACGCGATGAGATTGCGCAGAACATATTAACTTTCGTTAAGTCACGTTGATGTTCATTTACAGTGGACGGCTTTTCCGTACCTTATATTCGACTGTTCCACCTGTGCCTTCCGTAAATAAATTCTACATTCTGTGTTAATCTTATAGATAAATTCTTTTTCATTAAATAGTTAGATCCGTTTGTAATCGCTATATTCATTTTAAATTACCCTGTATATGTATGACATATCCTACATCCAACTATTTGCAAGCCAAATTTCTGATCAGTATAGCCCGTTCGAATCATAGTCCGCTTACTTTTTAGAAAATTTTCATTCTCGCGCATTGATGATATCTCTGGAAAACACCCTATTTAATAACCACAAATGAACATCCTGGCCTTGCATAATTTTCAGTGATAATCGGGAAACGATATTTACAATATCAATGTGAAAATTAAAGTAAGAATCCTAAAAGCCATTACTGAGTATGACTATTTTCACTCCCAAGAAATTTGTCAGTCAGTAGAATTACGTCGCTACAACCACTTCAGCAATAAGAATGCGTATACTTAAACTTCCCATACACGTATTGGGGTATCGCTTAGTCAAAAGATTTGTTGCCGTAAAAAGTTAACTCTACCTCACCTTAATACCCAGAGCAGTCTGAATCCTTCATGAAAATTAAAATGTGCGTTATGGAGAATGCATTATAGTCTTCATTACGGTAGCATTCATGGATCTACCAATTTACAAGAAAGCACGACTTATCTTTGGAATGGAAGTAGCCTGTCCTATACCATTATTTATTAGAGAAGAGAAAACCAACCAACGTATCTAAAGTTTCCCATCCCCATACTTGAAAGTGACTGAAAGTAAAAAGTATTATTTGGTTAGTTATTCGAAAGTTAGGAAAAAAATCAAATTTAAAATAAATTCTCACCTTTTTTTTTCTTCGTTTTTCTAGTAAATCTTCATTATAACCGAAAGCTTGTTAAAAATAAAAGAAAAATGATATAAAAACTTTTTGAAAAACATATATTTACCCATTAATTAATGGTACTGAAAAATACTCATTGTTTTCTTAAATATTGAAAAATGAAAAGTTTAATGATTTAACGACTGTAGTATGGAACCATGAGTGTGGAATTCGCTTTTATAAAATAAAGTGATGTCTGTTTATTTCCCATTATTTTTTTACGGAAAATATTTTATGTTTATTATATTATTAATTTCCGCTGACAGGTAACACAAGATGTAATGCATTGATTGCATTATTTAATATCTCAGCTGCAGCTGCAAAGATCATAGATGTGTCAGTGAATAGAGACTTCAATGTCATAATTACCAGATCAAATTCAAACCCAATTAAACGACATGACTTAATTGGGCTTGAATGACAGTTATGGAAGTTAATAATTCAGGGATATTTGCAATGTTTGGGCATGACATATTCTATAGCCAGATGTCTACACTCAGTCGATTTTCATTTAATATGTGAATTAACAGAAATATCAACAGAATAGATGAATTGAAATTGTCAGTGGATTTACACATGAAGAAAATTTTTGATTCATGATAAATAATGGAAAAGGGAAGAAATGCATATGCATTGTACATTTATTGTTGGATATCCTTTGCTGTCACATAAAATGAAGTTATCAAATTAATTTTAAAAAACTTTGAGAAAGAGATGCTATGCTAAAATTATTGTTAAGAAATGTATGACAATTATTTTTTAATTAAATTATTAATGAATATTAGACAGTTAAATTATATTATGACAATCAAACAAACACATTTCATCAAAATAGATTTCACTCAAAATCTGATAGGAATCAACAAATTTAGCGTATATACCGTATATCAAATTTGATCCGTCCGGGTCAAAGCGTTATTTAAATTATCGTACTTA
>JAPMOR010043870.1:194815-212582 GCA_026543865.1 Argiope aurantia
GCTTATAGACAGAAAGTGCTTACCTTTTGTATATGGATTTGTATCACGCTCAGTCTTTTGTATAATTCATATATGAGAAAGCAAAATCTTATTGTTGAAAATTTGTTGATAGGAATCAACAAATTTAGCGTATATACCATATATCAATGATCTGTCCGAGTTAAAGCTTTATTTGAATTATCATACATAAAACAAATCATGCTCACTTCTTCTTGTGTATTTGTATCATGTTTATAGACAGAAAGTGCTTACCGTTTGTATATGGGTTTGCATCACGCTCACTTTTTTTGTATACTTCATATACGAGAAAGAAGAAAGTAAAAATAAATTATTTTTTTTGTATATTTCATATACATGAAAACAAATCATAAAAATAAATTGTCATTTCCAAATAAATAAATCGATTACCCCTCGAATTACTTACAAAAAATTTAATATTATATATATAATAAAAAATAAATAATGATTTTTTTGAAAGATTTAGAATTATTTTAATCTTATCAAAAGATTTAAAAAATACCTACAATAAATCTAGACTGCAGTTTCCAAATTAGTTTAAAAGCAGAATCATATAATAATTTTACATCATTAAAATGAACACAGAAAACGAGTTTTGTTAAAATAATCCTTTGGTACCTCGTCTAAACTTTCTCTTCTCCTCATAGGTTTAATACATTTCACTTTCCCCTGCTGTGAAAGCAGCTCCTTAAATGAGTTTCACATATCAATAGACGTTGAAAGTCACTCTATCACTTGGAATTGATAGAGTGTTATTTTGTATAAAGAGCTCTCGATCTAATGAGGATGAACGGCTCTAGCTTCTCCTAATCAAAGAATCAAAGGCTGAGCTAATTACTCAAGGATCCCAATTTCTTTGGACTTTTATCGCTAGATGAAGCATTCCCAAAAAATAATTGGATTTCTTTAAAGTTCTAATACAGGATGAAAATTTCGACAAATACTATTAATGATACTTCTATTTAGATATTTGAAAAAAAGACTTATTATCTTATTTGAGTGAAGTAGATAAATGTATGAGTACGTTGTTTTACTAGAAATAGTTATTTGCGATTGAAATAACATAATAAGCAATTTTTGAAAACGATAATAAAAGAAGTAGATTTATTTTCATAATTAAATTTTTTAGATAATATTTATTCGAAGCATTGACTTTTAGCATTGTGATTATCTTTCATCAAACGAATCACTTAATCCAGATAAATCCTATTGTATAATTTGGAAGCTTATGAAAATTTATGAGAGATCAAAAGATTATAATTTCTAATGGATGAGTTTAATTTTAATAAAAATTCTAAATACATCTCTTAGATGTATTTATTTTTAATTAATTGCTGGATTATCAGATCTTTGATTTTATTTAAAAATCCTTCATAAGATAAATGGATAAAATAATTCTTCAATTACTCCTTGAAATGTTTGTTTAAAATCTACAATCATCTACTGATATTTTCTTGACTTTGTTTTAAAATTTGTGAATGCTTTGACATAAAAAGCATTCACAAATTTTGCGAGGAAATTAAAATTGATGTAACTTAATTAGATAGCATGATATTAACTTATCAAAAGCAAAATTCCATATACTTATTGTCAGATAACAAAAGAGTAAAGGGTAGTTGAAAGTTTAAAAATAAATTTTGCTAGATTTTTAGGAATTAATTCAACTTTATCTTGTACATATCTTAAATCCATCTACATCAAACATCAGAAGGCAATAATAATAATAATAATAATGTACCAACATTTCTAATGCCCTCAGGCATTCTTTTTAAAATTGTATTGTTACAATTATAGTTAATTTCTTGCAATTTTCAATCAGTTTTCATAAAATACATAATGATTATTAATAACATAACAATTTCTAAGTTAAGCATTAAGCATTTTATTGAAATAAAATCCAGTATTTTGCATGTCTCTTTAAATTAAATTATTTTCGTTAAATCCTTGTAATTTTATTTATAATATTTTTTCTGAAAATAATTAGCTTTAAACTATTAAAATACATTTCGCACAATATAATTCTATTTGGTTTCATTTCACTTACCTCCAAATGAAAACACATTATATTTTCCTTATCATCGTTGTTTAATATTTGGATAAACGGTAAGTATTTTGAACAGAATTAAAATAAAGCACCTATAATTAGGATAAATTTTTAAAAAATTCAAAATATGGTGCCTTAAATACGAAAGGAAAGGTTACATATCTTATTTTCTTTGGCTTGTCTTTATCATAGAAAAACTAATTTTTTTTGGGGGGGGGGTGATTTTTATTCAAATGTTTTAACTCATTCTATTCTACTAGACAAAACTTTATTCTTTACTGTCTATTCTGTTTCTACACGACCTCGCCAACATATGGATTCTTTGTGCAAAAAGAAGGTTATGAAGAATTGTCTTTCTCTTACATTCCTTCCACCCTTGTTGCAGAAGCAATCGAGAAAATTATAGCAACAAAATCAAAATATTTTCTAATTCACTTATGTATAACGTAATTGGAAGTTAATTTATATATGTCAAGCTTTCCCTGTCAATAAATAAAAATGAAGATAATAAATAATAGTTTATATTTAGTTTAAACTTTTTCGATTTGCGATCTATATTTGGCTTCTTTGCCAATTCTTCACCTTCAAATAATTGTTTCTGGAATTCGAAATAGATTCCATATTTCGACATGTTGATTAATTAACAATTTTTCTCCTATCTGACTTTATGAGTTACCCAGATAGATAATCCAACAGGCAGTCAACCTAGTAGACTGATAAGAGGTAAAATATTTAATGTTTGTAAGAAAAACAAATTGTTGCTAAACACGATTAATTATCTCATGGTTATATATTGTAAAATCGCTAAAGTGTTTTGATACTTTAAGTTGAATACGAGCTAACGCGTTAGAATCTTCAAGGCTTAGGATTATTTTGAATGGCGTTCGGAATCCATTTAATTGTTGAAATTGTCTTTGGGGCAATACAATGCTTATGAGACACAAAAATATGTTTAAGAGACACACAAATACTGTGAACAATAAATAAAGCAGTTGCTTTATATGATGTTTATTTTGGAGATATTTATTGGTTCAGTAAATTATAAAAAATACCTCAAGTCAACACGCTACCAATTCATAGCTATAGCTTTAGTGTAAATTTAATTTCATAATTCAGTTTCTCATACTTTATAAGAAAAGAAATGGAATTACAATCATAAGTTTTACCAATAATTAAAATAATTTTCTAATATTTAAATTTGGTTTTCAAAAAATTAAAAACACAAGTACCATGTAAACATGTAACTTGGTAGGTGTATTGAAACTTTCAAATAATTTCGAAACAATAGGAGATATTGCAGAAAATGTCTTATAGAAAACCATAAGGAATTCAAATTATTTTCAAATAAATTAAGTTTGTCTTCTTTAATATTTCGTACTTATACTATGAGAAATATTTTGAGTGCATCATGAACAGAATTAACCATTGATATTAACACAAATTTATTTATGGATTTATTTC
The DNA here is from genome assembly GCA_026543865.1 of Argiope aurantia. Lineage (NCBI taxonomy): Eukaryota > Metazoa > Arthropoda > Arachnida > Araneae > Araneidae > Argiope > Argiope aurantia. The sequence continues at coordinate 198,339 of JAPMOR010043870.1, forward strand.
ATTCTTACAAAAAACAGGACGCATCTTTTCTGATTTGCAAAAGTATGATTTTAATATTTTATGTAAATTTCTCAGATTAAAATTTTAGTAGCATACATATATAATTTTGATTAGCAATTTTCCATTCTTATTTCAACCATTATCGATCTTGCGTTTACTAAACCTCTATTTCAAAACGCAGTTTACATTATAGGTTTCAATAGGATGGAAATACAAAAATTAATATTATTGCATAATAAAATCAAATTAAAAAAATATGGAAGTAAATATTTGACTGAAAATTATCAAAAAGTAGATGATTTTCATTTTAATATATTGTTTTTCAAACAAATATAAAGAAGAATTTTAAAACACAATAAAATCAAAAAATGTAAACTAAACATGCACTGTAAACGAAACATACAAAATTCAAAATGCTGCAAATGAATTATATATATCAGTTAAAAATTATTTTGGAGTTTTAGAAAACTTATACAAAGTAGAAATGAAACAATGGTATTCAGTTTAGACATCTGAGCAAAATGTAACTGTTTCGCAAATTGAAAACTGGGCATTAACGGCCTATCATATTTCCTAATATAAGCATCAAATACTAACAATGAAACATATTTTGAAAAATCAATGAAATATTTTTTTCTTTTTGCACTTTAATAACGATATTTCCCAAAAAGAGAGCAAAATGAGAGAATTTTATTTCATATTCAAATTACTTTATAGATACTTCTAAAGCACTTTGCTACTTCTTTGCATATATAAACGAAAGCGTCTTTTATTTAGGTATTCATCATTCAAGAAAAAGGAAAAAAAAACCTTGAAATTCAGCAAAAAAGCATTTAATCTATCCATTGCAAACTTCAATATGGTCGAATTTTTGTTCGCCGCGAAGTCTTCCCCCATGCGAGTTGACCGCTTCAGATAAAGTAAAAAGTTTTAAAAGCCCATTTGAATTTTTTATATTTTTCAGTCTCTAAGGTCTTCTTATACTTTTTATTATTTACTTAAGTGAGGTGAATAAATATAGATATCGTCAAATAAAGCATCTAAAGCAGTGAAAGACTTTAGAAACTTTCTTTTTGGTTATTTAATGAAGCATGGACGATTACTAAGAAGTGACTAAAAGCTAAATATTGCTTGTAATATCTCACAACAGTTTAACCTTGCTAATCATTTACACACAATTTATTTAATGTATTTGAACAGTTAGTTTAATTATCAGGAATAAGCAAATATAAAAATAAATTAAGATTAATATTTAAGAAAATTGAACCCGAATAAAATAATGAAGAAAAAAAAAGAAAAGAAAAATTGATACGAAAGAAAAAAAAATTGAGATATTTGTGAAAATTCAAAGAAAGAGCGTTTATGAATATCCAAAGAAATATAATTTATAAAAATTCACATTTCTGGAATTTATATATTGAAGAAACTCTAATCCAAATTCAAACTATTTATTATTATTTTCAGTTTCAGAACTAGACCAGTAAATTTGAAATTGACATTAATATTATAATTTTGCCTTAATTTTATAATCTCATTGATATGACATAAAGAATATAAATCGAGGAAACTTGTTTTTAGATTTATTAATAAAGAAATCCATGTATTCTAATGAAAACATTTCTATAGTAACATAAACATAATAAAGCATAACAACATACATATAACATTACATAAACAAAACGTAAAATAAATAAAACATAACATAGCATAAACATAACATAGTATAAATATAGCATAACATAAACATAAAATACCATAATAAAAACATTTTTATAGTAGTATAAACATTCTAATATCCTTTTTGTGTATTTGTTTCTTAATGTGTCCGATATTACTTTTTCATAGCTACACAGAATCAAAATAATATACAAGTATCTTTAAGTCTTAGTTTTTTGCCATCAATTGTAAATTATTGCATATTTCAATCAATTATTTTTAATTAAAAATCCACAATGTTTTCTTTTCAGTGTTCAAATGATTTATTTTTTCATAAAAAGAATTATATCAAGATTTATTTTTAAGTAGATTAATGCAAATCAATGTATTATTCTCAAAAAAATTCATCACGATGAGAATTCACATAAAAAATCATTAAAATTTGTGGGCAGCCATTAGAATTTCAGATATTATTATTCCTTTTTAAAGTTTATTTTTTTTTGTAACAATTAATTTCAATTAAATATTACTTTTCAAATAAGAATATTAATGAACATTTGTTTCGCTTTCTTTTCCATATCTAGTAACTAAAAAAAATAATTTTATGAGGATATAATTATAATTAGTTGCGGCCGTCGATATTGAAGTTGAATGAAGTGGTGATTTCTCTTAATTTGATAATCGTGATTTCCCATGGTCGTACGTAATTTTGTTTGGTATAAAATTTGGCTCGTTTTGACATGAATATTAACAAACTTGTGAAAAAAATCGACTTTAATTTTTAACGATAATAATTTAATTCTTTATGATATTTGCTACATGATAGGGATTGTTTAACACAATGGATAAAAAAATCAAAAGAACAAACCTTTAATTTGTGCAAATCATGTGCTTCTCCCAAGAAATATTCTAAACATTTTGGAAATCCAAAACAAAAAGAAATCCAAAAATATTCCCATATCTCTAGCGAAATGCCTTGTCCATCAAATCTCTTAAGTTCTTCCATAAATGCATCAGATTATGAAAAACAATCCCAAAGCGGCATAAATTTTAGAAGTATACGAAGGAATGTAGAGGACAAGAAAAAAGAAGATAAAAAAGTTTCTAAAAGAAATAAAAATGGAGAAAGTTTACGGTCTGAGGACTCAACACAGTGAAACAGCAAAAATCAATACTTTCTTGATACTCGCTATTATATAACAGTTGTTGTTCTTTCGTTTATATTTTCTTAGATAAGTATAAGAAATATATTCATTACAAGCAGATATTTTTTATAAACAATTTACATAAAAAGCCAAGAAAAAGGCATTTCTTGTTTAATAATTTTTATTTAATATTTTTAATTAAAAAATAAAGAAAATGTGAATATAATAAGTATTTTTGTATTAATGGCATGACACATTTTTTTTATTGATTGTCACAATGTGTGTTACATGTAATTATGATTTTATCCGAAAATTAAAAAAAAAATACATATTTTGCACAGTTGTTTTTACATTCTTATACATGTTACTAATTTATGGAATCTTTCTGCATTTATATTTTAACTAAAGACGTATTTCAATTTTTTAAAAAAATGAAAGATTTCTTACTAAACTATTCTTTTTGTGAAGATTTGTATTCTTTCTTATGTTTTAAAATTTAAATACAGCACTCTGACTCCTTATTTTGTTTTAATACAAAATAACTATAAAACGTTGAGAAATAATTACAGAAATAATAGATTTGCATAATTCATTATGAACATTTACATTTTTTGTGCATTTACGTATATTTTAATTGTGCTTTTGAGAGTATTTTTGTATGCACAATAGATATGAAATTCGTTAAGTAAATTTAAGTATTTATACATATAAATTATATTTATTATATAAAATTGATTGCTCATGGTCTCTGCAGCATAAATTGATTTCAATTAAAAAAGCAAATATCGGTATTTTTTTTAAATTCACGGAATTATAAATCTTGAAACTTCAAAAATTATTATATTGTAAAACGCATTTATTTTGCTAGAAATAATACCAATAATTCTTTCTCCCCGTCCCCAGATATCAATAATGCAATATTTTTGGACTGAGACGTTCAGAAATTTTATATATTCTACAATGGATGCTATTTTAAGCTTTTATTAATAATCGGTTATATTACTACGTTTCGCAAGTAGCCTCGTAGTTAGGAAGAGAGTTTTTATGGAAATCTTAATAGCTACTGAATCGATACCAGTAGTTATTAAGTCCATCCCCATCCTTGGCGACAATTTTGTAGACTATTTGACAAATTTTTAAACGTATTTAGAGACAAAAATGAAGGATTCCGAATATTCAAAAATATTGATGATGAGAATTCGAGTTCCGTAGTTTGATCTAGAACTTTCGATTCCTTGTTATAATAACTTTAAAAAGTGACGACACACAAATGATAATCAGCAGTTGAGTCAGTAGAAGGAAATAATAGTTGAATGATTTGTTCTCTTAGATTTATAACAGCTTTGAGGGTTTTGCTCTGCTATGATTGTTTACTGACGATTTATTACTTCTATGTCGGCTCTTGAATTCTAAAAACGTTATTTTGAGTATGCTTCGTCTGTGTTTTTTTAACCTTTATTTTGTATTTAGAAAAAAAGTTTTTGATATGCATTAACGAATCTGTTAGATTCTTCTCCATTCATACATCGGATGTATTTTCTTTAAAAATTTATATTTTCTTGACATTTATCATAATTCAAAACTTATACTCTCAAAAATTTTGTCTTTGTTTTCATATACCATTTTGCTTATATCCATTTGTACCATATTTTAATAAGTGATTCTTTTACTTTAACAATTATCTATTGATTGGTGCAGATGTTGGGCCAGATAAAGTTTTTTTTTTTTGGAAAAAGAATAATATAGGTGCAGCAAACACTTTCTATTATGAAGGGCTGTTAAGTTGTTATGTTACGGGACATTTTTTCCTTGAAATTTTGGGTTCAGATATTGCATTACGTTTTTAAAATCTCATCTCCCGCTTGTTATCATGTTCTTATTACATATTCAATGCAATCTCTTTGTAGATTAACTTCCAAATCTATTGTAGTAAATTATGTTAAAGTTTGAAAATTTATTTCGATAACAGCAAATGCAAAAAATTGGTGAGTTAAAAAAACACATCCGCAAATCATTTTTTTTTGTCTTGACCTTGAAGAAAACAAGTAGAAGTTTTTTAGTTTATCTATCTTTTTTAAAGCTGTGATTCGAGGTTCTTTGTGACATGGGATTGGTTGAGTTATCATCTTCTGGATTAACTTGAGAATTGAAAGTTCAAAAGTTGAGGGTACAAAATACTGTCAGCAAAAAACTTCCAGCTGATTTGATGTTGAAAATTGTTGAGGGAAATCCAGCTTATGTATAGTCAGCATCATCTCAACTCTGTTATAAATTGAAAATTAACTATCCGGTTGCTTCTGAACACCATTTACTTTAATTCTTTAGTTACATGACATATGCTATTTGGTATAGTTATTGCTCTTTAAATTTTTTAACAATAATAAATATCCATCCCTATTGTAAACCAAAGTCCAAGCGATTTTTTTAAATCAATTTTTATCTTAATTTAAAGCAGATTTAAATAATAAAATTTCTGTGATTCGGCATGTGAATGAGACATTCCTTAATATACGAATCGATTAATTTAATTTTTAACACTTGAGATCTTATCTTCATGTGATCTAAAAGTTCATTTATTTCTTACCCAATAAATTCTAAAAAGATCGTCTAATCATTATTATTCTTTATTTGCATTTTTTATTCTTGTTTTGAAACTCTGTATATGGCTCTGTTTAATATTACACTTTCGTTCTGATGGAAAATTTACCCAAAGATCGTAATTTGATCTGTATGAAGTAAAAAAAAATACAGTTTACTGATCGGTCACGAACCAGACTTAATCACGCAAGAAAGCAATTTCCCGAAATGTACAGTATCTTTAACATTGATTGTATTTCTTACCATAAAATGAAGTATTTCAACCTATGATTTTGCTTACATCAATTATCAAGTTAGTTTTCATTCGATAATTTCCTTCATCGATCATTTCGTTATACTATAAAATAAGATTTAGGCAAATCAAAAGGCATTAAAATGATATATTTCCAACCTTGATTTTTCTAACATCAATTATCATGTTAGTTATCATTCGATAATTTCTTTCATCGATTATTACATCCAATTATCAAATAATATGTAGATTAACAAAACAGAAACATTATTCGATTCAAATATAAGCCTTATTTTAAATACTTTGTTTCAAAAATATAATATTGATTCTGATGAAAATTAATGAGAAAAATAGTTAATATATGTTGGGTTTTTTTTAACGTCGTCAGTGGTTTTGAGTATACATTGAAGAAGTAGAACACTATTTATTGAAGATTCTTAAAATTGAGATTATTTACAAAGAATTACTTACTGTTAAAGGAGGTAATGTTCACAAGAAAAAAATATCGAAGAAGTATTTAACTACTTTCTCAAAAGCTTTAAGAGCTTCATTAAACGAGCTACTATACCCTGGACATTTGTCTCTCATTGAAAACAAGTCTAGAAGCGTTAAGGAACAACATCCAAATATCAAGTCTTGACACTTTGCTACTCATTGAAACAAGCAAGCTTGCGCAGTTGGCAATTGTGGTTATAACTGATTAATGCTGTCCTCTGAGTGAGGTATAACACATTACCAAATACAAAAAAAATACAATTGCAGATCAATCCTACATATATATCATAAGATATAAATGAATTAATTTCATAAGTTTACATAAGTATAATATATAGTGAATTTTTCAAATTGTGAGATAATTATTCGAAATGTTTCCATAAAATATATAATTTTTTACAATAAAGCATAAATAAATTCATTGATGCATTACTGTTGTTTTGAGTATTGTGATTGCTTTAATTATACAATGCATTGTAGTTGAACTTGCTACATATTATCGACACATTAACAATTAGACAGTATGCCATCCAATGTACTAGAATGCAACTGAGTTTGTTCAGGGAAAACATAAAAAATGCTTCAACGATCATGTTATCAAAAAATATGCAGTTACAAAAAAAAAATCTTTTGATTCATATATTTGTGCTCGCTACATTCAAATACAATTTACAATCAAGTGTAGAACTAAAAATGTCAAGGCAAGATCTGATGAAATTAATTTTAATTATACTAGACTGGCGCATAAAGAAGCTTTACTGGTAATCTCGATGGCTGGTAGAGCAATGGAATTTAAATTTTTAGTTTGTGGTTTTACAATTAGTCGAAGTAGTTGGTCTAACACATAAAGCGAACATAATAATGTATAGCTGAATTCAATAAGTAATGTATATTATAAATAATTTTACATTTTCTTTAAAATTTAGTTTTATTATAGAAAACCTTAATCTCATATGATGTGGGCTAATTCTGTATGATCTCAGGTTGCAAGTTTTTTCCAGCAAATACAATTTTATTCCTACATTGTATGATGCGATTCTAATATTTTTGTTTTAATATAAGGAGTTATTTTCATTTCATAATATATTGAGATATAAACTTATTTCATTATATTATAAAACAAAAATGTATATTATAGTCAAAAACTTTCTTAATTAACATTTTCTTATATCTAAAACTTTGAAAATACTAATATCGGTTTGTTTCAAAGTAAAATATTCATAAAATTATATATATATATATATATATTCAAAATTTGCAGCAATCAGAATTATTTTTTAAAATATTTTATTCTTTTTATATAAATTAAAGTTCTTTTTAAGTTATAATATGACTTACTTATAAGTAGTAATAAAAGACTTCGAATAACCATGAATGTTTTTTCCTTCATAATTAATTTATGAGCTGCTTGATAATATTATAATTAAAATTTCCCAAATAAAAGACAATATAACGTTTAAAGCAAATAATGTTATTACATATTAACTTCAGTAATTAACTTGCTATTTGCAATTTATCTATTTGAAACAATTTAACATCAAGCAATTCACATGTTATTGAAGTTTTTCAATTTGATACAATTTACATTATTATAGACATTGATTTCATGATTATCTAATTAGTCATAATGATATATTCCGAATGTTTGCTTACGTTTCTGAAATCCTGTTTATCTAAGTCAACATTCTTCTGGAGATATAACCTAGCAGAATTACCGAGAATGAAATTATTCTATTAAGTTAAAGGAACAAACACAAACTTCTACGCATATGATGGCAAACAAGAGTAACAGAAATTGAATTACTGGTAAAATTTGATCTCCGTAAACGTAAGTGAAACTGAGCAACTCAACAAATCCAGTTTCCATCTTTTTTTGGTATTTTTAGTTAATTGAATTATTAGTTTTCAACATGTCAAATAATGAAATAAGTTTGGCATGCAGTTTAATAAAGCTGCCATTGCACTTCTATTTCGTGTAGTAAGATTTGAAATTATTCTAGATTGTTTGAGAACTTGTTAGAAATGATCTGACAATTAATTTAATGTTTTTAATTGATGTGAGATTAATAGTAATGCTTTTATTTTCCTTCAAAGTCGATTTGTTTCTGTCAATAAAAAAATATTTCTAAAATAATGTAAATGCTATTTTTAAATACTTTAATCATTGAATAGTTTTCGAGTACGCCTCCCAGAAGTTTTAGTTAATGGTAGAAAGTGTCTAGATAAATTGAAAGTTTAATTATATAAAAATATGCTTTAATTTTTAATGGAGTATTCAGAATTTTCTTTCTAAAGATATTCAAAGTCACTACATTTCCTTATCATGCTATTTACTATGCTTTAGGATATTACATAAATTAAAGGTTTCTGAAGTTTAATATATAAAACATCCTGACTTTTAAAAACGTGTCTCTATTTTCATTTATCGATATTTTTTTTATTCCTTAATATACAAGGTTTTCATAAATGAATGACCAGATATTAAACATTTACATTTAAAAAATAATATGCATTATATAATCAGTAATACATGAAAACAGAGAAAAAACCATTCAATTTTTTTTCTTCATTTACAAATCTTGGATTCGTGAATTTTCGCAACACGGCAAATGACTTTTTATGAAAAATCAATGTTCGAGTTAAAATTAAACTAGTAAATTGTTATTTATACTCTGAAAATATTAAATGTAATATTAAGGAAACAAAAAAATATTTCAAAAATGAGCATGCCAGCACATGAGACACAATAAAAAAAATCAATAACAAATGCTTATAAATATGGAAGAACCATACTTAATAACATGAAAGAGGTAAAGTTAAATATGAACGTCTAGATTATTAACTTAAAACGTTAATATACTATGGGATATTAACTAAAAAGTTAATATCACGTAATTTAGGTTAATCAATATGTACATATTAAATATTTATACTTATCATTTTAATACATCATAGAAAATTAATATGAAGATAATGAATATTGAAAAAAAGTTAATATTCTAATGTAATAATGTTTTCAATATGAATAAATAGGAAAGTGAATACTTAGATATTATGCATTGCATCTAACATTTTTAAACGAAATGTCTGAAACTGCATTCTGAAACGTCTTGATATTCCATTTGAATTTTCAGTACACATAGATCCGATTGCTCATGTTTGAAATGAAATAAAAATGCATTCCGATCCAGGGCAAATTCCTTTCCTTTTCCAAAAATAATAATTTAATGGTACTTGACTTCTTAGAAAAATTGTTTTTCTTTAAGTTTCAATCAACTTAATTGCGCTTGCTTAACATATTACTAACTATAAATACCTAAACACATAACAGCTCAACATTTTCTCATCAAATAGGAAAAAAAATACCGATTGAATTAACATCTTATATACGTATAAGCAAATATAAAATATCAAAATTTAATTCCAAACGTTCAGATATTTGTTTTAATTTAATTAGGAAATACGTTTGTATTAAGAACTAATTAATATCGTTGTAAATCTAGTTTTTTTTAAAAAAATTGAATTCGATTTACATTTATTTAATTAGGATAATATGCTCTCAATTATTTTATGAAAAATGTTAAAAGGGTGATTAATTTGCAGTCAAAAAAATTAATTTAAATGAGAAAAATATCGTTTTAATTTCCTTCTAAGAAGTAATTATGTTGTAAAATCTTTAAATAAAGTTTCAACAGGGTGCATAGAAGAGCGTTTAACCCTCGTTATTATCATTTTTGTCACGTTCATTCACGTATAATCATTTAGAATTTTATAATTGATATCTATTGATGTGGTAACACAAACATAAACACATAGTAATATGGATATATCCTTAAAGAAAATTATGTGGGGTTTTCTGAGTGGGGGTGCAGGTTATATATTTTTTAAAGAGAGAATATCTATTCTTAGAATCGACAAATATCCATTTACCTAATTTGTTTATAACATTTCCATTTTATTCTTTTTGGACTATTCCCTGCTCACATATGTTAATTTATTATCGATCTTATGAGCTCCATTGTTAATTCTCTTTCTGTTATTGTGACAGGCTCAATTTGCAATGATTAATTATCCTCGACTATAAGGGCAGTCACTCTTAATTGTATTAGTTTCGGGTAATTTTGCAGCTTGATGAGCGCACAGAATTTGAATCTGATACGGTAATTTGTTGCCATGCTACGCTCAATGACTTGCGAGATAGCGAAAAGATGAAAACGAAACTTGCTAGAAATGTTTACATTTGATGTAAAATGATAAGAGTTTTTAAAAGAAAATTAAATTCTTAGACTATAATTTTGAATACAAAATAGCAGATATTATTTCTTAATAAAAGTTACAACTTTAAACAACACTTATTTATATATTTTTCAGAATAATAGCTTTTAGGTATTTATGTATTCTGTCTTTTCCATGAGTAAGATTCACGCATTTTACAAATATTTTATGATTCTTTTGAGTATTAATTTAATTATTTCTATGAAATTATTGTCGGATTATCGTTATTCTGAAAAGTCCAAAATTAACTATATTGTAATGACACCGGATTAATAATATAATTAATTTAAATATTTTAATGCATTCTAAATTGTTCAATATAATATTATTTATTAAATAAGTTACTAAAATTTGTATAGAATAATTATTAAAAATATTTTATTAATTATTGTATGCTGTTTTCGTATATAAACTGTTTTATTTTTGCTAATATATAAATAACCGTGATTACATTATAATAATTAGTATTCCAAATATATATAATTATTACAAAATAATGATAGAATAATCCATGCCTTTAATTTAAATGCTTCCGACTAAAGTATGAACTTCCAAGAAAATAAAAACATTAAAATCATTACTTCAAATTTATATATGTGTGATGATATATATGTCTTATAGAGAAAAGCTGAATACATAAGTTATTTGAAATTATTTAAGTATTTAAAATGTATTTGATTCTTCACATTATTTTCATTTTAAGGCAGCTGTCTCATTGCATTTGAATTTTTTAAACGTTGATATATAGGTATTTACTCAATTTTATATTATTCATTGTTAAATTATATTATATTTTCGATAATTTGTACTAACACATTCTTTAATTAAACTATCATTTATTAAACGCTAATTGATTATTATATTCATCATTTAATAGTACAAAATAATTTATATGAAAATTTGTTGAAATCTACCTTTAGTAATTCATTTTAATTAAAAACTTATATAATGCAATGATAGTTTTGAAAAAAAAGGATCATTGTATTATTTGTATTAAATTTGTATTATTTTCCATTTAATAAGACATTGTATTAAATTTGACATTGACATAAGACATTTGACATAAGACATTGTATTAAATTTGTATTATTTTCCATTTAATAAGAAATAGTTTTCATCGTTCCTTGAATATTTAATGCTTAAATAAGCAATCACTTTAATTCTTTTTTCGAGATCAATAAGTACTTAGCTATTTCATTTGAATATTTGTACTTAAATATTTATACTCATTGATTAAATTGTAATTTCTTGAGAGTCCAATTTATCAGCTCATTTTATTTGCAATAGCATTTAAAAAATTAATGAAGTAATAAGTAACTTTAAAAAAAAGGAACCAATCATGAGTTTTTAAATCTTTAATTTTTACTGACATATTTTGCTTTCAAGTTCTTTTTATTTTTATCGTTATTGATTAATCACTTTGTACCTGAAAATAATTCCATCCTGAAAACATTTAATTGTTGATACATGTAGTATTGTTCAAACAATACAGATATTTAATTTTACTTCTGATATTTTTAATCAGTTTTTTTCAGTTATTTAGCTAATATTATTGTGATGTTTTTATAATATAATTTAATTAATAAATCTCAACGATATTAATCTAGAAATGGGAAAATATTTTTTAGTTTAAAATTATTTAATTTTGCTGATTCTCTACTCTGGATATTATTTTATCTTTAGATTTAACACAATTAAAGAGCATCATATAGGCCGGAGCAAAGGAGAGATGTCGTACCTGTCAATTGAGCAATCACGCTCTCTATCTAAATTTCAAATCACAACCAACAATACTAGACAGATGAATAGAGCACGAGTCTCATTTTTTGCATAGTAAAGTCTTCAAACTGCATCATTTCAATCAATAGACATTACACTAAAGTTTGAGTCCCTATGCGAACATTTTTTTCAAAATTAAAAACTCCGTTTAATTCTGGGCTTTGTATTTGCTGCGGTTCCAAACTTGATAATACTTCAAAGAATAGAAATCTATACTATTCCACATAATACGATTGTTTATAAATTAATTTTCCCATTCAATGTCTATTTTTTTGTATTTTGCCATTGAACTTACAAAAACTGTTTAAATTCTCACAAAATACGAATGCGATTAATTTTGTTTTTCTTGTGAGGTTATTAAATAATTTAAGGAATTCATTTGCTTTTGGCATTTGTGAATTATGCAGATATCCATTTATGACCTATCAGATTTTTTTAGAACGATAATTAACATTACTGTTTTCAATTTTTTCATGCACCTGAACAATATATTACTGGCATTCAAATTTTTAAAATCTTTTGCTTCATAAATGATATTAATTTATATAATAATAATTAAAAATAAATGTAATGATAAAAAAAACTAAAATAATAATATTATACTTCCTTTTTTGCTTTTGATTCTGATATATTCGATGATTGCTATAGTTCAAATTTAGCAATATCCCGATATATGAATAAATTAGCAAAGCAAATGTGCATAAAACATTAAATACTAAAATCAATATATGTCTTTTAATATGGCGATAAAAATTATATATTCTCTTATAAACTAGCCGCAAAGATATATACCAACATAATTAATTACTTATTCTGCGAAATATGCGTGTTTAGTTCAAAAGAATTATTAAGTATTGAAAAACCGTATTTAAATTCACGATTAAAAGAAATGACAACACTTATTTCAAAAATACTTTTATTGATAAATGAATATTCAACATATCGGTTCCAAACACAAGTGATTTTGAAATCCAATTCCAATATGTTGAATAAAAGACGAACCTCAAACTCTTAGGCAAAAGAATGCATAATTCATCACAGAATTCAAAATATTCCGAGCAATTCGATTTGATACGCAAATCTTAACTATACAAGCAGCTCCACAAGTGAAACTAGTTAGAAAACAAGCGCATCCATATCACCTTGATCTTCAACGAATCTTAGATAATTTTAAAATTTTAGAACTTTTTTATTGTAAGGTGGAAGTTCGAGGCAAGTAATCTAAAGCATTGCATACCGAAAACCCCGTTTAGCGTTTCTGGTCACGTTCGTAAAGTGGCTGTTTGCGATACATTTGCATATGGTGGGGAAGGATTTCGCCGTATTCTATTTCAACAACGCGAGTGAGGGTCTGCTATTACTTATAGCCCCTGTGGTAAATAATTTCAGCTTATGCAGATGATACTTCCTCTGTATCGGCATCAGTATTCCATTGGGGGCTTAAAAGTGTTAGATTTCGAATCTAAATTTTTCAGAGATACTTAATTTCCGACTTCTCCTGGTTTTAAAAATTGGGGAAAATCATGAGGGATTTTCTGAATGGATCCTTTCAACCAAGTGTCTTGGTAAAAATACAAAACCTTAAAAATAAATTTTATGTAGTTATTTTTATTGTTTGCTTTAATTACTTTTAATCCATTTATAGTGAATAAAATAAGCTAATTTAGTTAGATATATATTAAACAGTACCGGCAATAAATAAACTTTTAGATTAATATATAAAATATCAGCATGATTAAATATTTCTTTTTTTAAATAGAATTTAAAAACGATCTAAACTTGTTTAGATTGTCTTTATTCAAATAAAAGAAGTCAGTTTTATTCTCAAAGTATAGACAACTTGGTGACCCAAGATTTTCAGCTGTCATTTGAATTAATACTTTAACAAGAGCAATTATTAGATTTAGAAAGAATAATTTCTCAGGACATAAACGGCAGGGTTTTCATGCTTTTCTATGAAGTCAGTTTTATTCTCAAAACATAGACAACTTGGTGATCCAAGATTTTCAGCTGTCATTTGAATTAATACTTTAACAACAATTAAGTTGTTAAAGTATTGAATTA
>JAPMOR010043870.1:212592-297578 GCA_026543865.1 Argiope aurantia
TTGAATTAATACTTTAACAACAATTAAGTTGTTAAAGTATTGAATTAATACTTTAACAACAATTAACAAGATCAATTATTAGATTTAGGAAAAATAATTTCTCAGGACATAATGGCAGGGTTTCTATGCTTTTAGGATTGTCAGAGTTTCATAGAATATCAGGATATAAATAAAAATAATGTTAATATAATTTGTAATCATTTTAAGGAAAAATCAAAATTTAAATAAATATTTTGTAAAGCCTATATTATCAAAACTTCCCATCAGTATCATTTTAAACACTGCAAATTAAAATTAAAAATATCTTTAAAAAATGAATGTTTATATGTAGTTTCTAAATTATATAGAATTATAGATTTTTCATTTTATAAAAGTAATAAGTAGTAAATATTATTAAAATGTTTCAATATCGTTTTAAAATTGAAACCGATATTCTTAAATTCAATGATAAATACAATTTGTACTAATCAGGGTATTGTTATTTTAAAATAATGCAGATTCCCTGTATCAGATTTACAAAGCAGAAGTATTCAGAATAAAAATAACATAAAAAAACTGAACATAAAAAACAATACGTAGAATTAAAGATAACATTTTCCTTAGCTTTAAAATGAATTAATTGCATATTAGATTAACAATAATTCAAATATTTATTAAATCATTCAATATGCACTCAATTTTTAAAAAAAGATCATATTGTTGCATCATATTTCGATATAATAAATTATGAATCACCTTTCCAATCCGTAAAAGGAAAGGAACCACTAAAATTTCAAATTTAAGTGGATATGTAGAAATGAAATTAAAGGATATTTAATTGAATAAAACTTAATTATTATTCCAAACGAAGTCGAGTTCATTAATTAAATGGACTCAGATTTTGCACCATTCTTCTTTATACTTTTAACTATTTTTCTTTTAAAAAATTCGTAAAAAGATTCATAATAATCTTAAAATCCATGTCTTAAACTATTGTCAAATTATATCTGAGATCCCCTATTCACTACATGGGAAAATATTTATCTATAAAATTTTAACCCAACCTATTATAAATAATACTTTTGATTTCCTACAGTTTTCAAATCTATAATTTAAAAACTTGTTTGCTTTCAATTTTAATTTCTTACTCTGGATGCAATAAATAACATTGTAACACATTATTATTAAATCAATATCAGCATTATATGAAAATGTATAATAAGATTGATTACCATTCATATACAATGCATATTTATATATTTATAATTCATTTGCAAGTCAAAACATTTATTTAAGACATATTAAAAGGATTTCAATACTTAATAAACAAAAATAGATAAATTAAACAATAATTGAATTGAATTCTCATATAAAATATGGAGAAGTATTTTATATTAGAAACTTGAAAAAAGAATTTAAAATGCACATTATAATAAATCTTTTCGAAATTTTCGCATCTGAGGAATATAAAAGACCTCTAACTTCTCCAGACTTACGCAACGGCTTTGCTTGGGGCCTCAAAATAGGTTGAGATTCCTCAGTTTCCGGACAGAAGAGAGAATTTATGCTTTTTTAGGTCATCATTTTTCTTTGAAGTGAACAGATATGGGAGAAAAAAGGAGATATTTCCTTTCTTTGATATATGTAATATACGCTGCTTCGAAATAAGTCACGTTTCTTTGGCTTCAATCGAACGTCTTTTCTTGTATTTAAAGAAAGAATTCGATTTAGTGAATCCAACAAAACTTCCCATCCAAATGGAAATCAATATATTCTTAGAGGAAATTTTATTCATTTTTCGATAGAAAAATGGATCTCATAGTATATAGCCACAGGCTGCAATACTTCCTATAACATTTATTTTTTTAAAGTTGATAATCTCTATAAGATAAAGACAATTAAGCTTACATTGTCATCTCAATATTGACCTATTATTATAATGTTAATCTAGATTAATATAAATATAATTAAAGTCAATGAAATCAATTTAAAATTTAGTTTATTTTTTTTAAAAAATGAAATAACATTTTTAGTAAAAAAATTATAATTTTGCTTATTCAAATTCACTGCACAAAGTAATTTTTTTTAAATAATTTTAAATAAACCTTATTATAAAGTTTTGTGAAAAAATTAATTTTAAATATATTATTTCAAATTTGACAGTAAATAAAGAAGAAAAAAATGTGATAAGTTTATCTTAATAGATATTATATTGCTGTATTCAAAACGTTTAAGAACTTATTACATACGTTCCAAGCATATATGGATTTTAATGTTTACCAAAGAAAAAGCGAATAAATCAAGCAACAAAGGAATCAGATCCTGCTACAGCTATTTAAAATATGCAAGTGTGAACAATGCTTAATTAATGATACAAAATTTGCTATTATAGAGAATTCAAAAGCAAGGGTCTGTACTTATGAGAAAGGGTTCGTTCACAGGCCCCTTTTGATGTAAAATTACCAATTAAAGCATCACATTATGATATTTCCACAATAAATTTATTCTACTGATAAACTAATTGTAGAAAAATAAAGTGAACTACAATATAAGTATATATATGAAAGTATAAATATAAAGAGAACTACAATATTGTTACAAATCTGCAATTCGGCTTCCCAGCATAGTTTGTTCCATCAATAGAAAGAAAGTTTTACAATCATCTGAATGGGACTAGCGCGTCGGAGGTCCCAGAGCTTGGCGACAAACTTGGCGACTTGGCGACGAATTTGGCGACTTTGGCGCCAAAATAGATAATACCCGAAACTTCGAGAATTTTCCCGATCCGTCCAGTAGGAACCGAGATACGCCTCGAACGTTCCTGATTGGTTGAGAGGCTTCTAGCCCCGCCTCCTGAGACCTATAAAAGGGGCTGCGGCTGCCAGAAAGTCAAGTCCGAGTGGGGAGACGAAGAAGCCAGTAGTCGAGAAGACGAAGTATTTCGAGTTCGAGAGCTGAACTGAGCTAGTGCTGAACTGAGCTGTGCGCTACTGTCTGCAGTAGATTCTGGTTGTATGCTGTTGTATGCTACACGTCTCGGGTGAAGGTAATCGTCTTCTGTGCTGTATATAGTTGACGCTTTTGTGCTGTCCTGTGTGTCTTCGTGTAAATAAACGTCGTTGTTTTTATTCTACTTCTGCCTGCTAATTGAGCGTTCTACACACCATATCACTTCCACTATCCAAACGAACCCCGATAAAGAAAATTTCGCAACAATATTATTAAGCTGTATTCTTAATATAGAATAACATCATGGTGATATGACGAAATGTTTCGGGTTAATAGGGCTTATCATTTCAATTTATTCCTTTTGAATAATGAATTGAAAGAAAACCAATTCTCAAATTCCGAAGAAATGCAGACACAAAGCTACTGGAAGAAGTAGCAGACAGAGACTTGAAATTCTTATTTGCATCTTTGTACGAAAGATGGGAAAATTCTTAGTTTCATTGGGTAATTTCTTCAAAGGAAATAACAAATAAATTGGCTATTAATATTCATTATTCAATGTGGAAATTACTTCAAAAAATTTTTGAATTTATGCATTTATTGAATAACCGAAAAAAAAAGCGAAATTAGAGAAAGCGTAATTTTTATTTCCAATTTTTCCAATTTGTTAATTTTGCTGAATAATGTCTTAGTATGAAACAATTTAATTATCTTCCGAACCAAAAAGAAAAATGTGCCACCTTTTAAAGTACCATTATTTTTTTTACAAGAATTCTCTTTCGTAAGAAATTATTCCAAGCACTGATATTTTTATAGTTATAACCAAATAGAATTGAATATATTTTATTATAGTTATAATAAAAGTAGGTGATATATTTCCTCGATTTTTTTTAATTAATTTTTTTTCTTACAAGAAATTACAACTAAGAAACTACAAACCAGTTTTACATATAAAAATATTTAAAATATATATTTAAAAAATTGCTTAGTAGTTAAAATAAAATAATATTTTTACATCATAATTTTGTCTTTTAAATCATACACTATAAAAGGTAAAAACTCGCACATATTATGCGAATATTAATAACCTTCAAAGCAAGTGAAATTTAAACAGAACTCTTAGAACGTCTTGAGAACTAAACCTTCTGGCATTTTATTAACAGGTTTGACATGCATACACTTCAACTGAAATCGTAATTTTGGCTTCGACGATATGTAATTTTTTATTTAATAAAAAGGAAACCTTTTCGCTTTATTATGTTTTTGTGCAAAATTTACTATGCAACCATTTGTATTGCATTCAGCTCATTTAGCTTGTAAATGCGTCATTGCTGGACTTGATCGATTTAAAAAAATAAATTCCTCTGTTAACTGGTTAAATTGTATAATTGTTAAACTTTACTGAATTAATGTTAAGAAGGAAATGGTGACAGGGAAATAAATGATTACATTGAAATAAAGTCACAAAAATAATTTATGGGAAAGCATAAGAATCTTTCATCTTAAAAACAGTGGTATAGACAACATATTATCTCTTTTCAAAGTATTCTGAATTAAATAGTATTTAATCATGCGAATATTTTTATGGACCGTAATGTCTTTATAAATATGCATATATCATTCTGCTAGTTTATTTAGTTCCAAATTTAGAATTTCAGTGAAATTATATAACAGGCAAAAATATGTTTTTTCGCAGTAAGTTAAAATTATTATTATAATTTAATTATTTTATTACTATGACCTTATAGGCTGTTAAGAATGAAATGCACAATGGTGATATTAAAAATATAAATTTTTGTACTTTAGAATATGGAATTGAAATTAAATCGTTCTTTAAATTGGAATGTATTTTTGTGCAACTCCGTGTATTCTTATTCACAACAATAAGCAGTCTGTTGATCCATAAATAATTTTTAAAACTTTCTGAAATACACTTTCTAAAATAATTCTATTGAAATAATTTGAATATCAACCGCAACAAAAAAAAATGTCATCGCCAAAAGAAAAAATAAACTGATTGAAAAACATAAAAACTGCAAGGAAAATGATAACCCTATTAAAATCAAAAAGGTTCTCAGCTTTACGTAGCTGAAGAGACATATAATTAATTAAAAATGCCTGGAACAAAGCATCTAATGTGTTTCTGGAAAAAAAAAGTGAATCCTCCCCGCCGTGCAGTTTTTCTTTATTAGACTCACCCTGGGGTGGGATTACTGAAACTAATGATAGCTCTGAAATATTTTTTGAAACAGTGCTGCTTATAAAAACGATGTCTGAATTCTTTTTTCGGTTATCAGGTGCATTTATTTTGATTTGTTTTAAGATTCCTTAAAGGATTTGTTAATATCATTGCTTAATAGATGAAGGGATTGATGGAAACAAGTGGGATTACATTTTATGAACTAAACATGCAGAAATATAAAATGACTTCGATACTGAAATGCCTTATTAGATTTTTTTATAGAGAAATAGTTAATAATGAGTGTAGTTTTGCAATAAAAGTCTTTAATTTCAAATTGTTAAAAATATTCTGTTGCTGTGAACAAATGGGATACAATTTCTGGAGCGAATCATTTTCTAACAAGCGAAAGAATATTTTTTCGTTGAAAAGTTTTCGGTGTGTAATTTATGAAGAATAATTATTAAAATGAATTTTAAAGAAAAAATTCTGCCAAATAACATTTTTGAAAATATTCTGCTGATAGGTATTAGCATAATAACTTTTAGATAATAATTATAATTTGATATGAATTTTACAAATAGAAAATAAATTCATTCTTTATCTATATGCATTAAAAATATAATAACTTACAAAGCTTTAAAACATGAAGCATTATTGATTATCCTGTATATCAAATTTTCAGGAACTGCGATATAATCCAATAGTTAAAAGAAAGTTTAGTTTAGTTAACAATAAACTTATTAGCGGTCTTTAAAAACTTTATAAATAACAATTTATCATATTTTGTAGAATATGTTTAAATTAAATTACTAATTCTATGGTACCAGATTTTAAAAGCAAAATTTCTTTAAAACTCATAAGGGTTTCAAATTAACATCAGACATCACAATATAGAAGAAATGCTTTCATTTTACTTGTTAATGTAATTTTAATATATCAATTCATATAATTTCTTGCAGTTTCAAGTTCGATTTAATTATGTGATGGTGATGAATTTTAATTTATCCTCATATAATGAACTCTTATTGAAGAATGCCGAATGCGAAGTAAGGGATATTAAATATAATTTCGTCAAATGTTAACTATTTCGGTTATTTTACTTATTCGGTTTGTAAAGTAGTATAAGAAGTATATAAAAAGTATATAAAAGAAGTATATAATTTCTTTTGTTATAACAATATAATTTGATTAATCTACAGCAATCATTATATAGGTTCGCAGTTCTTGACTTAAAGAGAATGAATAATCATTAAAAAAGAGTGAATGAATTTTATATAGAAATTTTAATAACAAATCGATTTTTAAATTAAAACATGGTGTCGAATGCTTAATTTAGATAATGTGACTGTCGGTGATAGTACTTTAACTAGAGATAAAAATTTAAAATCGTGATGGGGAGCGGATGAAATCAAATACTCTTTATTGTAAGCAGAATTAGAAGGTCAAACGGTGATTTCCCTCTTTAAGAAATAATTCATGACTTTGGGGGTCTGCCATGGCTTTTAGGTCACACAATTCAATTTATTTTAAAATGTTTATTGTTGCTATTTTTTATTCATTATTCAGTTTACAGTGCATGGTTTTTCTAAAGCTTAATGTCATTAATATGTTTTTCTTGTATTTTTTATCATATTGTAATATTCTGTTATGATGTATTAATATATTAATTGTTTTCTGTAAAAATATGTTTCTTTTGCGCTTTTTGTCGTCCATTATACAGTGAAATGTTATTTTTAAGCATTATCTTACTTTTTGCATTCTGCATTGAAATGTCATTTTCATATGCATTATATATTTTGTATAAACTTTGAAGGCATTTGTATAAATATCACTGTCTTCCTCACAACGATTCATAACCAGGCATACAAATAATTAAAATGTTTTCTGTATTGTCAAGTTCAAGTAAAAAAAAATAGTGCTAGAAATATATTTCAATTTATTATACTTTATAAAAAGATTTACTTTTACTTCTTTTTTGAAATAATATTATGATGCTAAATATAATGTATAATAAATCTTTCATATAAAAACCTCAACAAATAATGGAGTCTCGAATTTTATTAATTAAATTTTAACCGCATTAATTTTAACTACTTAAATTTTAACAAATTAATTATAGTTATCTTTCCAGAATCTTTTCAGAGTCTGTTTCCTTTTTATAATAATTTTGTTAATACCCGTACAATGAAATTCTTTAAATTCTAAAAATAGGCGTTTAATGGAAATTCTTTGTAAAATATAATAAATATAACATTATCACTCATTGCTTTATTTAGTAATTAGAACATAAGTGCATAATAAAACTATTTTAAACAGTAATTATTTATGCATAAAATAATCTTTAAGAGAAAGCATTGAATTTTCAGAACTCGTCCATTAGGAATGGATATATAAATATTCATAAGCTAGAGCTTTTAAATGTATATATAAATGTCTCAAACTAGTTTATTTTGAAAAATAATACCGAATAAGATAAAGATAATTACAAAATATAACATAAAAACTTAATTCATTAACAGCAAACTAACTATAATTAATGAAGCATTAAATGATTTCCGGTTAATGGACAAAGTGTTTTTAAAAGTTTCACATAATGTTAATGGAAATGCGTTGTCATTTCTAGACAGATTATTCAAACCGGGCCCTGTTACAGTGATAATGAATTAAAATTGTGACAGCACATTCATCTTCACTGTTAAATTTCTTGGAAGACACTGAAAGAGGGAGGATGTCTCTTATCCACTAATTTATGAATTTAAGTTCATTTACGTTAATCACGAACACTGAGTGAAAGTGTTAAATGTCTGCCTTATGCAGTTCGCCTTTCAGAAACAAGCTTTCGTTTTAAAAACATGCACATAATGGATGAATTGTCTTGTGGAAGCGTCCCAAAATTGATGAGATTGCTAATTTATGACGAAATCCTAAATATGGTAGTTTAGGTCAGAGAAAACGAATATGATACACTTTGTGAGAGAGTATTTTGATAATAATGTGCTATGAATCTGTCGCGATATATGTAGAGAAGTGTATTTATTCTACCCTTCTATATTATTTGAGAATTCACGTAATACATCCACAAATGTTTATTCTTCCTTTCCTACCAAGATATTCTAGAACGCACACCTGTATTTACAACATCTTATTTATCCAATCCCACTAAACTGTTTAGGGTTTGGTTTTGGTTTGGTTTGGTTATATTAACGTCCCGTTGGAAGCAACACTAGGGCTATTTTGGGACAGACCTCGTAATTTTGAACCACGGTCAGATGACGAGGACGACACCTGAGCTGGCACCCCCCTCTCCACACCAGCGGCAGGACGTTTGGTCATGACGGATTTAACGTGCAACTGGCCCCCTTACACGACGGTTCTAGGTGGAATCGGGCCTCGAACCTGAAACCCTCCGGTTCCGAAGCCGAGACCTTACCACCAGGCCACCGCGGCCGAAATTGTTTAGGGAGAATATGACGTAGCCGATAAAAAACTACATAGAAAAGATAATCTTGGTAGACAATCCATCTGAAGTCCTTTAACTTAAAAAATAAAATAAAATAAGTAACAAAAATTAATAACTGAAATAAATATATAAAGTAATATATGAAATAATTAATAAGAAATTATGTATGAAATAATTAGCAAGGAATAATGTATGAAATAAATTTACAAAATAATACAAGAAATAAGCATATAAAATATTGTATGAAAATACAATAAAAATAATAATACACGAACAGAAAACCAAAAGCTAATACGCTTGAATGGAAAAGCAGTAAATAAAATGTTAAAACAGTTTGTGATACTAAACGAAATAAAATACAAAATTTTACTTATGCATAACCAAAGAAAAATTGCCACATCTTTTTTAATCTTTTAGAAAATGTGTTTTAATCTTTTAGAATATTAAGATTTTTTATTGAAGTATAAGCTACCCAATTAATGAAAGTTTTAATAAAAATAATCTGATATCTGAAAAATATAGATATATATTTACAAAATAAAATCACCATTTTGTCATCCAAACGATGTATATGATTCGCCCCGAAATAAAAGCAGCCATGATGGGTGAAAATTCGATTAATATAAAAATCCTCATTACAATTAAAATTGGTTTCCAAGAATCTTTTATTTGAAATTTTCCATTAAAAGATTATTCCCAACTTTCACGCAACTGCACTTTCATTTATCTCTAAGATTATACTTTATACAAGATTCCAATAAATTATCCACGAAAGGTCGAAACATTTTATTTAAAAGCCGAAACTTCATTATGATGAACTTTTACCCTATTTAAAAGCCGAAAATTCATATATGAACTTTTACCCTATTTAAATTAATTCAATTCTATTTTGAAGCAAATTGTTGATCTGAAGGATAATTAGGATACGCTATATACAGGAAGCCCAAAAGGCTATTATAAATTTCACAGATTGGCTAGGACATATTAACAAGTCCTTTCAGAACATATTAACAACAGTGTCGCAAACATCAAGGGGAAATCATCATCAATTGAGAAAAATAAACGATGTTTAAGGAACAAGTATAAAATACATGTTTAATGGAATACAAATTCATTGTAATAAATGAACATATTTGCATGGAAACTTTACAACTCATATGTAACATAATATATATAATAACAGATTTAGTTTTGGTCGAATAAGAGATTTTTAAAGTTCTTAAAAAATCTTCTCGAAGAACTTGTAATCCGAATCTGTACATGCATGACTGACCCGAGTTATGCAAATGTGTTGCTGCATTAATGTGAATCGGTATGATATTAAACTTGTTTTATGTACTCATTTTCTTTTACTTAATACATTGAAATATATTCTTTCTTAGTGATTTCCATTTACGTTTGATTGACTTTAGTTCGGCTACCTCTCTTTGCTTTGCTCCCATATTTTTTTTTTTTTTTTGTAAAAAACGTGTTTTTTTTAATTGTATGCATGGCATAAATTTAAAATTTATGAACAGTCTTTTGGGATACCAAAATAATAACTATCAACTTTAAGTGTAATGGCGATTTTATATTCTATCAATGAAATAATCTTAATGACCTAAAATAATGAATGTGCTCTTTGAAGAATTACGATTGTGAAGATTTATTTTTTATTTTTATTACAGTTCTGTTCACTGGCATAAATTGAATTCATTAGAGTACAGAGGCACCCTTTCCTGCATTTGAATAACGAATTTATCCGAAATCTGATTTGATAAGTTAAATGGTTTCAAATGAGTTTTACTTCAGCTTAAAAATTATGAAATATAATTTATTTTATAAAACAATTATTGTTTGTCATGAACTCATCATAGCATTGTCATTACATGAGCAATTTTGAACTAGCCTCTGAAAGATTGATATTTTACGTCTTTGATGATATAATTCTGATGATGCAAGTGATTATATATCTTTGATAACGTCTTTGATGGTATAATTCTGATGGCATCTTTGATGATATAATTATGATAACACCTTTGATGATATATCACATAAAAGTCGCAATAACATATGCGTTCAACGTCACAGTAGGGATGCATTTTGTACGAATAAGTTAGTGAAGGAATGCATTTCTTAGAAAGAATTGTGGGACATGTGAAACGGATATCCTTACCATAAATATTTCATGCTTGCTATCAAATGAGTTTAAAAACACTGAGAAAAGTAAATTACAATAAGCAACCTGATTTACTTTATATTTTACTATTTGTAACAAAAGAACTAAAATTTTTAATGTTCACTGAAATAATAATAATAAAAGTTATTAGTAGAAAATTATGATTACAAATATGAAATTTATAATGTCCATCCAACGGGAAAAGATTTGAACATTTTTACATAAAGTTGAAAGCATTTCTTATCCTCATTTTTTAGCTCAAAGCTATATAGAACATTCTTGAAAGTTGATAGAAGTTGCTATTGATGTTTATTATACAGTGGTAAATAATAATAAAGAAATTGAAAAATTAATTATTTTCGTTTTTATAAAAAAAAATCTTTTGCATTTAAAGAATATATAAAATATATCTTAAAATGAATTACATTGAAATTTAGAATCTGTGGTTCCATATGAACACTAGCAGCTATATGCTTTATTTCCTTGTTTTAACTCCGTTAACTAGTATTTTTCAAAAAATAATAATAATAAAAATGAGATATACAGTAACACATTTCTTATGACTGCAGTAGATTTTCAGTAAGCACAATGTATATACTCGCAATATTTTTCTGAAATTCTCCCAGGTAAGAAACATAGATTTATGAACGAAGATTAAAGTGTGCCCTACCTCATTTCTATCTTTGGTGTTCTGGTGAAATAGAAGATAAATCAAGTTTCAGTATCATTGACCCTTAATGTGCAACGTAGATATACATATACAACACAGGCAACATAGATAAAACAGTAACAGTGGGATATAGACCATTATTATTCTAAAAGTAATCAGTGCTTTATATAGTAAAAGTTTTTTCTTTTCTTTTATAATCAAAATATTCTTGAATTATATCACGCTGATGGTTTTATCTGAGAATATATCTTGGCTATTTCTTACATTTTATTGAATTCTCAAGGTGCTCATAAAACGCTAAACTTATGAAACTTAATAAATATACCATTTATCAAGATACATAAAAATTTGAGCGACATTAACAATTTTGCTCTTAAGAATTCAATTTCATGTAAAATGTAATGAGATCTTAAAAGAATTAATTGGATTAAATGAGATATTGCATTGCTCCAGAGGTTAGATTCCAGTTAAAGCACGGAATTTATATTGTTAATTAAAAAGTTATCCGACAGAAATTAATAAAATGATTTATTTTACCATCAAGACTGGCTTCACTAAATCTAAAAATGGTTTCAACTTAGTACTTAATGAGTTTTAAATGCATGGTAATCATTTAAAGCTCGCTATGAAAATAATAGGGATGAATTGGCTTATTTTCAAAATAACTATAAATATTAAAATCATCCTTTATTGTTCATTTCAGTCTCATGTTTACCTTCATTAGCAAACTTCAGGTTAATTGTGTTATAACTGCACAAATTAAAAATTATTATTAAAGAAGCTAAATAATTATCTACCGGCTCGAAATTTTGCAGGGCCATTAATCCTCCAATTAATTTATTTTAATAGAATACTGAATAAAGTTTTATTTATGAAGCTATTTACCGAGATATTTAAACGAACAATTTGCATCAGAAATGAAGACTAGACAACAATAAGAAAATATCTATATTTAACAATAGAAGAAAATATCTAATTTTTAGAAGATGTTTTATTCTATTTTATATCATGTAAATAAATTATAAAAATTATTTGAAATAAAGACTTGATTTGAAAATTTATAATTAGAAATATGCATGTTCAAATCACGTTTTATATTTTAAATTTATTTAAAAATTTTAAAAGGCTTTCAGTTTTGAGCTTTCAGAATTTTATACCCTGATATTTTATTAAAATCGATATATCCAAAAGCTAGCATGATGCCTATACTTAGTAGTTCTAATCTAATACTATAAATAATGTAAATCCTTTAATTTTTCTTACATAAAAATGATAAATACATTAACAATATAGGCAGCATAAATGAAATTTTAATCGATTTATTAGCCATTATTATCGATGAAAAGATATATTATTTTGTTCGAATTTCTAAATACAAATGTTTCTGATAATCTGTCCCTTTCGCGAGATATTGAAGTTCTAAGA
This sequence comes from Argiope aurantia, assembly GCA_026543865.1. Lineage (NCBI taxonomy): Eukaryota > Metazoa > Arthropoda > Arachnida > Araneae > Araneidae > Argiope > Argiope aurantia. Next base: position 225,416 of record JAPMOR010043870.1, read on the forward strand.
TAACCCAAGCTTCTGTAAAGTTTACCATTTATTTTAAATTAAAATCGCAAAATTTCTATGTTGTCAGCTCAATTCTATTTAGATGAAAGTGCCCAATCTTTTTGATTTATAAAATTTGTATAATAAATATGGTGCAAACATGTTTTGATTTAGCTAGATGCGATGACGCAAAATTCTATTGAAGTATCCAATTCCTTTTGGGGATACGATCTATAATGAATGGCAATAACAGTATAGCCAATATGTCCTTCTTATAATATTCTACGTTGGGGCTTTGCTCCAGTTATTATCACTGCAGACAGAAATATAACAAAAAAAAATTTCTGAAAAAATTTAAGAATTTTCAGAATTGTTTAGCTTATTTAGACGAGTCGTATTATGTTTAGCATCACACATTAGATCAGTATAAAACTGTTTCTGCTATATAAATATTATTCTTCCAATGCTTTTGTTGCCACATCAGTTCAGCATTTTCTTGCACCTTTATAACTATTGGCTTTTTTTGCGGTTTTGATAAACTTAAGTTTTAGACCTGCATGAATACGAAAAATACGTTTTTAACAATTATGATATTATTTAATAGAAATTATGATGGTTTTCTATCGCTTTTTTTGGTCTTTGAAGGCGATACCTGTAAAATATAAGAATGAAATACTTATAAAAATATTAGAATGAAATATTCATTATGATCTAAAAATTAAATATGTGTGTTTCTATCAAATTTTAAAAGGAATCCATTCCCAGAAAGTTTGTCTGCATGTTGAAATAGAAATGATTATGGTAACTACGAAACTCAAATCGCTGGATGGATAAAATCTGGTGCAGAGTTATAGAAACTAAATTGCATATTCTTATCATATTTTGATCTTTGAAATTTTATGGCTTCTTTATACTCGATTTTTTTTGGAGGGTCACAAAATATTTGCAAGGATTGCATATGTGTAAACGCAAAATAAAATTTGGTACACGATCACGTTATTAAGACTGTACATCTTAATTAATCTATATTTCAATTAATTGAAATAGTGGCTGGAAACATGCATATTGCTGAAGCAGAAAAGGACTAAAATAAAAGTTTGTACGTTTTTATATAGAGCTAAAAGAAGAATGAATCCTTTATTAGGAGGTATGCTAGAAGCTTTTGAGGATAATACTTCAAATTTATTATTTGTGACACAATAAATTTTTTAAAATTATTTTTTTACCATAAGGCAACACTTCGAATAATGAGCATTACTTTATAATAAATCCCATGTGGTGATTAACCCGAGATAGTATTATATATTTTTCAAGCCCCCATTCAAACCATTCATAGTATTATATATTTTGCTAATGACAAATGATTTATTTTTTCTTCAATTTTTTTACAGATTTCTGTTAATATAACTATTATTATTGTTCAATATAAATAAATTTGATGTAGTAAATACGTTTCTTTTAAGAAGCGGCAAATAATGGCTAATAATATGGCAGCTTTTTATCCTCGCTTTGCAATGGACTTTGAAAAATGCAATTGTTGCGATGAGAACAATTTGCTGAAATAAGGGAGAAATTTTTTGCATTTTTGCAAAAGTAAAATAATACGAACAAAATGGATTTATATTTATAAGATTTATAGGCTAAATTTATTGCAAAGAAAAAAAAAAGATATGTTTCTCAGGGATTGTCTGGTCAAATTTTAGACATATTATAAGATAGAAATAAATATTTTCTGGCTTGAAACGAATAATTTAATTGGCTCCCAATTTCGTAATATTATTTTCGCATTCCTTGCAAGTGCAAGGAATGTGAAAATAATAGTGCAAGCGGCAATAAAAAGACAAATCACAGTGAATTTCTGTACCTGAGCATGAAAAATGTTTATTTCATATATCAAACATTACATTAGTTTTTAATAAAAATATTTATATATGAATTTTAGTCATTTTTTGGAACAATTAAAAACTAGAGTATCTGAAACAACTCTTAAAACAATTACTCTAAAATCAAAATAAATTCTAATTAATAATTCAAAAATTAATCAGAATATTCAATAAATCTGACAAGCATTGATCAGTTTTGTTGTCTAAGTTAGAATTGCTGAAAATTTATAGATTCTAGTAATTAGTATAGAAGATAATTTCTTTTGCAATAACAAGAGTTATCGAAAAATGTTTCCATAATGGCGTCTTTGTTTCAGTATTTTAATCAGATAGAGCTTATCTCAACCAAACTGCCACTGTAATGACCAGAATGCATTAATTTTCGTAGTAATGACTTTTGCTTAGGCCTCTAGTTTGACATGGTTCCAACTTTCATACTTCTGGTATTAATTATTGTAAATGGAAACGTTGTCTTAAGTGTTCGAAGAAAGTAAAATACGTAAGTAATAAAGTAAAATGGTCGAAAATCTTTACGATTTTGCTTCTTATAAAAGTAAATATATATATTTTTTCTTGCAATAGTGCCATTAGTTTGTGTAAAAAAGGTTATATTAAAATAAGAAAACGTAAATTTAAAATGTAATTTCAGGTGATTAAAGATAATTCATTTAAATTTTCACATGCTATGAACATAAAATAGTAAAATTCATTTCATTTCAAGTAAGTGCATGGTTTTCACTTTCTAACATATCAAGCATGGAGTAGAAAATTTTGTAATTCCCAGAAATTAATCTTTTTGTTTTAGCTCTTCCCAAATTCAACAGAATATTTTTTTTTGTATACGGAAAAGAAATACTGTAAAGTTCGAAAATTCAAACGAATTTTTATGAAACGTCAAAATTTCGAACTTGGGGTAATGATGAATTTCCACGAGTCAATCCTAAAAATGCCTTTTTGAAAGTATGATTTCACGTTAATAAGAAATTGATTTGAACTATATGGACGAAAACATACAATTTCGCATATGGACATTTGACATATATAGCTACAAAAATCCAAGTGAACCCAGCAATTATAAAATACAAAGATATAGATAAATGCAATTCAGTTCAGAGTTTCAGCATCGAAACTACAAACCCATAACAAATACATTAATGAATTGACTATCTTTCGATCTACGGATTTTAATGCATGTATAAACGATAATTCAAAAAGTCACTGAAATATGCTATGTAATCTTGCAAGCAAATTTGAAATTTTGTGCCATATTTTGGTTTCAGTTGACAAGAAAAAGGTGTCTAAAATGCATATTTGCTTTCTTTATTATACTGCGAAGCGCAGAATGCACATCTAGATGACACTGAAGATAAAAATTTGAGTACAGTAATTTTAATGATCCACAATTTCTTATGTGAAAGGCTGACTAAATAAAATTAGGCATTTGTGACTTGTATTTTGATTATATTTATATGATTATATTTTGATTATATTTGATTATATTATTTTTTATTTATTTCAATATTTCTAACTGAAATTCAAGAGAAGTTTTTAGTTTAGTTATATTAACGTCCCGTTGTAAAGCAACACTAGGGCTATTTTGGGATGGACCTCGTAATTTTGAACCGCGGTTAGATGACGAGGACGACACCTGAGCTGGCAACCGCCCTCCATGCCACACCAGCGGAAGGACGTTTGGCATGACGGATTTAACGTGCAACAGACCCCCTTACACGACGGTTCTTCGGTGGAATCGGGTCTCGAATCTGAAACCCTACGGCTCACAAGTCGAGACCTTACCACCAGGCCACCGCGGCCTGCAATTTAAGAGAATAACTGCAAAGCAGTAAATAATATCAGAAGTTCGAATACCAATTTAAATTAAGATATTTATAATTCTAACTTGAAAATTAATAAATAAACTTTTAATTACATTAACAAAGAAAGCGTTGTAGATAATTCGACTTCATTTTGATTTTTTTCAGAAATACATGAAGGTGTTTTTTTTTATAGTTAACTAATAGAGCCTTTTTCTATCTCTTGTCATGCTGCTAATGTCATATAGCATCATCTCGATTTCAATGGGATAAAACTGAGTGTAAGCTCAAAAATATAAGTAATGATAGATAAATTGTAAAATGGATACTGTAATGCAGCAGATTGTTTAGAATGAAGTGTTAAAGTAAGTTCATTCATTATTTTTTTTATTTAAATGGCCAGTTCATATATAGGTGAGATTGAAAATTATTCATATGTAATCAGTGTGTAATTCGTAATCTAAATATTTTTACCATAAAAGCGATATTTCACGAAAAAAATTGACAAGCGATGTTTCGTCTTCATGATATTGTTCGATATACGGCTTGTTTGTAAAAATACTAATTGTTCAGAGGAGGTAGGATATTAATGTGAAAAACATCTTTAAGCCTGAAAGCAAGCTTATTGAAGAATATGGGCGAGACCATTCCTACTTAGTCCCCACTACTGTTTCCTGCCTTTTATTGGCCCGACAAGAGAATCGGGTACATGGCAGATATTCGTGACAAGTTGCAACTTTTTGTTGCCGATAAATACCTATTCTTTTCTAATAACCCTAAATGCTAAAAATTGATATCTCAAAAGGGATAAATCGGCAATTTTCAGCCTGTGCAGTTTTTGGTTTCAAAAACATCAAACCAAAATAACATCATATTCTGCACAACATATTTTCCTGCGCAGAAAAGTAAAAACGATTCTTCATTGTCCAGAACCAATTTCTCTCTCCGTATATAAAAAAATGAAATTTCCTCTAGTAAACCATATTCTTCCTTTTATGTTTTACACTGTACCGACAAGCACAGTTAAAGAAAAGTCATAAATACATAGCTTTATCGAAAACGTATCGAAACACTCTTAAGGTAAATATTTGAGGTGCACTCTGTCTGTCTCTATGAAAATGAAAAGGCACACATGCATTTAAAGTTGTTTAACAAACAAGTAAAAAATAACAACAAAAAAAATGCCAACGAAACTCTGAAAAGATGGTAACAGTAATCTTCGAATTGTATGACACAACCTACCGTTTGAAGAATCCGAGAAACTTAAATAAAAGTCTGCTTAAAACCGACGTTAAACTTGGAATTTTTATCTTTTGAAAAATGACCGCAACTTTTCTCCCATTTACTAGGAAGTCCTGATATTTCTTTTCTTGCTAGAAGATTTCGTATCGCATGCAAAACACAGAGCGAACAAAATAAACTTTTCTGAACACGGGCCAAAAGGGGGACTATTCATCCTTTTAAGGCTCAGGGAAGTAGGAGAGGAAAAAAAACTAATATAAAAATGGATGTCTGTATATTACGGCTGATTTTATGTGGAAAAAAAATAAGAATAAGTACAGAGCGAGGGAAAGTTGCATTGTTTTCCAGACGGAAAGCAGTTATAGACATAGGATGTGCCTTTTTTTTATGACGGATGATAAAATTTGTTTATGATATATTGAGAGAATATCCATTTTACTAATCCAATTAGAGTTATTTATTATCGATCAAACATGATTATGTCAAGCAAGCTCACTTATTTTATTTCCTCATGCATTTAGAAACGTTTTTTTTATGTAAATGTTTTGTTGAGTAAAATGAAAGTTAAAACCTGCAACTTAAATATGTTTGAAGTTTCCCTTATAAATAGTACACTACCAACATACTCTAGAGACATATATTTGTATTATTGCTTGATATTTTCGATGTATCAGTTTTGTTAATTCATTTTTCTTATTCACAATACACATATTTAATTATGTTGTTAGGTAAAATTAAGAATGTTTTTGACTACGTTACAATTAAAAGTTGTTGACTGGAGAAACTAAGGAATTTGCTTTATTGATTCTAAAATTAAAGCACGGTTTCCTCAAATTTTAAAAATTTTCGAATTGAAATGAAATGTAAGGAAAGAAAATTCAGTTTATTTCATGCATTAATGCACTGTAATCGGCCTCTTTTGATTTGTCAGATATCCCAGAATACATGCTGTTGATTAAAACGTAAATTCAGAAAAAAGTTATTTTAAGAGAAAAAATATAATAAATTATAAAAACAAAAACAAAAATCAATATATCACACATCACATATTTCTTTTCATTCTAGGTTGCTAAGTATTTTTATTAAAAATTACTACTTACATTTTAAGTTAATAAATTATTTGTGTCTTTTTCATTTCCTATTTTTATATGCTTAGTGAGCAATATACTTCTTGCTAGATATTTGTGATGACTTACTTTTGAAATCGCATGAATGAATCATTTCACTAATATGAATTTTTATAAACTTCTTATTTTTTCACTTTTGAAATTTATTTTTTAAAAATAAATTAAATGTTATATGAAACAAGGAATATCAGTCATTTTAATTAGCGATATGTTAAGGGAACTTGTACAGTATCGATCGGGAAGAACGTTGAAATACGAATAATAAATAACAGGGATTTTTCAATTAAAAACAATAATTTAGGTTAATTCTGTAATCTGAAGTGAGAGGAAAAACATTAAATATAATGTATGCGTTTTAAAACAATGAAAAATATTTTGTTTTAAAATAATTTTTAGTAAAAAAAAATCAAAAAGCTACTGTTGTGTGACAGTTTTCAAGTTTCAATAAAGAGTAACTTATGTTTCAATAAACTGCGAACTTATATTCGTATTAATGTAATTTTATTAGTAATGAAAAGAAACAGATAATATTACATAACTTGAAAATGCGAGATATATATAGGATATTTTTCATTATAAATAGCATCATATAAATATAATGATTCCCAGATATAAAATAATTTTAAACTGTTTATAATACTTATAATTATTATAAAACACTTTTTATGAATATTGCATAAAACATAAAATTCTTTTAAATGATTTATGCTTTAATCTTTTTTATGGGTTAATTGATTGATTGATTTGAATTTTTTTGGCACATGGGCATTTCTGGCCATATTGTGCCATCGATATTGTAAAATTGTAAAGTGGAACATGTTAATGTTTAAAACTTCCTATATAATGAAGTATATTTATGTAAAAAGTAATAAAAATAAAGCTAAAATAAAAATGAAAAAAAGAGGTACGATCTTTGTTTTAAAACAACAAATAAAGAATGGAAATTGGTAAGTTAAATATATGTTAAAATGTATGAAGCAATAAAAAAATTTAAAAATGTTTGGATGGTAATTTTTCCCAGCAATTCTAGGAGAGGTACATTTGATGAATGAAAAAAAATGTTGGCGATTGGTGTCAAAAACTGGGCATTCGATCAAAATATGATGAACTATCAATTCAGTGTGGCATGTGGTGTACATAGGTACCTTATCACAGAAATTAGATCTTTGTGGGTAATCCGAGTATACCTATTACGCAGGTGATAAAATTTTAAGTCAGCCCCACACACTGGAAATACTGGCCTCGTGTCAATTACAGGTTTAATAAAATGTTATTTATTCTGGGTGTGTAGATCCCATGACATTTTCCACAGAGAAAATTTTTCATTAGCAATGGATTTCTTTGCATCGCAATATGGTACATATATATGGACGTAAAAGAGACGTAATATGAAAGCAAGAGAGAAGACGCAGTTTTTGTGGCATGAACCACATGCTTATTGCCAGTAATTCCCATGTGACTGGGAATTGTTAAAACCTCTATTTTGAAGATTTTTCAATAGTTCCAAGACTTTTACAACTGGATGTATGTGAGGATTAAAATGAGAGAGGATTTCTAAAGAACTCATGCTATCTTTATATACATAAAACTGTCTCGCAGGTGAGAACGAGATATTCCTAAGACCATAAGAAATCTCCACTTTTTATCTGACAGAAATTTAAAAAAATGTATGTAGATGACTGCTTATGTCGAAATCAAAGAAGTTTAGATGGGATAAAGTGTATGTACAAAGGCAAAAAAAAGGCAAGTGCAAACACACACACACACACACACACACACACACACACAAACATATCATTTAAATCTTTCATCATCACACTTATATCATTTAAATCTTTCATAGCACAATAATAAATGCTACCATAAATTTATTAATTATGAATCAAAGCTTTATTGCGTTTGCTGTGATTTCAAATCTCTTTCAGTTTTAAAGAAAATTGATTATTGATGAACTTAGTGATTTAAACTTTGAAATGCTCATTTCTTAACACAATAACTGGGCTTCCATATTTAAACTTCGTGAATAAGATTTCAAAGCCTAAATTTTTCTTAAGAATATTAGGGATTCAATTTCTTAGCAATCTGCGGGGGGGGGAGAAAAAAAAGACAGGAAACATTACAATTGAAACTACAAACCATAGTTCAGTATTCCCAACTATTACGAGCCTTTTAACAGTAACTTTGTAAATTAAAGAAATACATTTGATTAGATTGGGATGTTTAACAATTCTTACTCACACTAACAACGGACTTTTAAAAGTATTTCTGCCCATTTAATTACCGAAAGTGATGTTGAAAGCATTCTTTTTTTGCTTCAGTAAATAGTTTAAGAAAGCATTTGACTCTAATGTTTCGGCAGACAAGACATTTGCTTCGCATTTAAAGGGAACATTTTTTTTTTCATAGCCAATGCAATACTCATTTAATAATTATTATATGGAAGTATTTGAAATTTTGAATCAATTCAAGAGTGAAAGGGATGATATGTATATCTGCTTAGATGATTCATAAGATGAATCTTTAATATTTATTATAAAATTTTAAAGATAAAGTCATAATTTCATAAAGTTAGTCCATTCGTCTTTTACAGATTAAGTGTATCAAAATTAACTTTTTGCCTTTTCATGAAGTTTATTCCTAATATTCTTTTTAATGAAAAAGAATAATAAATAATTAATTAAACTTACAATTTTGCATTTTCGATTATACTTTCGATTTTTCATTTTTTGCAATAAGAAAGAAAATAGTATGAACATATATTGGCTTTTGTGGAAGTTGATAATAGAAGAATAAGAAAATTATATGGTTCCCACAAATTAAACGTGTCAAGAAGCAAAATTTCCCTGTTACATTCATCTACGTATACATAATATTTCAAGCTTCCATTTACAAAATTTGCAGAATTCTGACATAGATATTCATATATAGAAATTCGAGATACACCTTTAAGATGTATCTGAGAAATAGCGGATAACGAAAAAGGAAAGACAATTATTTCCTTTGAATTGTCTGTGTGATAATAAGCTTTCAAAAAGAATAAAGCATTTAAGTAAAAGGAACTTTTTAAAATGTCGTAGATTTGTATTTAAGTAATCTTAAAGTTGAATTTGTTATAGAAATAATTCAAGCATCTTCATTCAAGTTTCTAGAATCTTTCAAGAAAATGTATTTACAAAACAGTTTAACGATTGCAAATTGCACGATTCTTAGATATCTTGAGGGAATGAGTGTATAAGGCACTGCAGAGAAAACTTCAATGTAATTACTGGCATACATATAGCAAGTAGCATTCATCAAAAGATACATACAATCAGATCTTGATCAGTGCCTTTAGTTTCACAACTAATCCCCACTTGAGGCAGAATAAAATTTTTCTTTCCTCAGAAATGTAATTTGGATAGAAGAATGCCACTTTAATCGTGATCGAATATCAAGATCAATTTTCAGAAAATAAAAAAAATGCCATCTTGCATAAAGGCTTATCATTAGTCACAAATTTTTTATGAATACATGATGATGCTTTTTCAGAAACTCTTTGGTTGTTTTAATTTTACGCAACAATATATTAAATGGTAATCGATATATTCAGTTAAATTAGAATGACTCTATCTCTAAACTCATTGATCTTTGAAAATTTCTACAGAACTTACGTTACTATGCTACAGATAGCATATGTTAGTTGTTAGATGATGGGAATTACTTGTTGGGAAAATTGAGTTAAAAAAAAAGCAGATGATTTTTTTACCCAACTAGGCATCTGCCCACGCTTATTTATGAAGTCGTTTATGTTTTTTTTAATAGTAATACATGTCATATAGCCGATAATTTCAAAAGGCTTGTCTTGATTTCAAATGATTTCTGCAATTTACATTTTAATTCGATATTTTTCAAATAATTAATTTCTTAATTATTTAAAATCCTATAATTTAAAGTTCTATCGATCAAAATATATTTTTAATTGAATTTTAACTAATTGTTTTCTTAATTTGCTTAATGATTTCCGTTTCTAATCGAAAAAAAATATTGAACCCGAAGAACTTCTTTTTCTTTACTGATTTAATATGAATCTAATTCAGACAACAAATAATTATAAAAATTACTAATTAAATTAAATTTAGTAAAATGTTAATACAATTTTTATGAAGTTTCCATATTTTATTTCTATAGTGTTTTTTAGCTCTACTTCATTTTCAATTATTAACTTCAATTTTTAAGCAAGCGATTGTTTAGCAGGCAACATGACGAAAAATAAAAGATGGCCAACATCAACTTCACTTTTTATCGCGTTTTAAAAGTCCCATTTAATTTTCTTGTAATTTTGAATTCACTGACATTCATCATGCCACGTGCAACGCCATGACAATATTATAAACTAAATCTAATTGTTTAACATAATTTTTCACACTAAATTTTATACAAATAATTTATATATTTGTATAAAATTTAATGTGAAAAATTATGTTAAAATATATTTTATATTTAATGAATTTTTACAGCAAGTAAGAAGAATATCGTAATTAAAGTGATCAGAGTCTTTATATCTGCAACGCTTTAAATTTTTCTAAAACCAGGTTTCTTTTCTCCATTGAAAAACTTTATAAATGCCAAATAAGTCTCTAAACGCATGAAAAAAAATGAAATAATCTTAATATTGAGAAATACGTCTTTTTTATGAGTTTTTCACACATGTAGCAAGCGAATAATTAAACACAACTAATATTAATTGGTTAAAAGGATTTAAGTGTTCATCATATCTTTAATACAAATCAAGTGCACAGTTATGTTACTGAAATAATTACATTGTGTTTCTGAAAACATAGTATCATTGAATTATAACGAGATATTTCTAAAAAAAATTGAATTAAACTGAAACTATCACAATGACACTTTTTTTATAAGTTCTAGTTAAAAAATACTTCGCTTCAATAATTCATTTGTTAAACAAATTTCATTTTATTATTCTATTGTTCTTAAAAATAAAACAACTTTACAATTTAAAAAATTAATAAAATAAGTTTAAACATAAAACATAAGTTAATTATGGAATAATTTATTGCGATAATGGGAAAAAAAATTAGAAAGCAAAATAAATGAAAGTCCATGAACATTAAATTTTACAGCACTCTGACAGCAACAGTTATATTTCATAAATGAATATATTAATAAACAAATATCGAAGAATTTTTTTTCGATTTCTTCTCCATTTTAATAATACTAATGAAACACAAATTTCATTACTATAATCATAATTATACAAGTATTCGGAATATAAAAAGCGGTTTATCTTTACTATCAAAATCCACAATCAGAGCTAGAAGAAAAAAAATTAACTTCAAATAAAATCTTTTTAAGACGAATTAATTGCTTTCGGCTCTTTCCTCAGAATCAAGAAGCTATGCATTTTTTTCAAAGAAATAAAGATATCTTTTTTCTTTAAACAAACATTTGTAATGGGAGTTCCTTTTTCTCCTTTTTATTTTTTTCGAAAAGCATAGAGAACTTTCCTTCTAAACATATTCGCTTTTGAAAGAAACGGCATTTAAAATAACTCAACACAAAAAAATGCCATTCAAGCTTAATTGCTAGGACATTTAAAGAACATCTTTAAGTAGTAAATTAAGGTTAATGCGCTTTATTTGATTCTCTAATTTTTGCCAAAAGGTCCAAGAAATAAATTTATCTTCATTCTCGGAGAAGTCGCCTTTTCTCTCTGTCTCGAAAGCTATTTCAATAAAGCTGGTAGTTGCCTTTCGACAGAAAATAAATGTTGTTAGCACTTTCTGAGCCAAAATCATTCAAATACACACATTTAATTTCATTAATCTGGCTTTCGAGTCTTTCTAGAGTGAATGATGATTGTCTTCAGTCTTTTCTCGCATTTCTTGTCTTTTATAAATGATATCATTCCATTCAAACGGAAATCTGATTCTAATGTTCTGAGCTCTCGGTTTATATTTTATACAAAATTTGAAAGAAACATATCGGTGTTTACAATGTTTTGTTCAATTTTTAGCTGAAAATAATTATGTTTCGATTATTTAAATTCTGATTAAAATTTGGAAGATAATGTTTTGTTTCATAAATTAGTATTCAAATATTTTATTTTATGATCAGACAGTAATTAATTTTTCTTTTTCGCCTTTATACAGTGGATGAGGACTGTTTAAAGTTTCATCTTGTATTTCGGGTTGATTATTAAGTTGTATTATTTCCTTCAATGAGCAATTTAATTCGATTGTTTTCGAATTTAATAATTAATGCTAAGTGCATTCGTTAATCGTTAATAATAAACGATATTCATTAATCTCTAATAATAACCAATATTCATTAATCGCTTTCAAAATTGGATGATGAGAATTTTGAACTTTTTCTCGTGTTTCTTGACGTTTAATAAATGTTATAATTATATTCAGTTGGAAATTTGATTCTGATTTTTGTTCATTTTTTGTAAACTGAAAAGAATTATAACTGTAGTTATATTATATTTATGACATTTTCTAATTTAAAATGTAATACGTAACTTTTGGTAAATTCTAAAATATATATAAAAAAAAGAATATTTTGCAGATGCAGAGACATATTTTCTTGTATTATGACATGCTGTGAGCGTTTATGGATACTAGATTATTAGAAACTTTTTGTTCAGAAATGTACGGTTGCATTACATTAAAGTCTGGGTTTGAAGCAATACAAGGACTATTTCGGGACGGAGTTCCAGTACCTAACATAAAGGTTCAACTTCAGTCAGTTTCAATATAGATTTATTTTAATGATTTTTTACGACTTTTCAATAATTAATTTTTATCATACTTTTAATGTCCCTTAATTACATATATAAAACTTTTTTATAAGTGTTTATTAATGTTTGCAATATCAGAACAATGCTTTTAATTAGATATAACCAGAAGCAGAAGAATATACCGTCCCTGATGCAGGGATACTGAGTCAGATTAACTCTATCGATACTAAAATGACCCAAAAGTCCGTTAAACGAAACTACGGTGGGCACTGTATCTTTGTTAGAGAAGTCAGGCTGGTTAGATAGGTTTGAGGGACAGGAAACCTTTTTAGCCATCAGCTAAGCGGGCCTTCTTTTGTATATCAACTCCTTAAGAACACAGACTGCCTTTGTGGGTTTTGATAGGGGTAGAAATATTTCTTATCTTTGAATGATACACTTGGGCACTCCAGTAATCCAAGCTATATGAACTCGAATGATCTTAGAAATGAAAGAGTTAATTTCGAATATGATGGACATTTCCTGCTTGTAGCGTTTTGTCATAAATCAAATGGTACTAGCAAACAGCTAAATGTCCAATGCCATGAGTGATTACAGAAGTATCGTGTGGGAAAGTTTTACTAATATACATATTATTTTTGATTAAATGCATTTCCTCTTCCAAAATGCGTAAATTAACAATCCCTCTATTAATTTCAAACAATCCCTCTCTTAAGTTTTCCGTACTGGCTCTAAAATTGCTACACCATTTTAGTTTTTTCTTTGTATGGATTGTTGTAGTAGACATTGCACTAGTGAGAAGTCGACTGTCATTATGCGGTATCCTGACTTTTTACTCTTCATTTGGGACCTTCATCTTTGTTAGAAAGTCTTTGGTTTGAAATAATTGTTAGAAATCCCTCATCTAGGAAAATATTTGTAAACATGATTAAATTCATAATATATAAAGACAAAATACTCCGATTAAATTAATCATACACTGTTTCTTTTTAATAATATTAATATTCCCATAATTTATTCATAGTATGTCTTTAATCCTTCACTAATGTCTCATTTTTAAGTAATTTTCTTCCTAACTTTTGAATTCATCTCTTGATGCAAGTTATTTACCTTTTCACTTTCTAAAGAAATAATGCAACGCATATCAGTTTTATTCATATTGCACAATAATATGTTTATTCTTTTAGTATTTGTGTATTTAAAGAAATATATTTTCCCCATTTATTGTTGATGTTCATTTAGTGTATAATCATATCATTTGTTAACTTTCTGTCTCCTTGGAATTAATTGTAATACTTTTTTTAAAATAAAAATAAAGTCTACTTATCTCTATATCAAACCATATAGGAGCCACATGAATATGCATAATGTGTTGTGTTATGTTAAGTATCAACTTAGGGTAAATCTGTTATTACACAAATCATTTGATAGATAGTTTCATTCATGAAAACATTTGGCGAAATGTTTATAACTTAAAATTGAAAAAAAAAAAGATCTGTATAGAATTCTACTGAACATTTGCAACTTCTATGAAGGAGCATTTATTTAAACTCTTAATCAAAATAAGCTGTGGTTCATTATGCAATTTATAAATTAAACATTATGCTTATTTTTATTCAAAATATAGTTTCATTATTCCCACAAAACTATCATACGTTTTCAATATGAATTAAAATTAATTATTTTTAATTGTATTTCATTTGCCATTTCATTAAAAATTATATTTAACATAAAAAAATTAAATAAACGAAAAAAAAAAAAAAAACTCAGAAATATTTTTTTATAAAATGTCGCAACTATATTAAATTAAATATAAGCCAAAATATTTTTTTCTACTTAAGATTTACTAAAAACATATAAATATAAATTGTTTAATTCTATAAAAATGAATTATAATTATGAAATACAATATTATATGCATTTTATATTTATAATAATAAAAATTTTTATTTATAAATTTAATAATCTTTTATTCCTAAATTTTGTGCAATTTATTTTCTCTTGTCAGTATCGATTTATATATCACATTTTATAGAAAAATAATAAAGATAAAAATCTAAACCACAATCCCTACTCCAACTAACCGTACTTTGTTGTATAGGAAAAGGACTAAACAAAGGAAATCTATCTATCTAATCCACGATGCTACACTTATTGCCTCTTTTTTTAGCTATGCAGACTAGGGAAGTGTTCGTGGCATCCCGCAAATAAGAATTCATGGGCCAGCAGCCCATGAACGTCCAGCTTTTTTTTTCTTCTGCTTTTGTTTCCCTCCTCTCTTTCAGCTAAGTTGTTTACCCATTCTCTTGTCGAAAACTCATTGTGGAACTTTTTCGGATAAAAGACTCATTTGCGCCTCGATCTGTGTTTTATGTTGGAGGGAGATTGGAATTCGGAAGAAAGAATAGGATTCCGTTTTGACCACGATGAAAACTGATGTACAGATTAGATGTCAATAAATCGGTAATTGATGAACCTTTGCTATATATGAGAAAGCATATTTAGACAAAGTAATGTTTCAAAAATTCGCCAATTTACTAGATTGTTTTGCCAATTTACAAAAATAAAATAAAGATAATTTCATGTTATCGTATAGATAATATATTGAAAATAATGCCATGTCAGTAACTAAAAATGATTTTCTTGTTATGCATAATCTTTCCTTTTAGCAATATAATGATTTAGTTTTGACAACATAGCTTTAGACAACAATAAAGCATTATTATTTTTTCACATAAAACTAGTTTTTTCAAATTTATTAAATATAGTCTGGAGATTTTCCAGTTACAATAAATATGTGTTTAAAGACAAATATTAATGTTCTATAGATAATTACTGCTTGCTTCATATTCAGAAAGAAATATGAAAAATTAATGCCTTAAAATATAAATAAGGTTCTTAAAAATATATAAATGATATGAATATCAAAATCAAATGCAGAAATATTTTTTTGTAAATAATTATTTCTAAATGGAATTTAAAAAGAACTTCGTCACTGATAAATTGCTAAATTTTGTGATTTAGGGCACGATAAGTTGGTAGAAGGTTTAGAGTTCCGTTCTTTGGCTGCATTTGATTTGATTAGAACTGCAACAAGCTAGTTCTAATCAAAAATTATTACTCTGATATGCACTTTAGTAACGTATTGTAGCTATCTTGACTGTTGGGGATTCTTTGCAAACAAACAAAAGTTGTAGAATTAATTCCATGATCAGTTTTTTTAACAAGCAAAGGCTTTCTATATGGCCATGCTGTCAATTCTGTTGAAATATGTGTGCTATATATCCTACCATTATTCACAGTTAAATATCAAACAAATAATGGCTACAACCTTTTGCTTTGAAAAGATTTCAAATAGAAGATATAAAAAGGAAACCAATCATCCAATTATTTAACTACAAAATTTTTTTACAAAGATGGCGCTTGACTTCCAATTGAAAATTTCTACATTCTACATATCTTATTATAATGCTGAATATTATCCTTATCAGTGGAAAGACATCTCTAAATCATAAAATATTCATTTTTAAATTGTTGCCATTATACATTTTCATGAAATATGTGTGCCTTAAAAAATCGTTCGCAGTGTTAACATTGATTGCCTTAATAGGAGGTAAAATAAAGTCTGCGGTAGCTATCTTGTAAGGAAACACATTAGTTTAGAGAAACAGTAGTTTACAGAAAACATTAGTTTACTTAAGATATTAGTTTACAGAAACATTAGTTTATAGAAAACATTAGTTTGCAGAAGATATTAGTTTACAGAAACATTAGTTTGCAGAAGACGTTAGTTTACAGAAGACATTAGTTTACAGAAATATATGCATGATAAATCTGAATTATTTCTTTCTTGCTTCTTCCAATCTTTCTGGTGGAAATGGAATCCAGATTATTATGTCATCTGCAGTTGATTTTTTTTGTGAAACTTTCAATTTATATTATTTACAGCTTTTCAATTGATGTAATACCAGAGAAGGAAGGAACAATTCTACTGTACTTCCAAAGTAGGAGAAGAAAAAACAATCCAACTTTGTTCACATAAAACCCTGTTTACTAATTATCTGTTATTGCGGTTATTTAAATAGTGCACAGTAACTGATATATTAAAAAAATTCTATTTTAATCATTTATCAATTTTTTTGCCAAGTGAAATTTGATATTTAGAATGAATATTGTTTAAACCAACTAAATTATTTCTTAACCCTTAGCGAGAGGAAATTCTTTTTTATTTTTTTGCTTGATGTTTCTATCTCAGGTATTAAGATTTTTTAATATAAATAAAATTTCTCCCGTATCTCCTATTTTAAGATTTCCTAAACATAATTAAAAGTATTATTTTTTCTCTTGTTTGAGAATATTAAGATGAAGTTGGAAAGAAGTGTAAAGGTAAAAACTTTTCTAAAATATTGAACTATCCATTAAAGAACTGAGTTGAAGACAATTCGTGATTAATTTTCGTTTCTTTTCTTAATAAAAAAAAATTGAAATGCTATCAAAGGAGTCTATATAGGTAGATTAGAAGCAAAGAAGAGAAAATTAAAAACTAATTAATCCTAAGCCATTGAATATACAACAGAATTTTTCTTGCAAATATTTTATTTTGTTCGCTTGTTGTTCATACAGTTCTTAAGAGAGTTTTTTTTAAAACTTTTTTTACTAATATTCACTTTTTCGTTCAAACACTTTTATTGGTTAAAGATATTTTAAGAAAAATTTTAATAATTTTATTAAAATCTATAGATAAATTCTTATTATATATTTTCTTATTATATCTTATTATATATTATATATTTTCTTATTATATCTTATTATATATTATATATTTTCTTAAAGGAATTATAACCAGAGCAAATTTATTCATGGTCTGGTAAATAATCCAAATAATAATCGTTCAATGCTTTTAAAAAAAGTTATAAAATCCTTTTGTTACATGATACTTGTTATGGAAAAAATCTTATCAATTTTATAAAAAGAAATCGAAATCCATTTCTAACAATGCATACATATTGTTAAGTATATCAAGCATTCGTATTATAAAGTACAGATGATAAATTTTATTTATGTGCAATTCATTTAGTGGAAGTTCAGTTCATTTCTCATTTCTAAAATTTTATCTTTAGCCTTACTGTTTTTGCCAAGTAAGTCAATGAAAAGTTTCATCAATTCAAACAAAAAGAATTATTTGCTTTTAAGATATTGAATTTTCTTATATGATTTGTAAGCTCATTTTTCAAACCTTCTTTTTAATTTTTCAAAATTGATTTTTTTTTCATTATTTATATTACAATGAGATATATTGATTACAATTGTTAGAAACATTTGTCTGAATATTTTAAACCGAATCAAAAATAAAATATGTCTTTTTCAGAAAATGCTTTAACTTTTTTAATGTTCTGAAATGAAATAATTATTTCAAATGTTAAAATACAGTCAGGATAAACACTTCTGAAAAAAACTTAATGAAATACTTATCTATTACACATAAATAATAAAAAACAATGAAAATCGATGTTTAAAAAAACAGCTTAAACATGCATTATACATTTTATATTTGCAACATATTTTACACCTCTTGCACGTTTAATATTATCTTATACTAAATATGAAGCAATTGTTTGCTCAAATATTAAATATCTTTTATTCTCATTAAAAGGTTTATGAAATAAATAAATATTTCATCACCGCATAATCTTAAACAAATAATTGAAACAAAATATTCATAATTATTTCTTTAATAAGATCCGAAATATTGTTTATTTGTCGCATATAAATATATATTCAAGATATGGTCATTCTAAAAATTTAAAAATTTATAAGAATTAAATAATTTTATTTCTTATTGTATTATCAGAAAGATGTTATATAAAGCTTAATCTGTAAACATTCTGAATACTGGGATTTTAATGATTTATGTATATTGCATGAAGTATTATATTATAAAGTTTTAAGACCATTTTCATTAAATACCCTACATTTAAACAGACTAAAACTTATTACTTTTAATCTAAAAAAATGCATACATTAAGCAATAAAAACTTTCTGCGCGTATTCACCTTTCATTTTTTTCATTTTATTATTATATTGTTTTATCGCATATACGAAGACTTTGTATCAATTCTTATTATCATAAAAGCTGAATAGTATAATTTATTCGCAGATGCTAAGATAAGAAAGAAAAGTTTTAAAAATCCATTATTGGTTATATTATATTGATTAGTTATATTATAATTATATTGATATAAAAAATTTCTTTCAGAGCAAATTATAAACTTATAAGATAGATATTAATTAAATTTTTTTTTACTTATCATTCTTTATAAAGTTATTGTCAATCAAATTTTTCCAAAATATTCCATCTATGACTGGCATTTCGTATACAATAAACTATATGAATCATTTTATAGGCAGTTCTATGCTATTAAAAAGTGAAAACTTCACTACGTATACTTAAATTTTTTTCTAGAATTATAGAAAAAATTCTTTAAATTTTTTAAAGAGTCATAAATGTTTATTAATGATATTTATGTATAATTACAATTATTTTTAAAGTTTATGAAATTATGTATCTTTAAATTTCATCTGAATAGCTGAGATATTTTGCAATTTTAATATATGGTAGAAAATGGAAATCATAGGAAAAATTAACTCATTATTCTACACTGAGGTATTGCATTTTATGATACTTGATCAAAGATTTTTGTAAATATTTGTGAAACAATACATGTTTCATAAAATTGATTTTCAAGCAATATTTGCATAATTAAAATAATTAAATAATAACAATCTATTAAAAATCCTTTATGCCGATTTTTATACTTTCTGCCATAATTTAATTTACATATATGTTGTCCACCAAAATTATTATTCAAAAATTCCACCTTTTATTGCCTTTAAAATCGAATTTCAAAATGCGGTACTTTTAGTGCATTTTCTCTTAAAACAAACTTCAAGCCAGAAGTATGTGTTTTTGAACGAAAATGCTTACATTAGCAATTTTAAGTACTTTAAATTCCTTAGTAAATCTAATATCACCGCAGGATATTAAGGATTAAATGCCTCTATCTATCGCATAAAACTGAATACAACGCAATGGCAGAATAAATCTAATATCACAGCTGGATATGCAAATATCTTTTAAAACAAGCCGCTCTCAGATTATACCGAAAGTCATTAAATTTAGGAATCTAGCGCTTAGGACTGTCGTATCAAATGTTGCGAACCACCCAAATAACTAATAACTCTTGGCCATTATTAAGCGCGGTTGGCTGGTTCTCTTTAAAATATATGAACTTCATGTCGGGGTTAAATTATATCGAGTCGTGGACTTGAGAACAAGTGTTAAAATGTTAATCTCTCATAAAATAATAAAGTCGAGGTAAACCTTAGCACTTTAAACGCCGCTATTAATTAATGCGCCGAGTGGCTTGAGTTGTTCCTGATGGCAAATAGTGTCTGTTTGCTATAGAGGAAGGCCATCCGGTACTCTAAAAATTTTATTGCTTGAATCCGTTAATGCGTTAATCTTGGTTAAGTACCTATTAATCATCTTTATAATTGCTAGAAAGTAGCCTTTAAAGGCATATTATTGAGCTAGAAAATTGGTTGCTTCAAAATAGAATTTGGGAAGCTTGTTTTTAATTGTGCTTTTAATGGAAGTTCCAATAGAACTTTTATTAAGTTATTCTAAATTATTTAGCAGCTGAAGAGGAGAACCTGATTTTAATGCTAATTATTTAGTATTTGCAGTAAGTAGTGTACTTCCAACGAGATTAATAATTTATATTGGTAAATCAAGTGAATGTTTTATATGGATAATAATTCTTTTTAATTATCATGGGATTTTGTCATTTATAAGCGTTTCATATCCATTCATAGAAATATAAATGTAATAATTATTAAAAACATGCATGCCAATATGTGTTTTTTTTCTACAATTGTAATCAGTAAGTGAATAATTAATCAATTAACCTCGATTACTAAAGTAATATTATGTATGTTAGCCGCTATCAAATTAAAAGAAATGACTTTCATTTTTTTGTTTACTTATATAATAAAAAAAGATGAGAAATAATTCCTTTTTTCACAATTTCAGAGAAATTAAATTAATCTTAAATATGCTGAACTAATATTATGTATATTAGCCGCTATGAACACAAAAATACTTTCTATTTTTCTTATTTATATAATGAGAAAACTTAGGAAATAATTTCTGTATTGCCGGATTTATTTCTATATTCCTGCGCATCTTTGTTTTCAATTGTGTTTGTTTTGTATTAGATAAAGAGTACAATTTATTACTATATAACATATGAAACAATGATTTCCCAGATTTATGTCTTAAGTGCTAGTAAATGATTAATTTTGGTATAAATAAATAAAATAGATAAATGAAATGGAATAAATAAATAATAATAAATAAATGGAATAGATAATTTTAGCATGAATTTTTCCTTTCAATTTGGTTAAATCTAAGAAATTATAAACAAATCGAATTAAATTTTTATTGATTTATTATTATTATCAAATTTGTTATTATTATATGAGTAATAATAATAATAATAAATATATTTAATAATTAATAGTATATTAAACAGAACAATATATGTTGATGAATTTATATTACTCAGTGCATAAAGTATTATTGTTAGAATTGATAACTGATTTATAAATTCAAAATTCTATCGAAATAAAACAATTAAAAAGTCCAATAAAGTTGCAGATTATTTTCAAAAAATAATGGTTTTAATATTAGAATTTATATTTAAGATTTATTAGGGTATTTCATTGAGATACAAACCGATTATTAAAAAGTATGATATTTGCTACGATTATTTACGAACTTGGCATTTTTACACAGATACATGTTAGTTTAAGACACGTCTAAATGCAACTACATAAATTTCTCAATACAAGTACAGTTAGCAAGAAAATAGCATTCTACATGAAAGTCAAAATAAATCTTTAAAGAAAGTACCACTCAACGTATGTAGCAAATTTGTTAGTATTAATATTCTTTACTGATTTTAACTCATTTTTGATAGTCGACGGCTTACTTACCTGACAAAATGATTGATTGAATGATAGAATAAATGACAAATGACTGATGATCAATAAAATCTTATTTCGCTTGCACAAACAGAACGGTGGTAGTTGAGATTTCCCTTACTTGTGGAGATTAAACAGCGATCATTAGCAAAGCTTTCTGTTCATGGAAAGTCGTTCTAGATAATTCACATGTTTAGCTCATGCAAACAGAATGATGATTGTCGAAAGCTTTCTGATATGAAAAAATAAATATATGAAAATTGTAATTGCTGTTAGCATAAAGTGCTGAAGAAAATATATTGATGAGTACAGAATATCGATAGTTATCATAAGAAGTAATTTGTATTTGTAAAAATGAATAGTATGGAATTAAGTATAGGAATCGTAATGTCTCCTACAAGATTATGTCACTGAAATGAAATTATAAATTCCATCTATATCAAATATACTATGTCAGAAAGAACAATTCCTTACATTTTTTTCAATAATTATATTTGACTCCATGTTTCATTTCTTTTATAAGTAATGTCATTCATGTAGGTCAATCTTCACATCAATGATAGCAATCAGCACATTGAAATTTTCTACCTTATTTTAAATGTTATTTTTATTCATTTATAATACTTATGATGATTTATAATTTATTTTATCTTTTGATTTGAAGGAATATGCCCTTGACTGACATAATTAAGTTCTAAAAAGTACCAGTTATTGAGGAGAATAAATATTCTTGTGCATTATTTAAATAATACTTAAAAAACAACCATGATATGTTTGATGCAAATAGTACTAAAATCAGCTAAATGTTCATGAGGAATTACTGTTTTATTTATGCATGTATAAAAATAAAAATGTCATTACAAGAGTTATTCAAGTTATGATTCGAGAAATTATGAATATTTATTGCTTTTAAAGTTGAAATTTCTTACAAAATTTTAAAAAAATAATTTATATAAATGAAAATAAAAGAATTAGAATCAGAAAGAATTTGAATCTTCTTATAATGCAATAATAATCGAATTACTACAAGTATATTGTAAAAAATAATGAAAAAAATTTGTTTCTTTTTTCAAGGAAAAAAAATAAACTCAATGTTTTCAGAATAACTAGAAAAACTCTTTTATTGAGTTCTTGACAAAAAAATTTGTAAGAAATGGGTGAATGAAACTTAAAATATATATTTTTGCATAAAAAATTAACTTTAAATATTTCCTTTTAAAAAACAAAAAAGTCTACTATAACTTCTTGATAAATGTTTTTGCAGTTATTATGAATTATGTATTCCTTTTCTTCGCTCTTAGGATCATTTTATATCTGGATAAGCTGTTGCTCTTATTTTTTATGTCCTTTTATCTGGTATTCTTTTTGTGATGTTATTACTTATTCCCTTAAACATATTTTGTCATTTTTCTTAATACTTAGCATAAAGACATTCGTATAATAACCATTTTTCTTACTTAACAGAAGCTCATAAGGATACTAAATACTTCTAGAATGATTTATTCCAATGCCTTTTTCTCATCAAATGATTTTCATAAATCATAATAATGTTGAAATATCGTATCAGTGTTATTTTATTATTGACATTTGATCCTTCACTCTTAGGCCTAAGAATCGATTGAGAAATTCTAGGAAAAGAAACCAGATAAACATTTCATATTGAAATATTTGCAAATTTTAAAATACTTGATTGAAAAGCAATATTATTTTAATGCCCGGATTATTATTAATTATAATTAAATTTATTAAAATAGCCTTTCTCTACTTAATAGATATAAAAAAAATTATGCGGTTTGTATTAATTAAGAGTTTTTTTCAATAGACAATTTAAATCTAATAAAGGAATTGCATTGAAATATGTTGGAAGTGATGTGAAGACATTAAATTTTTAATAATTAAATTAAACTAATCAATTTTAATTAAATTTTTCAATAAAACTATTTTATTTAATATTTCTTAATTATCTGATCATTGCATCTGCAGTCAAAATAATAAAGATTGAAATCATTGTAAAAAATATTATAAAACATTTAAAACGATTAAACAAATAAAATAATGCTCATAAAACAAATATTTAATGGCAACGACAAAGAATTCGAGAGATATAATTATATTGATTTACACATCGTTATATTAACATATTATTGGTACTTCATCTTTTCAATTGAGTATATATTCTGAATTTATTATATTCCCTAGCATTGCTAGATGTTGCGGATGTTTTATTCAGTTGACTATTCGTTACTATACTGATTACTATTTTGAATATGCGAAAAAAGCTTTGATATCTATTTTATTGAGTAACATTTTATAATGTTTAGAACTTTATGGAGCGTAATGATGGATTTATAATTTATACATAAATTAAGATGTGTTTGTTTAGTTCTAGAGTGAAAATTGAAACACAATGCAGTCTCCAAATGAATCTAATTATTTTCAAACTGGCATTTATTTCACGACCTCCATTAAAGATATCGACGTGGCTTTAAAAATTCTACTTTGTATGTTCTATGATCAGCGTATTTTCGTGTATCATGTGGGTGGGGTTTACATAAATTATCACTTAATGCCTCCTTTAAAGTGAAAAAATTAAAAATCTTTAAATAAAATTATTTCTAACGGATTTTAAGAAGCCAATATCATTTTCATTCTATAAAAAATTAATTTACTAATTTACATAATGGTCACAAAAATAATGAACAAGTCTTAAATGTTCGACTATAGGGATGATATACCGATCAATAATTAAAAAATTAAATTGAAGAAGATAATGACATAACAATAGTTTCTATGTCATTTCAAATGTTTTCTAATCAAAAAGAATCTCATCGATCAGAAAATTAATTATATAGTAAAGGTAATTCATGAATAAAATTAAATATGCTTGTCACAAATTCAACTTCAAAATAGAATTAATTTATATAATTAAAGCAGTTTTATAATGAAATATTTCTTATGTTTATTTTAAAGATTCGAAAATGATACATGTAGTCTGTTAAAAGAAAAAATTCAGATAAGTGAAGAGACACAACGTTATTCAGAAAAAATGGCAAAATGATTTGTATATTATTTTTTTCAAAAGTAGTTTTTTATTAAATAATTTTTTAATCGATTATAACAGTTAAGATATCAGTTAAAATAATTTTTTGGTGAAATTATTTTGCATGGAATTAGTTTTTTTAAAATTAAAATGCAAAATAATAAAATTGTTAAATATGAAATTTTAGCCAACATTATAATTGCTTCAAACTGTGAAGAAAATCTTTAAGCATGACATATACTTATGCTTAAAGTAAATCCAATGACATTTATATCCTTGCATATTAAAATTCAAGGAATAAAATTCTTACACATTTTAGTTTAAAAACTTTAGGTAAATCATAAATTTTCTTAATTCCAGAATTCTTAGAATATGAGCTTTCTTTTTTCGGATACTTTAGTACATACTGAATTCAGTATTTTTATATAAAAGAAACACAATATGCTTTTTGTTATTTTTTTTTCCAAAGAACTCCCGTTGTGTCCAAGTAGCAATTTTAGCAAGTCCATATATTTTTTTGACATCTCAAACATGTTGTCTTCATGTATAATATTCAGATAAAAAAGAGAACCACTTTCTTATAAATGGAACGAAAATAAACCAAATCTGAGGAACCGAGTAAAATCTATTACCTGAGCTATGGTTCACCACCAATTTTTCTTTAACAGAACAGAATCTAATGTCACAAAGGCATTAGGGTCTGGGACGCAAAAACAAGAAATGTGTTATCTACGCATTATTATTTTCCCCTCTTTTTTTCCCTCCAGCCTTCTTCTGAAAGGCGCAAATGAGTGTTCATAACTCACGCAGCCTTCTTGAACAGAAATACAGAGGAATGGGGTTACGGAAGCTGCGAGCCTGCACATCACCAACAGAAGTGGAACAACCTCGCTCCAGAGAACAAAAGAAAAAGTGGTTCCTTATGTCATGTGAAGATGGCGCTACGGGATAAATGTCAGAACTTCGGGCTGAGTTGTTTTCTTTCTTCTTCGAACGAGTGTCTTGAGGTTGTGAGCAGCAGAACAATTCCAGCTTAAGATAAACCGGAATGAGATTGATTAAAATGTTCTACGTTTGACAGTTGAAAGCTGTTTCTAAGATATCTGAAATGGTTCGTAAGATTTTGAAGAAGATGAATGAAATATATATCTGGTTTCGGTGCTCTTTTGTACAGAAGTCGTCATTGAGGTCTTATCTATTTATTTTTTTCAAAAAAAAAAAAAAAGCTAACATTTGTAATTCTGAAGAGTGTTATTTCTTCCAGCAACATGATTATGAATAAACGTTAGAAGGCGACTTAATTTTAAATTTAGAATTTTCATTTAAATTTCTTGTTCAAGTTTCTTTCTTCAGATAATTTACTTTCTTCTTTAATTTTTCTTAACATTCTAAAATATAATTAGCCGGATATTGCAAATCTTAGCATAAACTGATGTAGGAATATTTATCAATCACAAGATTTTCATTTTAATGGGTTCAAAACTTTTACTAGAACTTAATTAATTAAATTCGAGTGTATTTATTATATATACATGTATAAAGTAGAAAATGCTGAAAAATTAGATTACAAAAATGTTGTCATATGAAAAATAATTTAAATTTAAAATTTAAAAATGATTTGTATTGCTTTAAATTACTTTTTTATATATTAAAGTGCATTCAATTATTACATCAGACATTCAATTACCTTCATTTTTATGCATTCAATTATATTATATAAATTCAATTACAATCAAAAACATTAAAAAAATAGAATAATCTCATTTTTATTAGGTTTATCAGACCATGTAGTGTTTTAATGATTTCTAATCATATTTAACTCATAAAACATAGTAACTTATATAAGAAGAAAAATAAATTTTCCCGGTCACATATCTAACATTCTATTATCTGCCTTACGGCTCAATAAACTAACGTAGAAATTGCTCCTATGACAAATTTCTTTATTCGGTTTTACAATTCACATTCATATCAATTTACATAAATAAATTAAAAAAAGGTCAAAATAATTTAACTTTACAGGATATTGGAAACAGAGTTTTTAAAAAAATGTGTTCAGAATTCTTTTATAGAAAGTAAACAAGAGTGGGAATTTAACAGCAATCAATTTGTGTGTAACAGCAATCAATTTGTGTTTGTAACAGCAATCAATCTAATGTGTTTCGAGACTTTACGTATGCTGTAATTTGTAGTATTCTTTTAGATTTTTCCATCTTGACAAATCTTCCTGACAAATATAAAGTTAATTTTTTTAATTAATGGAAATATATGCTACCATATTGTTGGTATATTGTAAATAGAGAGAAAAATAAAAGTCTAGTTGATGTATTTTTGTTGTTTTAAAATATTATCGAAGTAATAAAAATTTCTACCTAATAAATATCGATATAATAAAAATATATGTCAATACATGCCCAATATAGGTTCTATACTGACGATAAATCTTTTCAGCTATGCACTGACTATGTAAATGTAAAACGTATTTTTAATTCATATAAAAATAAAATGTTAGCAGTAATAAGGTCTTGTGAATTGTAAATTTTATTTAAAATCAAAATATTTTGTATCAAATTTATTATGCATATTTTTTTAAGAAATTCATCTATTTACTTTCATGTCGACATGCGTCTGACAATTAAAATTAAATTATTTCAGTAAGTCAATTAAAATTTTATTTATTTATTTTTATTTCCTTTCAAATTATATTTTATTTCAAACATCCATCAATAGATAATTGCATGTTCAGCATTTCTGAATTTTGTTATCTTATAAAATGTTTGAAACATAAATTAAATTAGCTTAGCTCATAATCTTTGAAGTATATGGAAGACTTCGGGACTATATCTTTTTAATAATGAGGACATGAAAATAATTTTATCTCTAACAACTCCTATAATGTTTTTAGCATATATTATAGCACTACTTTTTATCATGAAAACGACTTAAATTCAACAACTTATTTTCAAGTACGTAAATGATTCTAATGCAATTAATATCACTATCTACATATTAAATCAAAATATATCTTTGATCTTCTGAATTTCAAAATAATTTTTGCATAGAATTCAAAGAATTTTTTTTCATACTACATGAAGAGAAATAGAAAATAGTGAAATAAATGAATTTTAAGATTTTTGTTTATTTGAGAGAATTTTTCTAAACTTACTGACTTATCCCACTGCTACGCTATAAAGCGGTCACATTCTAAAGATGCTGAGCAGCTGGTTCTATCGTATTGAATGTTGCAACACATGGCTACATGGTATCTCGGCGAAATTCTCGTAAAAATAAAACTTTTGATTGCTTGGTATTAGTACCAAGAAAGTTACTGTGGGACTCAATCTTTATAAAAGTCGATTCTGAAAAGAGTTTCAAACTTAGTTCACTCTTTGAAAAGTTTACTGTTTCTAGTTAAAGAGTTAATGTTTTTGGTATTAAGTAGAGGCTTAGTTTATGAAGGTAAAACTGAGATCTTAATACAAAAGACAATTTCTTATCTTAAATTTATGCTT
Source organism: Argiope aurantia (assembly GCA_026543865.1). Taxonomy (NCBI): domain Eukaryota; kingdom Metazoa; phylum Arthropoda; class Arachnida; order Araneae; family Araneidae; genus Argiope; species Argiope aurantia. Next base: position 253,797 of record JAPMOR010043870.1, read on the forward strand.
TTGTAGAGTATTAAATTAGATAATATAAGTTCTGTTTAAAAAAGAATTTACTGAATAAGAATTAGAACTTAAAAGAATGATATTATTCAGTAACAGTTTACTTAAAGATTTCGGTATTTTTATTGTTGTCGTTAAAATAAATGAAATCAAAGAAGTTAATGAATTAGAAAGGAACTTAAATTGTGTATACACATATTTTGAGGATTTATTTTCGGAAAAGATTATAACTGATTGTAATTATTGTTAAATATATGTAAAAAATTTGAAAATCATGAGATATTATTAGTGTTTTGAAACTAGAAATTAAATTTAATGCCGTATTAACAAAAATGGCAACAATATATTCGTAACAAACTGCTATTTCAGAAGATTTTTCCTAATTTATTATATTAAAAACTATCTTTATTTTAGAAAGATAGAAAATAAATTAATTATTGCTCATATAGTAATATATAAATTACCTTAAATATTTCATAATTTGGAAGAAAACAATTTTTTAAAGTGTCTCTGATTTTGCCAGAAAATGAGAACTATGGAATGAAAATTTTCATTATTGGTGTACTAATAAAGAAATTCTATTGTGAATAGATATTAATTGAATAGATATAAATTGAATATTCTAATAAATGACCTGTTGAATTACTAGCAATGAATTTTTTCGACTTATTATTTATTATTTAAGTCTAAGAAATTTGTGAAATGATAAAAAATAAAATCATTCATTTCAGAGAAGAAGAAAAATTAAATAACAACATTTCTAAAGCTTTCTCAAAGAAATAAAACATTTGATGTTTGCAGTGTTTATAGTATTATATATATATATATATATATATATATATATGTGTGTGTTGTGTGTGTGTGCGTGTGTATGGATGTTTGTGTATTATGTTGTAAACTTCTGGCTTATTTTTTTCCTAATTTCTTTATTTATTTGTATGTACTCATACATTTAGAATAACAAGTATGGCAAAATTGCTTCTCAAAATTACTTTTAATTGTGAATAAAAAAGCAAATATAACGAAGTTACGCATTTGAAAATATAAAAAATAGAATTGAAAGCACAAAACTTCGAAGGTAAAACGCCAAATGATGATGTTTTTTAATACTCTAAATTATTGCTTTACTGGGAAACACAGTTAAATAATTTAATTTTTTTAAAATTTTTCTTTAATTTTTCTAAAGTTATTGCAATTTTGTTGTCAATAATGAATTCATGGTTATTAGGAGTACTTCAAAGATTCCTTCAGAAACTGATTATTAGAACAATTAGAAATTAGATAACCAAGACAATAGATTAAAGATATTTAATTATTGAAAATATTTTTAAAAATCTGAATACAAATGGATAAAAAAAAGTGAGAATATGGTACAAATATCGAAAAAGCCCTTTCAGTTTCATGGTAGCAATTTGGAACAAAGTAAATATAATGTAATTTTTTGCATGCTTTCAGTTTCTAATAGATTGGTCGATTCAACAAATAATCATCTGCCAAAAAAAAAATCTACTGAAATGTTAACATGAGTGTTTTAGGCAATAAGCCTTTCAATGTACATTTTCAAACCTTCAAAACATCTGAAATGTAATCACGGTGATATTCGAATAGAAGATATAATTTTTCTATTCGAATATCTATAATGATCTAGCTTTTTTACTTTTTTTAAATCAATTTCTTAAAATTTACATCATCATCATGAAAATCAAAATAACTGCCATCTTCTAGAATTAGATCAAGATTGTTTTCCAGCATGGAAAATACATCATAACGGATAAGTTAAATAAAAATAAGAAAAAATATCTAATATTTAAACTAAAAAAGAAGATGCATAATAAAAACAGCGCAGCTTCTTGAAAAATATTTAATCTAAACCTTTGTATAAAATCTTGATCTTTTGTATAAAATATTCCTCCTACACACAATGATATTCATTCACAGATAATTTATTCTAGTTTTAAGGAAAAGAGTAATTTTAAAATCCATTATAAATGGGGTTTTAATGCTATAAATATGATTGATTGTTATAAATGTTGATTAATTAATTTGCTTAAGGGCTGGTTTATTGATAAAAAAATCAGCGTCAAAACAGTTATCAAAAACAAAATAAATTTAGCACAAATCGAAAACAAATCATTTTGATTTAAACGTTTTTTTTCACCCAAGATTATGTATCTTGTTATATTACATAACTTAACATAACATAGCCCAGATTGTTCATAAATGAGCAGCACAACTAATTATGCAATAGAGCATTTGTAATGATTAATCTTAGAAATTTCAGTATTTTTATGTAATTTTTTTGTGAAAATAATTATAATTCGAAATTGATCCCAATCACATAAGTGACAACTAGATTATAAAACGAACCAGAAAAGAAATTGCAAACAAAGCTATTGTAAAATAAACTGCAGTTATAAACAGTTATTAACAACACATTTATCTAGAAAAATAAAATAATTAGAGGTATGTTTGGTGGGGAATAGACAAATAGATTTCTCGCGTCATTGATTTAAATCAATCAAAGCATAAAGTCGTTAAGAAAAAGAAACCTGTTCTGTTGATAAATATAATACTCCTTCAGGAATCAAAATTAACAGTTTTCAAATTTTAACAGATTTCGCCTTTACTTATTCGCTAAAAGCACTAAAAAATCCTAGTAATTCCACATAAATAAACAAGGAAACGCAAAAGTATATCCAACCATCGTGTTTATCTTTTTAACTTAATAAAAAAATTTTATTTTATGCATTTTCCCCGAATGACTATTAAAGCTAACAATGAAGACTAGGAGTGAAAATCTTAGTAACTTCAAACATTTTTTTGTTCATTTTATCAGTTTTTTCCTATGGATTTAAAGAGAAGAAATATTAAATTAAATTACGAAGATATTTTATGATGAAAAAAAATGTTTTACGTAATTCTTTTCCATAAAGTAAAAATAATCAATTCATATTTAATGCACCCAAGAAGAAACTAAAGCGTTAAGTATACCCAAATGATAGAAAATTAATTATTTTTGAATAAATTCAGATATATCTTAAAAAGATTATTCATGATTTGATTATGTTAGAAATTTATTTCCCCTTCTGGGGAATCAGGAAGTTATGCTATCTAAAAATAATGGCAAAATGCCAAAAAATTAAACAAAGAAAAGAGAGAGAGGGAGGGAGAGAAATGGAAAAAGGGACAAAAAAGTGGGGAAGTCAAATAAACGACGAAAAACGACTCCACACAAGAAAAGAGTAATTTTGTATCAATGCGCTCGGATTGGAACTATATTTGTGCTCTTCTATCAGCGGAAGCAGACACATCCAACTAAGCTTTGTGGTCAGCAGGCAGTTTGAAGAAATAAAATAAGCTCGACTTTTCCGGAATTTCTTTTCTTTTGATCTGTTGACAAAAAAAAAAAAAAAATGATCGCTTTCAATAGATATGAAGGGAAAAATGCCATGCGAATCCCAACTTTGAAGGAAATACTAAAATATGGAAAAGTATTTGCTAGTAAATTAGGAAAGCCAATACTACTTCATTAGAGTAGCTTTACTTTTATGAAAAATATCAAATTACACTAGTCACGATAAATTGAATTTTAGGGGAAAATCATTGATTTATTATTAAATACTTTTTTCAGTCGGTAGATTACTGTAGTAACGAGTATTTCATTAGAAGAGCTTCATTTTTAGAAAGAAAAATCAATCATCAGGATGTAAGCCTTAAATCTGAACTATAAATTGAAATACTATTTATAAAATTCTATTAATTATTGTTTTGATTAAAAACTTTTCATAGGTAATCATTTTAGGTTTTAAATAATACAATATTATAAATTATTCGTTTTACATTGCCACAATGCTTTTGAAAAAGCGATCATATAATGCATTGAAGAAAAATAATGACAAAGTTATTAGTTACAAAATCAAAACAGATGCAAGAGTCCTCCAGAGACCTTTGAAAAGCTTCTCATTTCAGGCAGTCAAACTCCTAATAAAAAGAAGATATGCCTCCAGGATAAAGCAGAGAGCAAGCTCTATGTGATTCTGCTGGTAAGGCAAGGGCCTCACTGTTTGAGGGCACACAGTTGAAGTGTAGCTGTGGTACTTTTCTGCCTTACTGCAATCCATGACTATTTGCCTGCATACTTGTATTGGCTTGGGCTTTGTGACTTTTTCTTACGTCCTTTACAATATCAAATGTTTGATGCTACTCATCTTAACTCATGCTCTGTACTTGTGTTTTTAAACTGCAAAACTACAAAGTTCAGAAATATTGGAAGGTTAGAGATCTAATAGCGGCATAACCAATTTTCTGAGCATTTGTAATAAAAAAATAGAAAATTATCGTTAAATGTCCTAAAATCCTCTTGACCTATCCAAAGCCCGTCCAATACATCTGAATCGCAGGCCTCTACGAATACTAACATGGGTAATAAGGTCAGTTTCGAAATATCCATCAAAGTTCTTTATACCAGTCGCTTTTATAAAAAGTCCAAATGTTTTTTCCTATCCAACAACTATTCATCCATTTAATATCTGCTATCAGGGTGACGTGTTAATTAGAATGAATCAATCAGCAAATAAAATTTTTCAAGTTAAAAAAAGATGAAAAAGGATAGGTATTTATCCACTTGTTAAGTATATTCTTCCACAATTTGTATAACAAATAAATCTGAAATGTGGTGTGTCTCTGATAAGAAGGCGGGTGTGATGTAAGAGTAGCATGAATTTATTTTAATGCTAAGAGATAAACATAAATCAATTTTTTTAAAGATTTGATAGTATTTCACTTTTTTATAAGACGCGATTAAAGCTAAGAGGTTAATCGATTCAATAATTGATAAACAGAAAAAATAAAACAAACTATCGAGTTTGACACAATCTCATTATTATAATCTTATTTTTGATATAATGTAGTAAAATGATACAAAATATAATATTCACTTAATATTAAAATTGAATTATAATATAATTAAATTTTTCGCACTATATTACAATTTTAATGGAAAATCGTCAAAATATAAATAAATCGACTTTTTTTCCGTTACCTTTTTATGTTCTATTATCGATAAAAGGACTTTGTACTGTTAATATAATACCGATTGTAAGATAGCATCAATATGGCTAAGAAAAATTTTGTTTAATTTTTTCCATGCAAATTCATTGGAATGAACGAAAATAAATACATTTAAACTAAAATTAGGTATACTGACACAGTAGAAGGAAAATATTTATGTTATTCATTGCAATAAAAGGGAAGTTATTTATTGCGATATTTTAGAAAAAAGTGAATTTTTATGCAAATCCTTTTACGTAACTAAAGAGAAGACGGAAGTAATGGCATGGACGAAACAGATAGAGTATTCATTAGATTAATTTAAAATAAAGAGTTGACATCGCTGTTATGATAAAAAATTTAAATTCTTCAGAAAAATGCATAGATTCTGAAAAAATATTGTATACAACAAACAGAAAACTAGAATACATTGAGTCAAAAAAAAAATTCATTTTTGTAACTGAATTTCATTAGAATAGTCTCTCAAAGTGTTAAAATTAAAGCTATTTCGCTATATTTGAAAATGCTTTCTGCTTTCGTGTAGTAGACATACAAATAGATAGAAAAATTATCATGTACTAAGTATTATTCTTATTGTGACTCTAAAGGAAAATTCGAGCTTATACTGAATTGTATTTCACATAAAAAGTGATGTACCTCTTCAAAGTGTAATTTTACTTCGCCTTATTTTAAGTATTTTCAAACTATTAAGTCACAAATAAAAAAATAAAAAATACTTGTTATCGCAATTACTCTCAAAAGAATCGACATAGAGACTATAAGTTCGGAAAAATTCAATTTAAAAATAAACTTAGAAAAAAAGAGTGCATGAAAAGATTATTAATAGTAGAAATTCAAAAGGTACAAATTCAAAACATTCAGTAACTGAAAAATAGTAATGTTTAGTCAAGCAAATATCTTTTGAAAAAGTATATTTAAGGGAATTTTGGGGATATAGGGAATTTTATATGGAGAATTTTGATAAATGTTCTACATCCATCATAGTCACACACACACACACACACACACACACAAAATACAACTATCTTGTAAAAAGAATATATGGAAAGTTAAAAAAAAACTGAACTTTAAGTACTTATTTGATCTATTATTAAAATAAGAATAATAGTAAAATAAATATGTAAAAACAATGATTTTCACATCAAAATGTTCCAAACATCTGCCTTACACCCTTCAATTGAATAAAAAATGATACTAAATCTGGAATCGAATTCTCAAAAAATCTTTTTATCAAAGAAAAAAAATATTTTTTCCACTTTTGTTATTTTTCTGGTACAATTTGTTTTATAAATAAATCATAAAAAGGTAGAAAAATATTTGCTGTTTTCAATAACATATCTGAAATTAGGTTTAAACATGATCTAAAATTTACCAAGTACGTGATTTTTAGAAAAAAGATACAAAACCACATGCATTCTTTGAAAGCTTAAGGAGTTATAACTTCGTAAGTAAATAATACTTCAAAATATGCGGATGTGAAATATAATAAAAGTATACCTTGGGGATTTTGAATATTTTCTCTACTGAATTTTCAATTCAAATCTCAAGTTGAATGCCCTCGAATCAGAATGTAATAATCTGAATTATTTGTATATCAAATAAAGATTTATTCTTCAGAAAAAATATTTGGACTTTTTCATGAATATTTTATGTGAAATAATTTTTTTTTTCTGATCTGAAAAGAAGTTTAATCTTGCAGGGTTTTTTTAAATGAAAATTCTCGTATTGTGAGGCAACATTTTTTTCTTATTCCAGATATTTCAAATATTATTTCATTTTATTTATAAAATAGCTTTTATTTTTTTAAAATCTTATTTCCAATAATTTCTTTTGCTAATGCACATCAAACACAAATCATTAGGATATGAAAAATGAAAAAAAGTTTAATATAAAGCACATGTCGTGATTCTCTTTTACTCTGAGTTTTTGAAAGAAAATGCAAATGAAGAAGCCAATGCTTCTTTGAATGCATGAGTTGTAGACTTTTTTTTCATTCAAATGGATGTTAGACAAAAGGAACTGAATATAAATGTACATTTTCAAAACAAATATGAGTAAAAAAATGTAATGACTGGAAATTAAATTTATTAATAATTAATTAATTTTTTTCAATCACAAGCTAGCTGTTATCGGTTTATATAAAGTTTCACGAATACAAGACACAGAACTTGTCTGAAAATGTATTAAGTACACTTAAAATTTTTTTTTAGAAGTATGTTTTTTTAGTGTGCTGGTTGATTGATTTATTGGATTTTTAGAACCAAAAGGACATCCATATGGGCATCCATTTAATTTGTATGTCATCAGGACACTTACATATCTTTTAGGCTTATATCAGTCCTGAAGTCCCTTGTCCTTAGAGACTTATCATAGAAGTTCTTTTGATATTCATTTTTAAATCAATATCAATATTGAATTTATTAAATAAATTTATAAAGTTTACTTTTGCATTTCAGACTAAAAAAAAAGGTGTTTTATTGAGCCTTTCATATGTTTGTAGAATATGTGGATTCATTTTTATTTAAGCATTTTTAAATAAAGCCAACAATTTTTATTTAAGAAAATTATAGTTATTTCAGGATTTGGTTCAACATCATCCAAAAAGTTTCATTAATATACGCTTTAAGTGTCAAAAATGGAGATAAAACTAACATGCATGAAAAGGTACATGCTGCCAGAATTTATATAATTTTTTTTCCATTTATATAATTTTGTAAAGGGCAGATAGATAGCATTATTAAATAATGAGTGTTTATCATCGGAATCAATATTCAATATGAACTACTGACAGAAGTGACCAGAGAAAACTCAGGGATTCTAGATAAGATGACTTTTTTCTCAGCAATTGTAAGATTTCTTTTTTCTAGAATTTTTAATACTTTGATCTTTAGAAGCACTGAAAACAAATAACCACCTTCGATTTCTTTAAGATAAAACAGATATAAAAATGAACAGTTGTTAATAAATCTTGTTATACTTCTAGTTTATCAGAGTCTAATGGATTTTTTTTAACACAGGAAAAATTAAAGAAGAATATAAATATCCATGGTTATTTTTAAATATAATATTAATAGATCTGTCATTTCCAAAAAGGATGATCAAATGAAAAATTGGAGGACACTACAAATTCTTATTATATTTCAGACAAAAAATGGTTTTAGACTGAATGTTTGAAAATTTTCTAATTAGTTGAATCCTCTACCCCATTTCAGCATGCAATGTTTTGAGAGGTTATTGATATCCAAAACTTTATTTTCGAAAATTATGATATTTTGAAAAAATATTTAAGAAGCATCAATTCTTGACACATGATTTATAAGGTAACAACCGATGTATACACCAGAATACAGATTATTAGTCTTAAAAATGTATAAACTAAATATAAGTTAGATATTTGGTAAGAAAGAAAGAATGCTAATGTTAATAAAATTCTTTAATGTAAATGTAACAGAATACAAAATTAAATTGACTATTTTAAAGTTTAATATCATGTGTAGCATATACTTTCAAACAAGTATAGAATGATTGACGTAAAATGCGGAACCAATTATGTAGATTTATTTTAAAATTCTATCTCCTTTTAAGTTCTTAAAAAAAAATGTTTTAAAATCCAATCTAAACGATCGTAGTTTAAAGAATGAAAATTTTCTAGACGATACTTTGCTTTTGAATTTAATTTGAAGACTTGTACTATATTAGAGAAATTCCACTAAGTAATTATTTAATATAAGCTCTTCAACGAGGATTAATTTAAGCTCTCAACTAATTTCTTGAATAATTATACGTAATTCTGATAAATAAAAAATACTAATGACAACATTTTTATATGAACTATTTCGTACATTTTCTTGGTATCCAAAATAACAATAAAGCAACAAAAAAAAACCCCCAGATAAATCAGATATTTCTTAAATTATCTACATTTGGAGAAATTATTAAGCTGGATAGATATCTTTACTGAAAGTAGAAATTGGAAAAATCTATAATTTAATCCAAAATAAAATTATTAAATGATGCTGAATATCAGATATTAGATATCTCAATGATATGTCCAACAAAACATCAGAAATCCCTAATAGAACAAAACACAAAAAGGGAACATTGAAAAAATAATGTCATCTTAAGAACAGATGTTATCGACCTTTCATGTGGAACTAAAATAAAATATATTTTCTTTAACTGTAGCAAAGTATCGGAAGAGTTATATTCACACAGTCGAATCTTCCACTCGATTAGAGATGGAGAATCAAATCATTTCTCAACGAAATCTGCCATGTCTTATGTCATATGATAAATATCAGTTTCTGAAGAATGCGAAGTGAAATATCATTTATTTATCAAGAATTGAAGATTGGATAAAAAAATAATTTTTAAGCCCTTACGTAGAATTTTGATTACAAATGATTTTGATATACTTAGTTTATAAAAAAAATATTCTCCAGATTTCACTTGTTATATTGTCACGTATAACTATAGTATAGAACTCAATAACACACAAAAGAGGTAGAGCTAAATCAATTTATTAACTGAACTCAGAACTGAGAACACAGTAACTGACAAATCTTCTGCTTTTATTCAAACAGAGAAAGTTCCAGAATACTCTTGTGGAGACAGTAAGAAAAGTCCAGAACACTTGTCTGGTAATCTAAAGAAATGTCCAGTATCTTCTCGAACGTGAAATAAAGTAAAACATAAAATCAATGAATTAAGCATTTACATATACTATTAATCGCATTGTCTCTAGCGGGATTCGAACCCAGGTCTCTTGATCACGAGACCAGTGCCATGACCATTCGGCCATGGAGATTCGACTTTCTTTCTTCAATGCGGCAATATGAGCATCATATATCAAATTAATAAAGAGATTTTGCAAGTATTATGACCTTGGAAGCTATCTGCTTAGTAATTTTAACCAAGAAGCAAGTTAAATAAATATTTATCTTCTCTCTTCAATGAATATTTATATCTTTCCTATCATATCAGAAAGTAATAGAAATTCGTAGTAATTGTAATTGAATTCTCTATGGCATCGATAGCCTGCAAGAAAATCCAATAATTAAAAAAAAATTATCATTACTAGTAATGTCAAATAAACGACAAAGTTTCCAGTAATGAAATCCACATGTACCACTCTAGACATGTGTGGCTTTTCTGTTGTCTTATTTGCCACTATAACATATTTGTGATTGAAAGATTTGAAATATTGCAGACACCATGTGATTCTAAGCATCGAACAAATTGCAGTAAAAACTGGTAATACAAAAATTTTTTATTCCTAATTATTGCTAAGAATCACAACAATTGGTGCATCACTGGATATGTGATTTAAAATATGCGATTATTTATATACATTGAAATATAATACGATTACATGTTGAAATATATAGTAGATGGAAATATATACTTTAACCTCATTTGTCATATTCATAAGTCAATATTCAGACATTTTCATAAAATCACAGCGTCTTTGTAATTTTGCAACAAAACTAACATGATAACGTGGCACCAATTAATTCTAAAGTAATAACATTTATTAAAATTCAAATTAACTACTCTCAGTTAGATAATATATCCTTTAGAACAATTAAAATATGGAAATATGTAAAAATGGCACAGTTATATGTTTATTCTTGGGGACTTTGGGAGCACAAATTGCATTATTATGTTTAGATGAACATAAAAATTTGCATCAACCTTACCTTAGCATCTACGAAAATCTAAATGATAGTCATATCAATGTTTAGTCTTTTATCAATGACTAGGGATCAAATCCTCCTGTAAGTGATATATCCATAGGAATGTAGACAACCGGACTCCAAACATATACTGTACCACCAAGAAAAGAACTACTTACTTATTCGGTGACATTTTATTCACGTAATTGAATAAGATGTTATGGCACTGCTTACTTCCTTTTGCAGTCAGCATATACACATTTATCTCAAGTATGATTTGTAAAATGCAATTTTTGGAAAATACCTACTTAGATTATTCTTTACAATAATAATTATTATCTTTCTTATCATTAATAATTAAAAAAGTTATTTTTCTACTGCGAAAATCCCAATAGAGTCTATACAGAATAATCTTTTTACCAAAGGGATACAAGAATAAAAGATTATTAAATACAAACTCCAGCGATATTGTTGTCTTAAGGAAAATATAGATTTATATTAAAATCAAAACTTTTTATAACTTTTATATCTTTTAAAATTATTAAAAACTATTCATATATTTAAAGTTTTGATATTTTGTTGTACAGAGGATAAAACTAAAATTATATATCAATATGTGAATAATTTTTGATTTTTAACTGCAAAATCAGAAAATGAAATATATATAAAGGGAACTGATCATTGTATTTACAAAATTCGTTTAACTGGCAATTTTTATTCCAATTCCCCAAATGTAAATTTTAAACATAGGAGTTGTTATTTGAACTTGTATATATATTTACAATTAGCAATCCAAAGATCTATTAGAATGCTAAAGATTGATTATATAAGAGTTCCTCTTAGAAAATTTAAGGAATATAATTTTAAACCTTTGAAAATTCTATAAACAACCATTGCGTGCTACATTTAATTAGATATCTCTAAAGAATGTACTTCACGATGATTTAAGTCCACTGACAAAGACAGGCGTTGCTGTAGCAAATGATTACTTTAAAACAATAAACAATGGTTTTACTTAGAGATAAAAGTTATGCATCTCTATAATTAACATAACTAAAGATACCCAGCGAGAAATGTATGTTGTAGAAATCGTTCCGAAGCTACAGTTTTAGATGTACCCATTGAAATGTTCAATGTTTCAATACCAAAATGGTTAGAAAAGCAAAGAGATTGAAAAGCTGCTATAGCTGTTAACATTATTCCATGAACTGTCCACTATATTATTAACGAAAACAGACTTTGTTGAAGTTTAGGAAACATCGTTTTGGACTCATATTTATGCCATTGCTACGTCTTTTTGTACTTATATCTTTTTGCATGTTATGTTCGTTGAGTACAAACGATGAGCAAATCTGACTTAACGTCAGAGGAAATATAACTATCTGAATATTTTCGTAATTTTAGTTAATGATGATTAAATAAAAATTCTTTTTGCATGCGGATTATTATTGAGCTCTGAATCAAACTAAGTTTCCAACATATAACTTAAATTAATATATAATAATATTATTTTTATAATATTTCAATAAAAAAATTCATTGAATTATTTGTTATAGAAATTCGAATGTCAGAAAAAGTGATGAGATATAAAAATAAATATATCTACAAATCATAAATATCAATGTATGTATATTTGTGCCGTATTAGCAAAACCGTTTAACCTATATCTACCAAATTTGATATATATATACCTTGGAAAATGAAAATGTGTATCTCGAAGCGATTTTTTAAAATCTGAAACATAATTTTAATTAATTAAAAATTAAGGTAAGCTTTATCTTTTCTTAGCGATAATTTTCGAAAAAAAATATTACAAAAAATTGAATTTTACAGCATTTTATAGCTTAAAGATTGCCTTTTTAATAACATGACTTTAATAACCATGCAAGTTTTTTTCTGAATTACAATAATTTTAAGTATTTTTAAGTATTTTTTTTACCTAATTTTAGACATTAAATTACATTCTTGCCCTGAAATTGAAATCGTTCTAATTGTTACATCAAGTATTTAATCACATATTTTTTTTAAATCTAAAGAAGAGAGATTTTGTTTAACTATTTTATACATATAGTTTAAAAGAAGACTAAAAAATGAAGTTATAATATTGCAAAACTTAAGAGATGACTAAAACGTACATTTAACAGCATTATTATATCATAGGGTTGACATACCTAAAAAGTGCATATGCAATGAACAAAATATATGCAAGACAATTAAAATAACATTGCCTTAATGTCAGACAATTTGGCCTGAATCAAGGACATGAAAATCTATCTAAAAGATTTAGGTGGAATTAAATTTTTATCAGTATTCCCGACGAACCATCTGGCTACTAAAACTTACTAGCTGCTAATGAGTGGAGAATATTGTATAATATATTTTTATATTATTTGATGTATACTTTGATCAAACATCAAATAAGAATTTTTTAAACAGAATAAAAACTTGAAAATTTTCACTAATTTTTATTACTTGTAAAATGTCAATATGCATATATTGGTGTATATGAATCAAAGAACAAATATTACATGCTAAATTTTCTTGAAAAAATCTGGATTGCTAGTTGACAAAATAAAATGTTTGGTTTTAATTCTGTGTGAATTTTATGTTTATGTTTTTATTAGCACAAAACTGTTTTAGAGATATTTTTTTCAATTTTTTATTGTGTCTTAATTTATGAACACTAATATTTATAAATTTTTCTACATGGGCAATTTATTAGTTATGAAAAACAGAAATAAATGCATGGAATTATATTTTATAAGACTTCATCTAATTAACAAAAAGTACATTAAAAATTTCTTTTGACATTTGTGTATTTAAAAATGAGAAAATTGAGAATATTATAGAAATTTTTTAAAGAAATGTTAAACTTTTATTGAAACAATAATTTATAATTACATTTAATATTTCATTTATAATTTTGATCACTTTGGGAATAAAATTTTATAATTCCAAAGGCTGGTATAAATAATGATGAAATACTAATGAAATCCGAAAATTTATATAATTATCCAATTTTATGAATGACATTAGATGACAAAAAAAATACTGTAATAATCTTAGATCAAAATTTATATGGAATATACAATATCGATTATAAATATGCATAATTCCTTGTAGAATTATAATTAAATTTTTCAAAAAATTAATTAATATTTCAATGTTGAAATAAGCAGGAATATTCAAATTAACATAATAATAACAACATAAAATTATATTCATACCTTTTATAGTAATTTCTCCTACCATTCAAAGAAACATAATACTTTGGGCAAATATTTGAAATCTTTGCTGTCATTTTTCAAAGTTATTCAAGGAGAAAATTAAAATATAATTTTATAATTCAATTTCTTCGTATTGAAAAATCTAATTCTTCGCCTGTAAAAAGCAAAATGTCTCCAAGAAAAATAATTTGAAATTGCTATTGTTCCTTCGTTACTTTTGTCCAACAATTTTCTAATTTTGTTCATGAAGGATTGATAATCTTACCAAACTGTCAAAGAATATGGATTCGTCAAAAGGTTGCTTAGAGTATAGAAAATTAATAGTGTAAAAATAGAAAATATAATATTTATTTTATGTGCAATCTCTATTTATATTCGAGGATAATCAATTTTATTCAACATTAAAGACTTTAGATAGAATGAAACATTCTAAATAAATGGAATTTTTATAATCGATTTTTAAATGACATTTAGTCGATGATAATTTTCACTATTTTTTTTACATTTTACCCACTTTTGCTTTGAGGTCTGATCTATTTCCTGTTTCAAGTATAAATAATGAAATTTTATGAAATACTGTTAAGGTTCTATTTTTGTGGAATTTAAAGACATTTTAAATTATTCTAATAAAGAATCAGACATAGGGGATTGTTATTATATTCTAAAAGTATTATATTATTCATCACTTAAACTACATTTCAAGAAAATATTAATTTCCATTCTTGATTTTTCAGGTAGGTGAAAATATGTACCATGTAGTTCTGTTGAATTTATCCTATTGCATTGTTTCTTATTAACAGAAACGAATTGATTGATTTGAAAACAAATAAATAACAAGAATTGATAAACATGGAAATTGTAAAGAATATACCTTATGTTTCAATTGCATAAAAATTGTGTTAGTATTTTATTCTCTTTCAAACTTAGTAAGAAGAATGGAGAATTTTTGTTATAAATGAGATTTTGGGGATTGTTCATAGCAGTAATCTGAAGATTATTTATCAAAGTTTTAATACTCAAATAAATTAAAATTTAAAAATTACTTCAGAAAATATTTTTATCATATACTTCAAAAATCATTTTGCACTATTTGTTTCATAATATTAATATAGTATGATCAATTTTTAAAAACTCTTACAATTATTTTATCCTTTCTAATAACTGAAAATGAAATTAAACTCAGAAGACTTGCGTTTGCCAGGAATTCTTTTTTAATCATTTAAGCGGCAATACTTAAGACATTTTATCTATATTTATAAATAAAGCTCAATGTGTGTGTGTGTGTTGGCGCTGTACAGGCCAGGTCATTTGACCTACAGCTACCAAATTTGGTACGTGTATACCTTAGAAGTCGGGAATATGCACCTGGGGTCCCTTTTTTTGAATTTAATTAATTTTTAATTATTAATTAAATCAATTTTTAATTATTAATTAAATCAATTTTTAATTATTAATCCAATTTTAATTATTAATTAAAAACTAACTTTCCCGCAAAAAATTCTTCCATTTTCCCCACCGCCAAATGAGTAAGGCTTCAGTTTTTTCCCAACAGTAACGAGGCTAGGGTTAACATTTTTCGGCTGATTATTTCGATTCTGTTTATTTTCTTAATGTTTTATGCATTTAAAATTAAACATTGTTAATTAATCCGTCTTTCAGATTCGTTCTGAAGTACTTTTGAATTAAAATGACACAGAATAAAGGAAATTAAAAATTTCTTATCTGCATAGCGTTACCCCAACTGGCGGAGAAAAATTCAGGCATTTGCGTTACCGTAACTGGCGTTGAAAATTCACGCATGCGCATTGTGTTCGGATTGTTGACATGACAACCATTATCAACGGATGATTTAAATTATTTTTAGGTTAGTTGCATGCTTTTGTAATTAAAATTGTATTCATGTTAGTTATATATTTTTTGTATATGCATTTAATTTTAAATACATCGTTTTTTAAGTAGTTTTTTTTAACCTGTTTTCGACCGATTATTTTAAACGATTCATTTTATTTTCTTAGTGTTTCATGCATTTAAAATTAAACATTGTTACTTAATCGATCTGTTCATGATGAATCTGAGAAAATTTTGTTGACAAATTGTTGAGATATTACATAAATTAAGAAACATATTCTTTAGTGCCCATACAGTTTAAACGCTCAGTGACTCTATTATCAGTAATCATATTATAAAAAAATGCTTTGTTTCAGTAAAAAATATTATTATATTAATTGCAGATTAATTCTTTCCACTTTAATTTAAAGTATAAATTCTACGAGAGGTAACAGAAAATTAGAGAGATACATATTACGTTATGACTGAAGGCGTTTAGAATATTATGAGTGAATTATATGACTATCAAAATTTGAAGTTTTAAAATATTTTGATGAAGAATCTATTAAAGTTGAAATTGCGTAAAATATTTAATTATTAAAATTTAAACAAACATTAAGATTGGCGAACCGGCTAGGCGGCTAGTTCATAATAAGACATTTTTCCTATGGTGATTCTTAGTAAATTAGTCAATCAATTTCTTATAACCGTCACAAATATATATTTAATCTTAGTTTATACTTAGTACGGGAGTAATGGTTCATGATCTTTATTTTTATTATTGCAGAATTTCAGAATTAATAGATTTCTTATTCATTTTACAAGTCTAACTAATTTAGTTTTTCCTGACTATTTATTATCTTTGAAAACTTTTTTTCTATTTCATACCATCGGTGACTTAATGGAGTTGAACAATTTGCAAGATAAGATGTTTTTTTTTTTTAGAGGTTACGACATCTCCTTATATTCTTTTAGGAAATTGGTATATCCGTGTACATAAAATCTCAAAATGCTTTGCTTATGCTATGGATTTAAATTTTGTGAATTTACAGGATACCAAAGAAAGACTCAAATTACTCAAAACTACTGCCAAATATAAATACACGATACATAGTGACATTTTATGCCACATCAAGAATCCATCAATAGAGTTTTCCACCAATAATTCAAATGATTTACGCAAGGACTTAGTTTTCATAAACTGTCTATCGATGTTTAAGAATTTAGAATGATTATCATGAAATAAGGGGCAATTAGAAGAAATCTCTATATAATAAGAGATTTAGCAGATATAATACTCAATTTTTCAAAACAATCTATAAATTCAAACATAGGCCTGTTCTAGAAGAATATTAAGAGATCTGTTTTATTAAATATACCAAAACGTTTCACCTCGATATTTTTATAATTTTTTAAATAAAATATTCCACAAATTCCATACAACTTATACCAGAACTATGAATGAGAATCTAACTCACATACCAGGATGTATTTTCTTAAGGCCAGAATCGTTGTTTACAAACTTTCTTCTCGGTGATGGCACCATCATTTTCATGGACAAATTACCTCCATATCATCCGAGCTATCCCAAGTATGATAAAGGACTCCCTGTCCCAACAAAGTCTTTCGGTAAATAGATTTCCTCTTCATTTCAAACGAATCATTGATCAAACATCGTAAATTCTCCAAATTTTACTGAACTCAATGAAACTTTAAAATACCGTATAATAATGCAATACAGATATTGACATTTCATTTCTGATCTGGAATATACAGGTTTTAACAGGAAAATGAAGTAATAAAATGTGGGATTCTTAGAATCTCTCTTTATCATACACCAATTGATTTATAAGTAAATAAACATAAACAAGCATACAAAAAACAACTATAAAATTCTTTATCTGGCTTCAGTTTTAATCCATAACTGGAGTTGGGAGTCAAAATGAATCCACGTTGTTCATTAGCTCTGATAATCAAAAGAATTTTTGAATACAATCATCTCTTAAGAACCTTCAAATTGTTCTTCCAACAGGATGTTAGCAAATGTATAAGTATGAATACTTGTGCATTATCGAGTTATACTTTTTTAAAGTGTTTATTGTTATTTATGGAGTCATTGACTCCATGTTCCTAAAACTTTTTCAATTTGAGTAATGCAAAAAGAATAAAGAACTATGTTTACAATAATATTTTATAATATTTCATTTTTCATTTTTATTTATTGAATTCTTAAAATTCTAAATATTAGAATAATTCCGTAATATCTAAACGTTGTAAGTACTTATTTAAAGATTGTTTCGGTGTCTCTTATAGCATTTTCCCAATATTTAATACTATAACATTTAACATTTTAAAATTTAATACAGTTTATATTTTTGGTACCTACATTATTTCCTGAGTGTATTGCATTTTCAAAATAAACACCAATGCTGCTGATAAAAGATAAAAAATAAAAAATAAAAATGAAATCATTTTGACACCATGTCGTGTGAGGA
This sequence comes from Argiope aurantia, assembly GCA_026543865.1. Classification (NCBI taxonomy): domain Eukaryota; kingdom Metazoa; phylum Arthropoda; class Arachnida; order Araneae; family Araneidae; genus Argiope; species Argiope aurantia. The sequence goes on from JAPMOR010043870.1 coordinate 272,088, forward strand.
AATTTATGTCTCCAGTTACGCGTTAAATTCTCTTGAACTTAAGATAATACATGTAGATTGTTTTATTGAAATATTTATAAAAACCTGTCTATGGGAAATAATATATATCAAATAATGGTATATGAGTAAAATTCTTACAAGGAACTACAGTACGAAAAATAATATAGGAAATTCGGGACGTTCTTTCGAAATGGCCGATATTTATTCAGATAAAGTTCAAATTGCGGAGAATTTTCCCAAGATCAGTCTTGTTAAATATTCAGAAAATCTTTACTTCAATTTTTATACGAAATGTTTTCTAAAGTATTCCGTAAATCCCACAAAACCATTGTCAGAGCCACGGGGACGGAGCTTTAATGCATATCTCAGGACGCCTTTACTTTAGGCCAAATTCGTTATTCGCAAACTTTTATCTCGGTGGTGGCACCTCCATTTCCATGGACAAATTACCTTCATGTCATCCGAGATGTCCAAATATGACAAATGGCTCCCCTATGGCACCAAAATTCTTCAGTAAATAGATTTCCTTCTCCTTTCACACGGACGATTGATCCGCAGTCATTGATTCGCCTTCCTTACTGTTTTCAGAGTAATACGTTACTCATCAAAGCAAAGAACCCTCCCCGGACGACCAATGATGAAAAGGGATTGCGGAAATTATTTTGAGTGGAGGGTTGCGGGGGGGGGCTTCTTCGATATTTAAATGCCGGGAGAAAGAGCAGTCCTTCTTGGAAGTGATTTAAGAGTTTTAATTGAAAAGTTAGATGTTTGGAAGTGCTTATTTATTTTCCGTGAAAATATTTCTAGGATTTTGAATTGAAGTTATCTGGTGCTCGTTATAATTAGAAATTTATAGGAATTTCTAATTTGAAATTACTAAAATGTTAGATTGTTTCGTTCATTTGCTTGAGCAAATTTACATTTTGATCATTTCCTGTTTAATGTTTGAAAATATAAATCGCTGTAAGAAGATTTATTGGGAATTAGAATGGACTGAAGCTGAAGATTTTATTTAAAATATTTTAGAATTTTAAATGTGAGTCAGTTGTATATTGAAATTGGAGTTTCTCATGTTTCTTTTTAAATTTAAATTAAAAGTTACTTTTCTTGTTTTCAATACTTTAAATCATAAATTTGTTTTATAATTCTATGTTATTGATTATATCAATTAATTTTTCTAATATAAAAAATGAAATGTGAAACAATACCGGCAGTTTTATTTTTTAAATTGAAGTATGCTGGATGTAGAGAAGTTAAGATAATGAAAAAATGGGGTCATTTAGGTATGACAAAGTTTTAATTAGACCATTTTTTAAAAAAAATTATGTTCATAAAAAATTGGAAGTTATATTATTTTCCATTTTTAATATTTTGTTGCAGGAAATAATTACCTGTATCTATCTTCAAATGATTTATTTTTTCTTAAAAAAATTAATATATGGAATTTATAAAAAAATAAAATTACAGCAAATACATGATTATTAATAAATTTTCCAGTGTCATAAAATGACTTTCGAATTTTTTTTTCAAATTTCCATCCAAAATAATTGTAAATTAATTTGAATAGAATTCAAAACATACTAGATTACTATTGTAAAAAAATATTCATTATTTTAAGAATGCCTGAATGAAATAATTAATAATTCCATATCATTAGAGATGTATCAGAAATCAATTTTACAAAAATTAAGTGACTTATTTTTTTTTTCAAAATAAATCTAATAAAATGGTATATGAATTACTTTTCAATGTAAAAGAATAAATCAGTAATTCAAATGGTTTCTGTTTTGGATTCGTATAATTGGCAATTTCTCCTGTGGCATACAACGGATTATATTTTATAAAACAATCTATGATGATATATCGATATAAGATTTGAAAGACTTATTTCCTACTTTTAAAGAAAATGTATGATTATAAAAAGAATTGTCAATCATGAATACATAAAATTAAAATATGCTTCAGAAATTTTTAAGTGAAGCAATTACGTTTTAAGAAACTTGAAAATATTGGCTCTTTTAAGAAATTAATTTTTTCAAATCCGTTTCATAAAACAAGAGACATTTTAAGAATTAAAAAATCTGTATTATTTATAAGTTCGAAAAATTCTGAACCAACTTTTCAAATTTTAATATGCGAAAAATTAATCCAATTGTAAGAAACCTTGTGTGATACTGCAGTTAAAAGCATTACGCATATTTTAAACTTATTTTCAATTATTCCTGCTATGCAATATAATTTTTAGAACATGTTAATGAAAATAACATGAATTTTTCATACTTTCACGTTAAATAATAATCAGTTTTTAAAAATTTATTTTAAGTAAATTAAAATGAGCATAAGATTACTGTAAGTATTGAACTTGTACTTACATATTTGTTAATTTTGAATAATTTTATTGATAATTCTCTCTTATTAATTCAAAATTCCAATACGATTTTTGAGCATAAATTTCAAGATTACCGCATCTCAAGTTATATTTGATTTTATATTAGAAAACGAATGCGTTAATATGCTGTCTACCTTGTAATCTATTTTTTGTGGCAGTAAAAGTTCTCATTCAGTGTAGAATTTAATACTAGTAGAATACACCTATGTTTTATTTACATTTAGGATTAATCCCCAAACATTATTCGTCATGTGAATCACCAGTGATTCGCAGTTATTATCTAAATATACATTCTTTTCTCAGATGAAATTATGAGATGGAAAAATGTAAGCATCTTTTAAAATAGATGCTCGAATAATAAGAAATTATGGAGCCAACGTGTTAAGAAGCACATATTTTCCAAATATTTTAATAAAAAAAAGACTATTTTTCTACATATATTACATTTTACATGATATTATATTTGTTTTCAAAAAATATCCTTTATTTACTACCGAAATTTCTATAATTCGAGAGTAGCAGAGTTATCTCACATCATTCTAATTTACATCATTTTTTATGGATAAATAATAACATCAGGATCAAAGTTCATTCCACGTTTCAACGATTTTAAACCATATCGATCTATCCATAAAAATGCTGTATAATTATATGTTGTCTGGTTTATATAATATGCTTTGAATTAACCATTATTTATGGTAACGTTATATGATTGTAATCCATGGTTTAATGATATTCAATATGAAGTTCAATTCGAATCATTACTTTAGATATCTTATACATATTAAATTTATTTTAAAACGAGAATAGTTAGAGTTATCTAATGAACAACGTCTACTTTAAGAATATGAATTTAATAAATATGCTACATATGATAAGGATAATTTTCTTTGCATATATATATATATATGCAAAGAATTATATATATATATATATAAATATATATATATATATATATACATATATATATGTATATTTACTAATTAATTGAAGTAAATATAACAATCATTAGCACATTACTAAAGAGTATATATTCCTTTATTTTGATAGAAACTTTCCATCACAATCTTTACAAAAGTAACTGAAATTGTTTGTAAACTTTCTTAAAAAATCTTAATACTTTCTTTCATGTTTATAAATGAGGTAGAGAAATTATCATCCCAAGCCTATTCATCCAGTAAAAAGGAAAGAAATTATCCAAGCTTATTCACGAAACTGATGCTGAAAGAACATAGTTTTTCGCTTTACTCTTTTCATAAATTTGCTTTATAAAGCTTCACCATTTGATAGGAGCAAGAAAGATTTTCAGTTCCATCTAAATAGTTTCTTCTTTATGCAAAATGCAAATGAAGACATCATCATCTACGATGCGCTAGAAAAAAAAAACCGAGTTCCTATGACGAGATCGTTTGCATATTTTACAATGGTGTTCTCAACACTGGAGACCACAGTTAAATTGGGAAGTTAAATCCTTAATATAGTTGTACTTTTCTAATATCTTGTGAAATGATTCTTTAATGCATGGATAAGTAAAACGAATTTGCCTTAACCTTTTTATTAGGTTATTCTTTTTTTTTCTTTTAGAAGAATCTTCTCTAATATCAGATTAGTTTATTTCCTGATTTATTTATTTCTTTGCTTTTACAGTCAATGAAATATTTTATATTAGTTTTTTAATTTTGAAGTAACTCAGGATTCCTTTCATGCACAGAACATCTAATGCTTATTAATTATCAAATAGACAATTAAGGAAGAAACGGATTTTTTATAAAATGTTTCAATAACTTTTTTTATTTTATTACAATAGTTATTTTTTATATGAAATTTAATTAGATACATTAACGTTCAGATTCGAAGCATCCCTGGATTATATTGCAGTTTTGAAGCTCAGTCAAAGGTCGGTGTTATCCTCTCAAGACTACTGTGTCGCATGTATATAAGAAGATTCGAGTCTGAAGGATTTAGCTCTCACTAAAATATTTATATGACGATTCTATGACGGTAACGAATTTCGAACTGGAACCTTCGGCCCCGTAACCATTGCACTGCCAGAGAACGTATTGACAAACCAAATCAGTCGTTTGAATCGGAAATAAGCAAATACTGCACAGTTAAATTATTTTAACAATATAATCAGGTTTCTCATGTCTAAAATATGAAATGTAATATCAACACATGTCCATCTAAATTAAATTTTTCTAAAGTATGCCAAATTCAGATAATTATAATAAACACTATCAAGAAGAGGAGCAAAAGCAGTATGATTTGTGATATTTTGAAATGAACATGCAAAAAATTCAGAAATAATTAATTCTTGAAAAAGTAATAGATTTTAAAATCTCTTCTTACCTTTATCTATGTAGTACATTTTTATAGTTTTAAACGTTTTCGAAATTTCATGTAAAATTGTTTCCAAACTCGTAAATGTTGCTTAATTAATATTTATAGATCCTGCAATCATCAAATTCGGCTGTCATATTTTGTTTCTCACATATTTATTTTACAAGAAATGAACTTAAGAAATTCAGAATATCATTGCATTCTAAACCTTCATTCAGAAAACGGCTCACTTTACTAATGTGTAGAGTAATAAAAAAGGAAAGGAAATATATCTATATATTCTATGTAAATAATTAATTATTTTATATTTATTCAATATAAATTAAAATTATCTAGATACATAATTAAATCAATGAAAGACATATTTGAAATTCATAAAATAGTTTTTGGCTCTTATTGGAAAGTTTGAATTTTATATAAGTGTGTTAAGAAATATAGGTGTATTAAATGAGTATTCTTATATAAAATCTTTTAATACGAAAAAAATTATTAAACAAATCAAAATCTTTGAAAGTAACAAGGAAAAAGTGACAAAAATTAAATCAACTCAATAAATGAAAATATTTCTTTTAATTTTTAAAGCAAAAGAATGCCTGGAATTTGGAATTTGTCCGTTGAAATATTTTTCTTGAAATGTTGAAATGCTTTTCCTTGTTTTTCTTCTAAGGCAGTGACTATCATTCACACCAAATTGTTCAAGCCCATGAATCAGTCATACAATTTAGTTATACGAGCCTTATCTTCTATTATTAAGATACAGTACAAAAAAAACCCACTCATTTAATAGAAAACCCAGACCATTAGTGTGAATCATTTCAAGGAACTTATCAAAATTTTGTTAAAAGTTTAAAATAAAGATTTTTACTTAAATCACCTACGTATTTTCTTATAGAATGAAGGAATAAATGATTGAAAATAATTATTCTAATTCTTTAATAAGTTTTTCTGAAAAATTCAACAGGAATATCTGTTTTAAAGCAGTTGTTTTCGTCTGAAATCGAAAATTAATTCTTCTCAATCCAAATTTAAAGAATTTCGTATAGATATAAAAAAATTATCATCTTTTCGAGACTTAAAATTATCTAATAAAAATCAGAAACAGAAGATTTGAAATTAGTCTGAAAGGTGAAATTTTTAAACCTGCTTTTGTTTCAGATAAAAATTTTATTTTCAAATCAAGCCAATTTAACTTATACTAAATTAGTGAAGTTCAGAATCTAAATTTCACTAATTTAGATTCTGAAATTCAGAATTCTAATTTAGAAAGTGAAATTCAGAATCTAAATTTCACTTTTACACAAACGTCAGGCAATCTGAGGTCACAATGACTGAGGTATAACTGAAGAATTAAAATGTCTCTCTACTTATTATCATCGCTCCATTAACATCAAAGATTTAGAAAATATCCAGTATCTATTTGCAAATTATTATTTAATAAATCTGAGCCCCTTTATGATATGTTTCATTGTATGTAACTTAGTAATACATATCAATTTTACATATTGTACATTAAAATACAAAACGAAGCCAAATGTACATAAAAGAAACATATATTCATTGTCCATCCCCAAAGACTCCTCTATTTCCGATTATTGCTATATTGAAAGATTTAGAATCCTTCTTTTGTGTACAAGTTATTTATATAGACGTCATCGATCGGCCACTTAAATCATAATTCTATTGCCATAAAAATATTGTTTTCAAACTTTTTATTTATTTTCGCATTGAATAAATAAGATGTTGAAAGGAAATATTTTGTGTTCTTACTTTTAAAATTTAAGCAAAATCTGGTATTTTGGTGAATTCTACGTTTTAAATGACAGTACATGGAAAAGTGCTAAAATTCGAATGATGTTTAACCCTTTATTTACAGACGGTACTTTAAAGTACCGTTTAAATCCAGATGATGTTTTTACAATATGACTATTTTTTCTAACAGTATTTGAAAGAACACGAAGAACGTTTTTCTAGTAGAAAGTTGTAGATATCATCTAAGAAATAACATTAAAAATCGTTGATTATTTATTTAATTGATTAAATTATTTTGATTAATTAAAAAGTTTTTTCTTCTTCCTGAGTTTATTCTGTGCCAAAATTAACTGATGGTGCAAAAATAAATTTGAAAAATGTATGGTAAAATAATTCTATGAATAAAGGTTTAATACACGTTTAAAATATTAAATTATGTTTCAAGAATACATTTTTTTTTCTTTTGGGAACTCATTCAGACCCAGACAAATAATTCTCCACACTTGCAATAATTCAGCATGAACAAGGCATTTTCTGGCTCCATATACCCTCCCAATTCAATATCCACCATCTGTAAGCTTTCTATTCAGCATGGCGTAATTGTCCGCCAATGATTTTGCCATGTGTGAAAGGATCTTCCAATTAGCCTATTATTGCGATCGTCTACTAAACTTGTCCTGTAATGACTCCCAGCGCAGTCCTTAAGTGCCCCCGTAATTAGGATCCGTGGGGGTCAAAGATACTGGAAAGAGAAAAGCCGGATAATTCTATTCCCGGACTCGGGTTAAAGGTAATTAAGAGGAAGATTGTGTTGACGGGAGCACTGATGACTGGGACGATATCCTTGCGAGTGCAGCGGACCGATTAAAGGGGTGTTAAGCTTCATTATAGCTCGGCGGGATGTTCTTGGATGCTCGTTTCAAGGATTTCGAGATGTCACTTACAACCTTATAGATGTGCAGAACGGATTCGGTTTGTTCTATGAGTTTTCGAACAGAAAGTGGGCAAAGGTCAATGTTAACCAAATAAGATGATGGAAGATATGTGCATAATTTTGTTTTGCTTATTTAGTTTTAATTCATAGTCCTGTTGAAATGGTTATTTATTATGTATAATTAACAATTCAATTGCTCGATTTAAATTTTTAAATAAGCTTAAATTTCATTGAAAAATAATAATAATAATAACAGATTCAGTGAAAAAAATAAGCATAACCGCAAAAAAATAAAATATTTAATAAAATTATTGAAAAATAAATGAAAGATGAATCCAAGCAAGATTAAAATACTAAATACTTTTGATAGTCATACCAAACTTGTACTGTTCTTTAGATCGTTTCGTTCAATTTACTCTATATATTTTGCTAATTTGTTGTCATTTCCGGTAAAACTTCAACTTTAATTTAAAGTGGAAATGATGAAATTGCAATTAATATAAAAATATTTTTAAATAAAACCAAGCGTTTTATTTTATTTATCATCTTTATTGTTATTTATTTATTATTATTATTACTGAATATGAGTATTGCAAACAGAATCGCTCGGTATATAAGTCTTATGTGAACTACTAAATATTTTTCATAATTTATGTAATATCTAAAACAATAATTCAATAATAATTTCTCAGATTCATCATAAAATTCAGTTTTTAGTTTTGCTTTCAAAAGGATTGAAATGAAATCAATAATAATATTTTGTTCCGGCCTATAAATATATTTCAAAAATTATGAAGTCTAAATTTAATGCAGTAAGGTATCATATTCTGAGAAATATTCTTGACACACCAAATTTTAAATAAATGGATGAATGTTTCTGTTTTACACGATCAACTAAGACTTATTTATGAAGTTTTCAATGTTAAAAATTTAGAAAAACTCAACATTTTCATAATTTTATTCCAATTAATATTGAGAAACCTGCGCGCTGATTGGCGTATTTTCTTTGAAACGATCGATGGAAAATCTAAAATTATCCTCTTTTTTTATTGAATAGTGATATTCAAATTTTCATAAATCAGTCAGTTTAAGTGATTGATTTAGTTGATTGGAAATTAACTCTTTTTATTTAAAATATTAGTGTTTCAAGAACATTTTGTTATTCGCAATTTCCACAGCAGAAGCTTAATGTAAAATCAAAAATTCGTTATTTATTAGAGCATTTATTAAATCAAGTTACATAAAATATAATCATTTTCCATTTAGACTATTTTAGCAGATCTGTGACTTACTAAAGGTTTACAAATAAGCTGTGTGACCCTGATTTGAATGGATATCCTGTTCATATTAAACAAAACTTGCCTTAAAATAAAACTGATTTATTGGATTAATAATATAGAGAGTGTAAAAAATCATAAAATAATTTTGATTGAATTTATTTCTTAGAAAAAATAATATTTCATATTTGTTTCATTTCCTACAGACACGTGCCGAAAATTAGATTTTTACAGATTTCATTTCCAAAAAGATTTAATTTATTTTTAATTGGATCTTTAATCAATGTGATGGCAACACTTTGAAAAAAAGCTAATTTTTTCCCATGAGTGTGAAACGTGCTCGTGCAGCTTAAATTTTATTTTTATTTTGTACGAAAAAAATTGTGGAAAAATATAGTTAAAATATTTATTTAAAAATTCAATAAAAATAGAAATTTAATTTTAAGATTAAAACATATCATTTAAAAGAAAAAATTTTTATCTTTAACTTCATGTAAAAATCTTTTTTGCGCGGTAATATTTTCGGAAGTTATAGCAGAAATACGTCAAAATTTCGATTAATTTTTAAATAAGTAAAAGTCTAGTTAAAATTTCGAAAAAATAACCCCCAGGTGCACAGTCCCGGCCTCCAAGGTATACACGTGCCAAATTTGGTAGCTGTAGGTTGAATGGTCTGGCCTGTAGAGCGCCAACACACACACACACACACACACACACACACACACACACACACACACATTGAGCTTTATTATAAGTATATATTAATTAAAATTTTCCTTTTTTACAAAATTAAAAAAAAAATATTTCGAGGAAAAGTTCTTATTTAATTTAAGTTATTTAGTTTTCAAATGATAAATATAAAAGTAACATGCATAATAAAAATCATAATAATAATTTCAATCACAAAATGCAGGTTTAATTAAGATAAATTTGAAACCATATAAAATATTCATAATATAAAATAAGATACTTTTTTAATTAAAAAAAACACTTTTTTTTAATCCTATGATTGAAAATATAAGATATATAAAAAAAATATTATCGAAAATATAAGATTATATTTTAAGATATATAAGAATATTAATATATCTTAAAATTTAATATTAAGAAGTATACTCAAGTTTTCCGTTTCAAACTATTAGCATTATTCTAGACCATTCATCACTTCTGGGGAATTCGATAGGACCCATAACCATTACTTTGGATCATTTATCACGATTATTATGTGCAGTTATTTATTTGATAGGTATTCATTAGTCATGCATTTAATCATTTTGAAATATCCGGTTTACTTCACTCAAATGCGCTGAATTTGTTAGACTTTCTGAGTATTAAAGTATGGTTCGAGGCTGCATTATAAATCGTATTTTGAAAGTTTTACATTATGTGCATGTTCGGATTGCTAGAATAAAAAACATCAATTTTGAATGATTAGAAATTGATTTTAAAGTGAGATATTTAATCTATCAAAAATATATAGCTATTTTTTTAAAATCTATTTTATGTACATTTTAGCACATAAAGCCAAGAAATTATTTTAATTTTTACAGAGAGCTAAATAACTGTATTTCGAAATAATAATTTAATATGTGTCGCTCTTATCTTATTATAAGCTAGCATTTAGTGAGTAAAATATTTACTAAAAAATGAATAACGCATGAAAATTGTAACATTAATTATTACATTATTAATTATTATTACATAAATTAGATTCAAAACGATTATTTTTGACCACTAAGTTCATGGTATCAATTAACATGCTTAAATGTTTGCCTATAAATAAAAGACTTTTTACAATAAATTTTAAATTCTAACTTGTTTATATCATTAATTATTTTACGTTTAAAAATCTGTAGCGTTTTTTGCCCTTGATTAATTTGAAAATATTACTTAAAATGCACACACTTCCTACATTATCAACATTCAACACATATATCAGGGAACATGATTGAATTCTCGTAAAGTAAAATATAATATGAGTATGACTTGAAAAATACGTATTCGTTTGACTCGATTTTGTTACTTGTCGATTAATTCATTGGATGAAGATCAATAAAAATGTGACGAAAATTAGTTACTAGATTTTAGTTCCAGTTCTTATGCGCCATAGTTATGAGTTTTTAGGTTATACTTGGATGATATACTTTTTCTAATAATTCGCTTTATTTGTTTCCTGCGGATTGTTTGCAATTCAAAGAAACGTCGATGAATATTCTTGAACAAAAAGAACAATATTTTTTGAATGTATTTTCTATGCATGATAGAAAAATACATTTCTTAAAGAATTGTAAAACTGGCTAGAGACATGCAAGAATTGTATATAAATTTGAACTTCATTTACATTTTATGTCATGAATGCCAACATCATTTCGTTTTTGGCATCGATAGTACCTATAAAAATAAATCTACTTCAATAAATATATACGACATTCAATAAAATCTACGACAGGTATATACTTCAATAAAATGCCTACGACATTCAATAAAATTTACGGCATTCAACGACAGGTATATATTTCAGTAGGTATATACTTCAATAAAATACCTACGACATTCAATAATACCTATTTCTAACGCATGAAATTATTCAATAAATTCCTATAAATACCTAAATTCCTATAAATACCTAAATTCCTATAAATACATTCAAGAAAATACCTATAACAATAAATCTACTTCAATAAAATACCTATTTCAATAAATAATACGACATTCAATAAAATCTACGACATATATATTCTTCAGTAGGTATATACTTCAATAAAATACCTACGACATTCAATAATACCTATTTCTAAAGCATGAAATTATATCGTAGTATATTTCCAAACAATCAAATAGTTTTTTTTTCGTTAGAGATGAAGAATGTGTGAAGTCTCAAATAGTTATTCTTTTCAGTTTCCTTACATACACTTGAAATGACCAGTGAATTTCAAAACAATAATTGTAAGAATAATTTATGTATGTATTATTTTTTATTCATAAAAACAACAAAGAAATTGTTAAAAGTTTCAAAATTTTTCTAGGATATAAAAGAGAAACACACACCACACAACTCAAATTTTAAAACATTTATGAAACTAGTCATTGCAGAAATGTTAGATATAGAGTGATCTATTTGGTATCAAGGAAAATTATTTTAATGCTAAAAGAACGTATTAATTTTTTTAAAAATTTTAATAAAAGATAAATAACAAAAATATATTATTTTCTTTCAATCAATTCATAATATCCAATGAGATAGTTTTTAATTGGATTGAAAATGTAAATGGTAAATAAATGTTAGCTTATATATTCGCATGATTATAGTTAATGACATTCATGGAATATAGACAAAAGCAGAGAAATATGACATAAAGCGGATAACACAAATTATTATTAAAATTAGTTTGTTGACAAATTATTTAGGAGATAAAAAAGTGTATAAAGAAAATTAAGTAAAAGTAAATAATCATCTGTTAAATTTAAAGCTTCTTTAACTTCCCCAGTTCAGTTCGTCATCCCCAGTTCAGTTTGTCAAAAGATTATGAAAATCGAGAATCGATTTTTTAATTGTGTAAAAGTATTAAAATAAAAACAGTTTTCTTAGTAAATTTAAATGGAAATATATTTAGACAAGATGACTTACTAAACTATCTTTGATTTAGAAATACTGAAAAATTTGAAAGTAAAATTTACTGTGATAATAATCACTAATCTTAACTTTATCTCAGCAGTTTGAAAGATTAAACAGCTTTACTTTGAATCGTTATTTAAAAAAATAAATTTAAAAAAAACAAGTAAAGAAAACGATGGATTCAAAATAAATAAATAAAAAAATGTTTAGAATTTCCTTGGGAAAAAAATAATTACAACCTGTACTCAAATCCTTTCTACGACATTCAATAAAAAATAAAATATGCATATAACATTGAAAAATAAACGTACATACTATAATGATATTGAAGCATGGTATTTTTTAATAAAATAAATAGGCTGACATATAACATAAACACTGGAATCAGTGCTGTATTTTCAGAATTACTAAGAAGCCATTTCAGTCTTGCTGATATAATTAATGCATCAATTGAAAAAAGAGCTTAGAAAGAAGTCTATCCCCATTCTAAGAAATAAATCTCTCGACCATAAAACAGATGCCAAAGATTTCTATAGCTTAGTGGGGCCGCCGCTTCAGAACGAAATTTTTCTTTTCCCGACGATATGCCCCGATTCCTCAAAAACCCGCATTCAGGAATGAAGTTAAACCTAGTAATTCGTATTCAGTTTCTTCCTTACAGTTTGCATTGAAAGATCTGTTCCGCAGTAAGAACTCATCCTATAATCCAAACCTAGTATCTCGGGGGAGGTTAAGAAAAAAAAGCAGGAAAGCTACATAAAATGTTTCTTGCATTTTACGATCTGTGTGCGAATAAAAGAAGCTACGAAACCTTGCCTCATAAATTACAGCCGTAAAGGAGGTCCAAAGCTTTTTTTTTCTCCTTATTTTCTTTCTTTTGACTTCGTATATTTTTCCCCCGTCATACTCTATGAGGGCATAAGAACATTGAAGTAATATTACGAGACATATTTTTTATAGTTGTGAGAGCTGGGACGCCGAACGTCAAGTTTGAAGCGGCCCAAGTGAACTAGTTGAAGAATATGCTTGGAATCAAAAGTTTGTTGTTGCTTCTTTGGGCGAAAGAGTTATAAGAAGTCTTAGTGAAGGCAGTTCCTATCACATAAATTTATGTAACAGTATTTTTTTTAACTTTAAACTTTAATTCGATAAAATCCAAGCCATACTTGGAGCAAAAAAAACCTTCATGTAAAAAAAAAATGTATACATTTGCTTTATTATTTAGACCTTAGTCGTTAGGCTTAATAATTTATTTTAGTTACTATCCCAAAATAAAATAAATCGTATTCTAACTATGCACTTTTAGAGAAATATAGTTTCATTCTTTGGAATCTTAACTTATTTTAAGTTGAAAATTATACGATTTAAACTAATATCAGTTTCATATGAAATGCTTAAATATTCCAAGAGAGTTTTCTTTGGTAATTGAAAATTTAAAACTATCTACATATTTATAAAGTATTTTTTTCATCTATTAAGAATTTTTTTCTTTCAAAAAAAATTTTTTTTTCGGAAAGGTTTTGAAAATAAAAAAGTAATTTAATGAGGAGTAAAACTTTCTAAATGAATGTAAATGCATGCTTATTATTTTTGATATCCATGCATAAAACTTTAAACAAACATCAGACGGACATTTCCATGCATTAAATTAACTCACCGCGAGAGTCTGAATACATGTATAATTCTTTATATATTTAATCTTAATGCTTTACATAAAAAAATTAATAGTTGTAAAATAGTAAAATAATAGTAGTAAAAAAAGTAGTAGTAAATAATAGTAAAAAAATTAATAATTTGTAAATGGTTTAAATAATTTTTTTAATCTGCATTATATATAAAACTAATTAGATATTTTTTTATACTGATTAATTTTTTAACCTAATTTTTTTAAATAAAAAATCTTGGACGACTTTTTTTAATGGATATTTATGATGATTAATTCGAAAGGCATATTTTAAGTATTTTCTAACTTAAACACTGAATGTCTAACATTTTAACATGCATAATGATTTATGTTCATATAAAAAACTTTTATATAAAATCAATTTAATGTCAATGTTGATGATCTTTCTTTATTGCTTATTAGCTACTCCAATTTAATTTAAGAATTGTAATAATTTTTTTAAAATTCAAGATAGAGGGTTCATAATGATAACAGAACAAACATCTGAAACCTACTCATTTTCTTTAAGAATAACAAAAAATTACAGGAAAGGATTTTGTAACTGTGTTTGATTATATTAATCGCATAAAATTTTAATAAAATATACGATTTCTTGGACTTTTCAATCGATGAATGGAAACAACAAGCATAAAAATGGATTTTCATAATATTCTGTATTAAAATATTATAATTTGGAATAATATTTTTATATTCATTTATTAAATAGAGTTTAATTAATTTCTCTCTTGCAGGTTTATTAACAGCAAATTACGGGTATTATTTGAAGCGAAAAAGTGCTTTACAATTGTATGAAAAACAATGAATGAATAGAAGTGTTATCTGATGTAATAGTCAAATATATCTATCTTGATCCCAACAAAGGGCAAATGAATCTTTTAACACATGCTTTATAGCACCTCCAAACATTTGCTAAAGAATAGAAAAACCATCTGTTGACTATAAGTAAACATATTTGCAATGTCGTGAAGTTGTCATCATTTTGCTAATTAAATGCGTAACAGCAAATAGCAAATATAAATGAATATAGCAATTACTGCCGTATAATCCACTGCATTTATTATTAAAAAATAAGATTATTTCTCAAATTTAAATATCATGCTGTATCAGATACAAAAATAGAAATTTCAGAATGTTCTAGAGAAGAAAATTTACAATAAATATACCAAAAAAAATTATATATAGAATTAAAGGAGGGATTACAAAAAAAGAAGAATTTTGCTGTATTTAAAAGAATTTCTGATACATTTTTAATTTCAGAGCTCTAAAAAATCATTGAAATTATAAAAAGAAACACCAGTTCCAGATGATGATCTCATTTCTATTCTTACCGAATATATTATGGCTAAAACTCATGTTTAAATTCTAATGTAAATTGATATATTTATGTTCTTATAAAAATAGATAATAACGTTATTGAAGTTCCATGCATAATAATTAGTTTTAATTATTTATTTCCTTAATATAATTCGCATGTAGTCCTATCGATAATAATTCTCTGCAAAACGTTCCTTGAATTTGACATGAAGATGCTTGTTATCAATTGATATATTATTCCCTCGCATAGATGGTTCTTCCTAGATACAGAATGAATATTTCAAAGCCCATACTTTAGCTTTTACACCACAACGACGGTTAAAAAGGCATCGACATCATTTATCAAAGTCACGTTATGGTAGAGCGGCTCGTATTTAAGATCTATAGGATATCCGAGAAGAATAACCAGGATGCAAGGAACGAGAGCATTTAATTTACTCAACTAAGTCGCCGTGAAATTAAATAGACTTCATTTGTAAAGCAACGATTAATGAATTAATTAGAAGGGACTTCCCATGTCTAAAATCGTTACTTCTGAGAGTTGGATTAAGAATGTGTTGATTTGGATTCACTTAATGAAGTTTGTTCGTCAAACAATGTTTAATTACTTGTACAGAGTATTGCTTTCGGAAGTCTTTGTTTCAGACTTTTGGACAATGTCTAGATTCCTCTCATTAAATCCTGAATTAAATTTGCGCAAGATATAGTGGAGACAGTTCTCACAAATTTAAATTATGGTGTATAATAAGGACAAAGCCAAGGTCAGCGTTTCACTACTTATAGTTGAAACAAAATATATCGAATTGCCTTACTTATTATCTTATTCCCTTACTTATTTTAGCTGTTTTAAAGGTTTGAATGGTTCAAATAAAAATATTTTAGATAATTTAAGGGATTATGTTTTATGTTGTATATATATATATATATATATATAATGTACAAGCAGTAATGATAGAACTGATGTCTATTTACATCGTGACATAAATGCATAAGAGACCGAATTTTTCTCTTCAGTGATTTTACTTTCAGATTTCTTTGACACTTTTCCATCGAGGTAGGTATTTTTAAAAGATCGTGTATGATTTAAAGATTTTTATCCAATAACTCGGAGCGTTAGAGAACGTTGTAATCATCAGCTTTCTAGAGGGCTTGCTAGAAGTAATAAATAAAAAGTGGAAATTGGATCAGGATATAAGAGAATATTTTGGAATGAAATTAATATTAACTACACTAAGATAAAAATTTGGAAATTAATTAAGATTTATATACATAATAAATATTGAGATCTCAAAGCATATAATAAGAATTTCCAGACATAAAATACATTAAAAATAGAAAATAAAGAAAAGTAATTATAATATATCAATTCCAGAATTTTCCAATATCTTGGAAGGGGAAATTAACTTTTTTTCTTGTTACTCCTGCAGTTCTTAATTAAAAGAGTAGTTAAGCAATTTATTACTCATGATTTATTAAAAATATCCGTTCGTATCTACAGAAATAAAAGTGTGGTAATGTTCTCACAAGTAAAATTATCAGAGATATTAATGTGTTTTTATGTTGCAGCAGAATGGAATTTTGTAGACTATCTCAGAATCAGTTTTCATTATCTTATTAAATGTTTAAATTTTAATATCATTAATAATCTTCTGTGGAAACAATAGTTAGCATTAATTTACATTTAATTTATTTATGCTCATATATATGTTACAGATATTTCTGTTTACTTTTTCATATTAAAATTTCTAATTTAAAAAATATCTGTAAGAAAGTTTTTATATATTTCGTGGTACTATAAAGTATATTAAGTAAAATATTTTTGACACATTACCATTTTATACAAAATATATTGGTTCTTCTGAGATCAAAATGTGCAGAGTTACGAATTTGTGAATTTCATTATTTTGAGCTAGAAAATTTCCATCTCAAGAAAACCCAGTGAGTTCATTGTTACTAGATTATGCCACTAAAATGGTCTAAAATGTCAAAAGTACTGATATTAAAAGTGTTCTAATTCTCTCAGTTTTTGGCGGATGTTGATTCCTCTCTATAAGTTGGCTAGGTTTGTTTTTTTTTTGAAATTTGATGTCTAAAAAATATAATACTTAATATGATTTAAAGAACCTATGACTATAAAAAAATTGTTAGTCTTAATTTTTATAGAGACACATTTATGGAATCAAATATCACTTAATAATAAAATAATTATTTAAACCAATTTAATAATTTTTCCGTTTGAATATACTTGCTTGTCTCAACACAACTAATTAACTATAAACTAAATATTCAGCCAAGATTAGAATAGGCAGCCTGTTTATATATGCAATATTTGAAGACATACTCTTATATTAAATTTGCAATATTTTAGGAATTAGTAATATAGTGTAAAAAATTAATGAAGGCTATCTTTTACTCTGCTTCTAGATCTCTACTTGTCAACATAAATTTCTTCAAACGCTAAGCCTAATTTGTTGTGCATTAATTATTACCCTTCATTATTTGACAGTCAGTTATGATTTCACAATTCATTAATTGCGTATTTTAGGAAACAATATTTTTAGTCAAAAATCCTAAGGTTTTCAACAATGAGGGGTTCAAGATTCGAATTTTGATAGAACCATTGTTATTTCATAATTGTGAGCTTGATGCACATCATTTGAATGTAATTGAATTCTCTGAAATGTGAGGGGGATTGCACATGTATCTCAGTATCTGACGAGGGTTGTGGGGTTAATTATATTAACCCCACACCCACAAACCAATTCAGTTTAATTAAATTAACATCCCCTTTAAAATTCCAACGCTCTAAAGTGCTAATTTAAAACGGAATTCGTAACTCTGAAGAGATCATATGATGAGGATGACATCTGAACTTGTACTCGTTTCTCCAAATTTCTGTACTGGAAGACATCGTGATGTTTCCTAAATACATTGCCCTAATAACTAAAATTAAAACTTAAAAAAAATCTGCCAATGTTTAACTAGACAAAATAGCATTTTTATCTCTATTCCGTGAATTATTCCTTATATGCTGACCTAAATAAACGTAGAAGCAAATTGCAGATATTTTTAAAATAACTTAAATGATATAAAATACATTTTAAATATTTAAGTACATACGTGAAAAATATATTTTAATCTAGCAAAATATCGAAAAAAAAATCCACACATTTAATGACTGTGGGTGAGAGGAATGATAGAATTATCTTGACAAAAAAAAACTTTAAAATAATACAAGAATATAAATAAAATGGCAATTTTACAGCCTATAATTAATGATTGCATGATATTAAATTCATGCAAATATATTTAAAAAAATCATGAAGTAAAAAGCACATATGAACAGACATACATATTATTATTAGAAATAGAGGTCATATTTAATTAAAGTATTAAAAAGATTTGAACAAATTACTTTTCATTACGCATTATTTTTATTTGTTGAATGCGATGAAAGATATATAGCTTTCGTTTCTTTTTTTTATATATTCTATTTATTTCTTGTTTTTTTTCGTATTTCTTATTAGTTCTTAATGATTTTTGTAATATAAAAAGTATCAAGAATAATATTTATACATAAAATATTCACTTATTTACTTTTTTAGGATTTTGGTAAGAAACTGTAAAAGAGTTTACACAGCTTTTATGTAAACGAAGATATTCAAATATTGATGTGTTTTGCCTGCAGCTTTTACATTCATGGTGATTGTACCATTTTGTCAACATAAATTGTTGTATAATAATATAATGCATATGACATAATCTTCTTAACGTTGCATAATATTGAGAAGAAAAGAAAAAAAGATAATTATAATATCATTTTCACATAAAAGTCAGAAATTCTCCATTAATATTATCTAGTAATTCTGATGAGGCTTTGAGATCTTATATTCTATTGTCAAATAACAAAATAGAATGAATTAGAAAACCAAATTAAAACCCATATTTGATAAGGAAAGTGTTATCTGAAAGTGATCAAGCAAAATCACTTTGTGTAATTTTTATGCTAGTTATTCAAAGTAATTTACTTAGAATCAAGCAGTTAATATGTTTTAATTACTGCATCCATGAAAGCTGGTATTCTAATTAATTGATTTAAACAAAAAAAAGAAGAATTTAATTTCGGTGCAAATCACTGCCCTTTAGCAAAACCAGTCATGCATTAATTGAATGATAATAAAAAGAGAAAACTAAATTTAAGAAAACAATTATTTGCTGCCCTCATCCTGTTTAAATATAAATAGTACTAGATAAATGGATTTTTGATTTCTTTTTCTTCATTACGAAGTAAATTTTTCTCAAATGACATTAAACAAATCCTTTTATCTTCTGGAAAATCTAATTTACAGCCAACGGATACTTAAATTATTCTCCATTGCAATCATTTAAGATCCTTAATTAATTCTAAATAACGGCTTCCGCCATTTTCTACCTCTTTCATTAGTGCAACTAAGCTAATTACTGATACTGCTTATAATTTTTATTGATGTAAGCGTATGATAAGGATAGCTTGCCCCTAAGTTTGATACGTCTTCACCCATCAATATCGATTAACGCTGCTTTAAATTGCAAATCGACCCCGGAGAGCGTTAAATAGGCATAAAGAGAGTATTTAAAGCATTTGATGATACCCCATCTGTTATTCAAATGGATGTCTGGGCAATAAGATCTCCATTAGCTATCATAGACTTGGAAATGGAAGCAGTGTAAGGTCGGAAGTTAGGTGATCTTTCGTAAATGAGAATAGAAAGCATATTCATGTGCATTTTTGAGAAATGCATGCTTGAATAAAATCTAAAATTTGTTCCATCAGGGCATTGATCTATCGATACAACACTATCAGTTTTAATTTATCAATATTTTATTTTTTAATTGATGTTATTATCTAGTTTTGTATTAATTGTATTAAATTCTTTATAATGAAGACTTTAAAATATGATCAACAATATTATATGGTTATTTATATATATATTTATATAAGAGCGCTCTAGTATTAATTTAGGGTAAACTCATCTTGATAATTACAATATTAAATATGAATGGAGAAAAAGAGTAAAGGGTTTGAGGAATTTATTATGCAAAGAAATAAGACAGTTTCTTATATATATAAGCGTGGCAATTATTTTTGATTTAAACAATGATTTTAGTAGTTTATGTAATAAATTCAATTAAAAAAATCTTTAAAACCACACTTTAATTATCATATTAAATATCAGAAATTTACTTTTATTTTTATTATTTTTTTACTAATTTGTCTTGGCATCGATTTTTTCTCATAATTAATAGTAGGTGGTGCAATAGGTGTGGAATATAATTTAAATAAATTAATATTTAACTGATTATTAAATTATGATAACATAATAACATAATAGCGCATTGTTTTGAAGAATACACAAGTATATATCAGTCCAATCTTTAAAGACTAAAAAATGTTAAAATCAGTGAAATTAATTAATATTTGTATTATTCAAACGAGAATGTTTACAAAAAAAATCCATTTTAAAAGAAATGAGCTTTTGAACTGAATAAAATGATACACGTCAAGTACATCCGAAAAAAAGCTAAATACCATATAAATATTTAGATTATACGGATTCACAGATATAATACAAAAAAGAATAAATTGACGCATGAGTATTATAAATTCCACAATTATAAGCAAATGATACATTGCGACATTCTTTAATCTGTCATGCTTGTTATTCTTTAATATGCCGTTTAATGTTCTTTTCCTATTATGTGTTCCTTTTCCGATAGTGATTAAACTAATATTTTGTAGGAGATATTCTTTAACTTATTAATGGAAATATTTCTGTTTACTATAATGACATATTTCAAATATTAGATGCAAATTCTGATCATTGAAAAATGTAGAAATCCTATATAATAAGGTCAACTAATCAATTCATACCCCATAAAAGCCAGGGAAAATTATTTATTTACTCTTTACTAGTATTTCATCATCTTGTCCCATTTTGTCTCTTTTGGGTATCAAAAAGTTACACCTGTAGGAAAGGTATTCCTTTGAATAAAAGGCGCGGTCTGGCACGTAATCAGCTCAACGGAAATCTTATGTGTCTCATGATATCCGTGAGAATAAATTTAATAGTATTTCTATTTTAATCAACTTTCCGAAGAAATATTTAATTCCTTATAATAATCAGGATCATATTATTTTTTATTGTATTTTTGGACAGAATTTTTGTTGGATAGTAGAACATTACTATGATATTCATTCCATTAAATTGCGGTGAAAGTTATCCAAAACGCTGGAAAAAAAAATCTATCGTGTATTTAGAGAATTCTCTGGCTTGGATTATCTTCTGCAAATGAAACAACCCGAACCGATTATTCCCTTAAATACATCAAAAACGCAGAATTATAAATTTACTCGCTAGAGGTATCTCCGAATATACGACCACAAACATTTTTATTTGAAAGAAAAGAAAATTTCCTACCCCTCCCTTCAAAGACCACTATAATACCTCGTGTTCTTAAGGAATTGACATTCAAAAGAGAACCCTCTTAAATAACAGCTATTATGCAAATGGAATCTCGGACATCTTTTGAGAATTCTCATACAACTTCCCTCTCCCTCACACCTACCGAAGCGAGCGTATCTAACCAACAAAGCAGCCACTTTGGATATTCAATCAATCACACTTCATGAAAAGGTGCAAATTTCGCTATGATATCCAGCCATATTGAGCGCCTACTGTAGTTTCGTTGAAATGTTATTTGAAGCATTTTAGATTCATAGAATTAAACTACAGTTTTTGAAGTTGATGGTTATTATAACTTTTAGAAGATTGCGTTTCAGGGAACAATCGCTACAAACTATTATCTTCTTGTAGCAATTTTCAATTACTCTTCTAGGTGCAGGATAGTATTGATATCCCAGAGGTATTTTATATCGTCTAAAGGGATGCAAGCTCTATTTAAAACCTCATTTCATCAATGAGTCAAATGATTCAATGAGGATATCCAGTGAATTATATCAAACATTTTAATTGATCAACAAGAATCAATGAGTCAAATGATTCAATGAGGATATTCAATGAATGATATCAAATATTTTAATTGATCAACGAGAATCAATGAATAAAATGATTCAATGAGAATATCCAATGAATGATATCAAACATTTTAATTGATCAACCAAATTAAACGCTTCAAATTCATATGATTGATTTTTCATTAAACATATTTTAAATGACTTTAAAATTTAATTTTGTACAAAATACACTAAATAAAAACAAACGTTGGCGTCCTGGTATAGAGGTAACACGTCTAGCCCGTAATCTAGGCTTCCTGGTTTGGGCATGGATGTTCTTTACTCTGTGTTCTATCTGTGAGATGTGTGAAAGATCCTCCCTTTAAAAAGGGGCTGTGCAAGCGAGTGTATGAATAGCATTTTCATATGAGCTAGAAGTCAGATTTCTGATTCTCAGGGGCCTTCACCATCAGATGCTACTGCACAAACTGGGCTTATATCGCTGACTTCGTCAGCGGATTTGTCTGAGGCAAGTGCCAAAAGTAACAACAACAACACAAAAACAAACTGAATAAATATTGCTGGATTACCAATAACTGAAGAATGAAATGCCTTCACTTAGAAAATTGAGAAGCATTTGAAATCTAAAAGGTAAAGGCTACTGAAAAGGAAAAATAAAATAATTAGACTGCCCTGTAAACTGAATGTATGATGTTTTATCTTTTTCATTACTGTTTGAAATACAATAGTTAGTTATTTAAGAAAAGATCGTAAGCGTATAAAAATATTAAATAAATGATTGAACAACCATATGTCAACGTGGAGTGAATTTTCATAGTGTGTAGCTTCTATTGTGTTATTTGCTGAAATAAATCTCAACATTTGCTGTGTAATTTTAAAGTTTAACTTCAACGATCAGATCTTAATTTAAACAATAAAAAAATACTTCCATGATTTTTTAATTATTATAATATTTACTCAATTGAAGCTCTAATCGACATTTTATTGAAACAATCTGGATAGTCATATGAAGAAATTAACTCCTGCATGTCCGTTTATTTCATTAATATATATTAAACATATTTTAAAATACGGCATTCATATAGGGTTATAAATAGACAACATTTCGTAAAGTAAACGTATCATACGCTTATAAAGCCTTAAGCTTAACTTCCTAATATCCCATATAATTAAATTTCATTCATATGTAAAACTATTCCTTTAATTCCAGAGCAGCCTCTTTTCCGAGGTTAATGTAATACATTCTGAAGAGAATGGATCTCAGAGTTCAAATATTCCGACGTCGCTCTGAATAGAAACGACATTAATAACTTTGAATCAGTTTTCTCTGGGTACGATAAAATTTTCCAAGATAAGGGATCCATGGAATTGCCTCCGGGAAAGCACTTCCTGCTTCCCGTCCCACCAGAGATACAGCAGATTACATGGTCATCTTGGTAAGCATCCGGTTGATGAAACTGCTTCCTTTTCAAAACCGTCAGGTTGACAAGCAGAAAGGGATCACACACCTCAGAAGAGCACACTTTATTTATTAAGGATGATTTTTTATTTATTAATCAAAAAAGGACTGGTTAAATTAAAGCAGCGGAAAGATAAAACTTAGTGATATGTTAAAAATGTTGTGCAGTATTTAGTCATATAAGCTGATATGATTGTTATAAAAAATAATGTCATCGTAGTGGAAAATTATAGATGAATTTACACCGGTGATTAGCTTCAGAATATTGAGGATAACAAAGTGCTTTGTAGGATTAAATGATTTTATAAATGAAATATAGTTTATATTCTTAATTTAGTTAAATAATGGATTTTATCAACTTTTAATGAAATGTAGATAAAATTTAAAGTACAGTTAGGATGCCTCAAAAAGCGACTATAAATTAATAAAAAAATTATTTTAACATTGCCAGTAAATATACTTCAGTTTTTAAATTTATGGTACTATATAAATATGTACATATATACAGGTGGTTATCAAAATAATTTAAACACCTGTGGATAAAAGTGACATTTTTGAATGCGCTTCGTAAGCATTGAAATATAATAATGACCACCATTTTTTGATAAATAACAATAGATATATTCTGGTAGTATGTGTTAGCTTTATTAAAATTCTGTAATTCTTGGATTTTTTCAAAAGCTGAAAATGTCGGACATCTCAGATTTTCAAACATGCCAAATTATAGAGGTCCGTCTAGCTGGAGCAAGTGTGACCGGAACGTCCCAACTCTTAAGCGTTTCTACGGGTACGGTGTCTAAAATCATGACAGTATACACACAGTGCGGCAAGACAAGTTCGGCAAAGCAAAATAGGGGTTGGAAAGAGAATCTCAGTGAAAGAGACCGACGGGTATTGAAACGAATTGTAATGTCTAAAACAAGTCTGAGCAACTATTGCAAAGTGACCGCAGAGCCCAATACCCATCTAGATTCTCCAGTACCAGTGATTACTGTTAGAAGGACCTTCAATAAACAGAACATTTACAGCAGAGCAGCAATTCTCAAACCACTTGTCACAGATGTTAATGGAAAACGTTGTTTACAGTGGTGTCACACTTACAAAAGTGATAAGTGGAAGAAAGTAATATTGTCTGACGAATCGTGTTTCACACTTTTCCCTACAACAGGACGGGTGCACGTTTGGAGGATACCTGCACAAGGGTATGATCGTGATTGTCTTCTTCGAACTGTCAAGCATGTAGGTAGATCTATCTTGATATGGGCAGCTAGATAGTGATATTCTGCGGGACCAATCGTAACTCTGAAAGGAAGGATCATTGGAGAGATGTATAAAGAAATTTTAGCTGAGGAGGTCCATCCTATAATGCAAACTTTGTTTCCTGCAAGAGATGTAATTTTCCAGGATGATGATCCATGCAGCGACAATTGTCCTATCATGGTTTTATGAACATGAGGGTGATGTTAAACATCTGCCTTGGCCCACACAGTCACCCAACCTCTATATAATTGAACCTTTATGGTCTATTTTTAAGTGTTCAATGCTGAATCGATATCCTCCACCGGCATCTCTTTCAGAGTTTTCACGTTATCCCCATGATGAATGGTACAACATTCCTCTAAACACTATTCAACACTCGTATGAATCGATTCCTAGGCGAATCCAAGCTGTATTACATGCTAAAGGTGGCCTACACCATATTCCATATTGATAT
>JAPMOR010043870.1:297678-311851 GCA_026543865.1 Argiope aurantia
GCGATTTAAAAGCTTTAAGTACCTAGTTAACAAGATCAGAATTTTATGCAAATTTGAAAAGTAGTTTGAACAAGAGATTCTTATTTCTCCTTTGAAATTCAATTAAAAGTAATTGTCTTTAATCTTGCAGTTATTGTTTTTAATCTTGCAAAGAAAAATTCTTCTTTTTGCATTATATACGATAATGTAATATATCTGGTAGACCAAAATTTTATCGGCTCTTTTTTTTTCTAAAATTTAGATTTTTTGGAGAAAATATTTGGGTATTTTCTTAAGATGTGGCTTGGTAGCGTAAATTACAATTAAATGATTTTCTCAAGTGTTTCCTTGGCATTTTAAATTGTACAGTTTTGGCAGCAAATACCATTATAAATAAATCATATAAGTTTCATGGTCTATCCAAAGAAAAACATACTCAACATAGATTTGATGTCCAAATTCGCTAATGCTACTTAAACAGTAAGGTGATTAGTTAATACAATAATTACATTGTTGCTACTGGATGTGAGTCGAAACTATAAGTATTCGGATAGTGTCATATAGCGCCATCTCAAAAAACTTTGAGGTACTAGTAGGTTATCTTCCTATGGTAATGATGCAAGTACCACAAAAATTAAAGAGATGAAATTTTATGACATTATCAGCATGATTAATAAAAGGCATTAATAGTTTGTTATAAAAAATGGACTAATTTTTTGTTTGCCCATTAATAATTGAATAAAACAAATGCTTTGCTCTGCATCTAGCGAATTAGATGTGGGACTGAAAAATCAATGCTTGAATTGAGGATCTAATAAAAAATTCGAGATTTTGTCATGATGTACAAATGTCTCCATCATGATAGTACGTAAATAATTATTCCATGAAATCTTAAAGTTACTAGAACTTAGTATACAATCTCAATACATTAAAAATGGAACGACGCTATTTCTTTCTATCTTATTTATATGATGACCGCTCAGAATAATAATTAAAATACTTGAATTATATTTTTATTATTGTTTTTCAAATCCTTTTTTATTTTCACCTAGAAATCTAGATTTTTGAAACTATATCTTCATTCAACGGACAAAAAAAAAACATTGTTATCCAGCAAAATAATGAAAAAAAATTAAAAAAATTGAAAAATTATTTTATCAGAGTATATACATGATATTACAGT
This sequence comes from Argiope aurantia, assembly GCA_026543865.1. NCBI lineage: Eukaryota > Metazoa > Arthropoda > Arachnida > Araneae > Araneidae > Argiope > Argiope aurantia. The sequence goes on from JAPMOR010043870.1 coordinate 298,841, forward strand.
AACAAAATCATTGGTTATTTAAATAAGAATGAAGTCATTTTTGGCTTAACATTCAAGTTTGAAGTGCAGGATTAAATTTTGTTGACTGAAGGATATGTTCTGCTTAAGATGGATGGGATTATGGTGAGGAAATTGAATCTAAGAATGAAATTAAATTATAATTTCAAGGGTCATTTAAAACACCAACGCCTTAGAGTATGCATGTTTTATGAATACATTTATTTTGTTAAAAGAGGGGACAGACTCTAGTGAGTTATATGATTCTGTCCATCTATTGGCTTGGATTTATTGACCTGAAGGTATTGTCTTTGTGGTCACTCAAGATAATGAAAGAAAAGCCTTTGCAGTTTGATTTCTTTTATTTAATCTTTAATTCATTCATTTCTAATATATTTAATTAACCATAGAGACAAAAATTTAAGTTTTAATTTATAATAATATTGATTTATTGACCTTATTATTAATTTTCATATTAAAAAGAATAGAAAAATTCAGAATAAGTGCTTATGATGATAGAAGCCTTCAGTATTAAAAACAAGTACCTGTACAAGCAGTATTAAAAAGAGGACTAGGATAACGGATTCAGTATTCATTCTTGTAGTAATTTTTAATTTATTTGTTACAGGTTGTAAGCAAATTATGCTTTTAATTATATAAATTTTTGCAAAACTTCTTCAAAGATATTTTTAAAAAATTGTCCAAAATCATTTCTTATATTCAGGTTAGAACAAAAATATATCCATTCATATAGTATATTATTTAGTTTATAAATGAAAACAATATGATATTGTTTGCTATTATTTGTTATATTTTAAATGCGCAGCATGACATACTGTATTTTTTATATTACTTACATGCTCATGATAGAAACCGATAATAGTATATGAAGCTCTCTAACCAAAAGTATCGATTTTATATAGTAAACGTAATATGAAGGAAGAAAACTGAATGTAATAAAACATCAGACACAATCAGATACAGAATCTGTCAGGCTTTAAAAGAAATCCACTTCCGGAAGAAGTTATCGACATCCTTGGTTCTTTTTCTGGTGCTGCAAGTCCAAGTCAGAGACTATTTTGGGGTTGAGTCACTTATTTTCACCATTTATTTCCCCTCACGTGGCAACTCCCATACCTGCACTCCATAAATTTAGAAATCTAGCCGAAAGGATGGGAGTTTTTCTCTCTGCCATATGCTGTTTCTGATATAGATATATATATATATAAACATATAATATCCTCCGCTGTCCATCAAAAACGCATAACATCGTTTTCTTGCTGCAAAGTCTAGAGAGAAATCGAAAAAGTTGTGTTTTTCCTCATTTCTTATGTCCGAAACTTTTTCTTTTTATCGTTGTTCGCAAAGCAAAAGTCTTGCACATTTTTACTTAAGGAATCACATGCAACATTTAAATTAATAATTTTGTAGCTTAAATACTCAATTTATCATTTAAACTTTAAATATAATTGTTACTTCAAATAATTGTTACTTCCAAAACACAAATATGATATTGCAAAAATTCTGCCAAATTCTTCTTCAATAGAACATATAAAGAAGCGATAATACAAAGAGGGCAAAAAAAAATTAGTGAATAAAGGGTTGCAAGCCGTCTGACCTTTCAACTGCATATAAAAACTAGTGCTATATATATATATATATATATATATATATATATATATATATATTCAGCGATTTCCAAATTTTTGTGTATTAGATTCGATTACAAAATAAGCTTAGTTAAAGAAATTATATACAATCTTCCATTGTTGTAAAGATTGGAAATGGAAAAGTTTCACAGTGATACTACAGTAATATAATGGAAAATTAATACCAACTGTATTTAATACTGAAGTTACGGAGCTTTAGAAAAAGCATTAACTACACGGTTAATAAATTTAGAAAAGGCGACATTCCATTCAATATCACGTCCCAAATTGATGAGATTATCGGGATACTCATGATGATTCAAATTGCTGCTTAAGGGAAATTAGTGTCATTGTATTACAAGTGATATAACAGACACATTTAACATATTTCTTCAAAAAGAATAAAAAAACAGAGCTAAACATATGTCAGTATTTTTTAGCGTGAAAAATTTAAAATACTAAAATAAAAAAAAGGTGTTTTCATAATCTTGATTAATTTTATACAAGATTCTGATGTGTTAAAAATTCTGTTGTGACTACTTGAATGTGGTAAAAATTACACCAAAGCATTTCTTGCAAAACATCTAAGAATGCTTTGCATGCCTGAAGCAGATTTGAAAATTATTTACATTGACAAAAATTTAATTATAATATCCCTCTAAAGATATTCTTGTAAATTTGTAATATTTGATACTTTTTCCGTTAATTTCAGTTAAGTAATGAAATTTTGCAGATAGCTGTCACGGATCCTTAGTGAAGAAACAGAATATGTAGGATTAAGATATTAATGGATATTTAGTCTTGGTTGAAAATTTGACGACCATTCGACGATTTGATGACAAAAACGAAAATCGAATGAATGAAATTTGATGACAAGTAGATTAAGAGAGAAAGTAAGATATCCTTCTAGAAGCTTCTTTGCCCTCACTTTGAAGTTTAAGAAAATGCAGAGAAACAGAGTCAGTTGACTTGAACTCAAAAGAGTCGTCAATGAATTCTTCCTTTGGAGTGTTCATGAACTCTCTCTGCGAACTTCGTGTTCTAGAGGTTTTTTTAATGATGGTTTGATGCTTGTGTGTTGTTGATTTCTGTAAGAGATTTTTTTTGTATGCTTCGTATGTGTTTTGTCACATGGGTTTCTTGTTTTCTTATACAAAAAAGTTTATGGCCTTTCACCTTACATGGATTTTTCCATGACAATATATAAATTTAAAGTTACATGTAATTTTATTAGATGATGATTAAAATAGTTAATTTTGTAATAAACCATTTTTGGTTTCAAAACAATTCCCTTTAACTTTACTTATAACAGTTTTAGAATTTCAATAAAGTGGATTTAACTTTAAAAAAATAAATTTTGTGTTTTTTAAAGTAATTGAAAAAAATATAAACTCCTTGTTTATTAAAGAAATTTAATTAAAAATGCATTTTGTGCTTATTAAGGAAATTTAATTAAAAATGCATTTTGTGCTTATTAAAGAAAGTTAATTAAAAAAGAAGCTTTATGCTTATTCAAACATCTTAAAATATTGTTTTGAAATACTTACAAAATCATTCCATTGGAAAATTTATGAGATAAAAAATATCTGATAGTGCATTTAAAAATAAACATGTTGAAGCTGTTAGGATAAAAACATAGAAAAATTTGAATATATGAGCGGGATATCCAAGAAGATAAGACATTTCTACTCGAATACTTCCAAGAATATTTTGATTCTTATCAAAAATGTTAATTATATTTCTTTTAGTTCGCTCATGACTGATTTCTATTAAGTTTTACTTTAAGCCACCGAAATCTAGCTGATTATATTTATTTTGTTTTAAACGGAATATCTAAGATATTTTAGTTTCATATTAAAAAAAAATATGTCCATAAGAAGTAGTTTTAATTCTATAAAGAGCTCCTTTTAAGCAAATTTTCTTTATTTGTGAAATTTATCTTTTTTGTACATCCATAAATATATCTTGAAAGTCATTGAATTGATTCATTCATCCATAATTTGAAGTAAATCTCGGCGACCGGAAAAAATCTTTGATGAAGTTTTTCTCATGTGAAAGAAATATGATAAGATTGAAAAAATTATCAGGGTAGAAAGTAGTGTTACTAATTCATAATTTTAAATGGGATTATTTTTAATTCTTCAGCCTTCTCAGATTTTATTTAATTTATTTAGGCGTGCTATAGAATTTTATTAAATATAAAAATGTAGAAAGCTGTTCCACATGATATTGTAAATTTCTGTTCCTCTGTTTGGAAATACCTATTTTGTTTGCGTGTACTATTTTTTAAATTTAAGAAGCAGATTGCTTTCCTGACATACATAAAACACATTTACATAGAAGTCTATCACAATAATAATCAGTGTTGCTAAAATAATGCTTTTCACAAATAATATTCTCAGTTCAATTTATTTATCCCTAAAGTTCTTACAAAAATCTAACAATGAGTAGCATTAGTAATTATCAAAATATAATAGAAAATAAATTAATAATTTCAATTAAACTATTTAGAAATTATATGCATTTCAAATTAAAATCACTTTTTTAATCTGGGTATGCTTGTCCATGGGGATACGAACAAAATAAAATGTTGAACAAATGAACAAAACAAAATAAATGTTGTGGATAAATACAATTTGACACTTGGTTTATGATTGCAATTTAGATTTGATTTACATTTTATCCACAAATCATACACTATATACTTTCTAAAATAAAAAAAATATCCATTTAAATGTTATGAAAGAATAATTGCAATATTCATAAACGTTCCTTCAGCAAGGAATGTGCAATTTTCAAAGGATGAAACTTTTTATTTTTAGATTATTTGTTTTTCTGTTCGACAATTTGTCATCCTTGTCTAAACGTTTCTCAATTAATTTGAAGTAGTTTAGTTTTGCACAGATTTATAATACTCTTGTTGAACTACCTACATTGCTTCGGAGCTCAAAGTATTATGCACATTTTTTGTATCGTAATTAAAAATAAAATATAAAATTTAACATGGAAATCAAATGAAAAATAGCCCTGAAAAAAAGCAGGAATCTTTGAATTCATAATTTTTTGAATTTTATTATGATGATAAAATGATTAATGAGAGAACAGTTTCTAAAAAGAGCCTTCGAAAAATAATAGAATTACATGACTAATCAGAAAATAGTATAGGCAAATCTTAAAGAGGAAAGATGAATAAGGAAACAAAATCTTCTTCATAAATAAAATATATTTTATTTTTTAAATGAATTAAAAAACCTACCAGCAATAACCATTTTATTAGAAAAACTGATTTTTCCTTTCACATTTATCAGCTACCTTTGAATAGATATCATGTATGTGCAAAAATTATTTGAAAATTTATATAGGTTAGATTATTATGTTCAATTTAAGATAAGTGGGAAACGTTATGAATACGTTCCTGAATATGAATTAGATAAGTGTGAAACATTATTAAATCTTGCAAAAAACTCTATAAGGTTGACCCTAGACATTTCAAATTTAGCCCATAAACAATTTTTATGATGTCCACATATTTCAACACTTCACTAAAATTCTCAAATTCATATCACAAAATAGATACAATATAAAAAAATTAAATATGATGTAATTTGAAAGAAATTACGTATATAATCTTATTATTTATAAAAATTATAAAATATTTATTATGATAATAAGTTAGATAAGCATTTAATAAGATTTTTGAAATAATTAGGAGTACTTTACTTTCCACATAGAGTAAATATAAATTTTTACTTAAATATTTTTTTTGCCTTTAAGCTTTGAATTTTTAAACGCATTACATTCGTTGAGAAACATGAATTTTGTACTAAATGGACTTAAAAAAAAGTGAATGAAGTGATTGTTCTTGGATTTTTTTACTTAAAAATGGTACAATGAATTATATAATGATGTAAAAGTCAATGTCGTATAATTATGAATATATTTTAAATATGCAATAAATATAGGCGAATCAATTATTATGCATTATCATTTTATGATGTTTCGAATTAAAAATTTGATTCTACATTTTTCTTTTCAAAATTTTCTTCCCTCTGTTTTGTAACAACATAATGTATAACAATATAAATTTTTATTATTTTATCTGCTAAGAATTATTTTTCTTGATTTTAAATTAAATTTAATAATAAAGTATTATAATTTTAAGCTATCAAGTAAGAATTAATATATTTTTCACTGCTATGATTATTATTTTCAAACAGAAAAATGAAGTGTTATTTATGCATTTAGTTATATAAGCAAAACGTTTTTTTTTGAAACTGCATTCCTTTTTTGTGAGGAAGATTTCACATTATCGGTATCTCTACTCAACCAATCGGACTAATACTGAATATCTTCAGGGATGGCAAATTGATGCTTTTAGCCAATACCATCTCCTTCGTAATTTTTATCGAAATGGTTTTCTGGGTCACTTCTAATAAAACGTAGGGACTCACTTATACCAAAGTTTTGACTTTGTTGTTTTCCTTGAGTAGATTGAAAGACAGTTATCAGAGAAAACAAGGTCAGCTGACAAATAAAGAATGATAGCCACCAAATAAAAATGGCGAGATTAAAGGCTTTTGAATAGCGTTACGTTTCTGGTGTGGAATGTTTCGATTTATTGTTGAAAGGAAGGTTATAGGAACAATCCTTTTAAAATCGAATTTTAAATGTGAGGAATTTCTCGATTACATTAAATTTCATGAAATCCAACTAAAAATGTATAGTCTGTACAATTTTATTTGCCTGAAATACGAAAACTGTATTTATCAGAAGATGCTACGTTTCTTAATCAATACAATGAGTTCCATAATCAAGTAGATTATATTTCTTAGAAGACAAGGCATGACGTTTTTTTAATTCTTATAATTCTTATTTATTTGACATTAAAGTCATTGTAGATGCATGATTTGGTTAAATTGATTTTTTTTTCAATTTATAGCTTAATTTTATGTCGTTCCCATGCGAGTGAAGCTTATTATTTTACATCAACGGGAACCACGATTAAAAAATTTGCTGAACCGAAAGTTTGGGGGAACAGATTCTTGATAAATAATTAAAATTTCATAAGAATTCAGTTTTAAAAGAATATTCAAGAAAAAATGTCCAGAAAATTTCATCAGATGAATTTCAAAGTAATTTCATGACGATGTGATTTATTAACAGTAATTTTCAAATAATCGGTTAAGAGTAAAGCTAGAGTCTGCACCAAGATTATTTTAATAAAAAAATACAAACAATTTTGACAGAAGAAACACTTATAAATTTAATAGATAGTTTTAAATAAAAATTCAAAAAAATCAGTAAAATTTCTGAACAGTAGGATAGAAAATTCAAATTATTTTCTCAAACAACGGAAACAAAATTCATATTTTTTGTTTATTGCAAAAGATAAAGAAATATTACATTAACTATCGTTATCATACATTATTTTTCTCGTGAAATAATTAAACTTCAATGCCATTCTCTTAATATCAACTAATATCTTATATTTCTTTCATAAATACAGAAGAAATAAACGGAAACTTCTAGTCTTCTGAAATAACAGTGATGATAAAATTCATATTTATCCATTATTTTATTCCCAGAATAACTTAAGGGTGCATCTCCATTTTGTTTCAGAATTCCTTCAGTAACTTCTAGAACGATCCCGCAAACGATTCTTTTTTCAAATGCCTTTCCGAAACAATTCGATTGGAATAACGCTTTCTGTTTCAAAATTATTATTGAAAATATAGGAAAAAAAGTCAACGTTTCCTTTCCACGGGGAAACCGGGACACAGCAAAAAGAAAAAAGTAATGGAAAGAAAACGGAACACGCAAAGAAACAAGCCTCTTCCATCAGACAGTAGCCCCGAATTTTCCAGATGGAACGGTGGTTGGTATAACTCGATATCAGAATTAAACAGCAAATTTGAACCACAGCCAAATATCGGAAATGGTTTGGGAGATAATTGTTCTTTCAACAGACCCTGTTGAGAAAAAGCGATGGAAGATCAAGGGGTGGTTTAGATATTTATTATAAAAGCATAAAATAGATTTTGTAGTTTGTTTAAACATTAAAATAAGTTTCTAAATTCCAACTTTTCTTATATTATTGAAAAGAATATGAATTTTCAATGACTTTTATCCAATAAGAATGAATTTTAAAGTTTGTCAGATATTGCTGTAATGATCCATTTTATATTCTGATTTTTCAATCAACTTTAATCCATTTTTACATCAATTTTAAGTTAAATAACGAGATAAATTGAGCGATTGCAAAATCAAAATGTATTGTGCAAATAAAAATGTGATGTTATTGCAGAAAACGGAGGTTTTATACTCTTGCTCTGATTTTAATTATGACTGTGTAATCACTAAAATTGGACTCAACTGATGATACATTTTGCTTTTTGTAGCTTTACAAATTGATCACACTGAAATGTTCTTGATTTCTTTGAAACGTCCAAGCCTTTTTTAATCTCAGCTAAATACAAAAATCTATAATATTAATGTAAACCTGTAATAAAAAATGATTCAAAAGAACGTATAGTACAAGTAATAGCTTTTCAAAAAAATTTCTATTAGGAAACATGATTAACAGCAACATTAGAATAAATAATTGAATTAAAAGTTATTGAATTGAAAAATTGAATTAAAAAAATAAGAATCAAACCGAAAATCAGTCGGTGTTACTGTGATTCCATAAAAAGCCAAGAAAGAGACCGTTTCGGTGGTCCTGGAGTTGTCGTCTGGGGAGGCATTATGATGAACGGACGGATTGAGCTCCACGTTTTCGACAGAGGTTCTGTAACTGGAGATCGCTATTGTCAGGAGGTGATCCTTCCCCATGTGCGTCTGTTCCGAGGTGCCATTGGATCAGACTTCGTTTTTATGGATGACAATGCACGGCTATACAGGACTAATGCTGTTGAGGAGCTCCTGGAAAGTGAAGATATCACTCGAATAGATTAGCCGGCATGCTCCCCTGATTTAAATCCGATAGAACATGAGTGGGATGCTTTGGGAAGACGCCTTGCGGCACGAGTACATCCTCCTGGGAACACCCGACAACTTAAACAGATGCTGATTGAGGAATGGACACTCTTAAATTAAGAACTGTTGGACAATCTGGTGCTGAGTATGGGGAGACGGTGCGAAGCAACCATTGCAGTAAGGGGAGGGCATATCCCATACTAAGGAACATCTGCTTGCTGTTCTTCCTCTTGGACAGACAATCATGTGTAACGATACTATGAGTTCAATAACGTCTTTTTTTGTTTGATTCCATACTGTATGCATTGTATTCATTTTTGCGCAACTATGCTTTCGTCATTCTTTCAGAACAAAATGCTGTATCTCATTTCTGAATTTCATGTCTCTCAGATGATTTCTCGTGAAGTTATGGCAAAAAACATACCTGTTGCTTAAGTTTTGCACACCAATGTAGAACAATTTCAATGGTATATCACTAGCTCTGCAGAAAACAACTTAAACAATTTATTAAAAATTTAACCTTCTCGAAAAATTGATTACCCAGCTAATTTTCTCAGTTTTAGAAAAATTAATAGCTTTAAAATGCCAAGAAAAATCGGTGAAGTGTGAAAAATAGATGATGTCAGTTATAGGAATGTTCTATAAGGAAAGTAGAAGCATAGTTTGAAACACATTTTCACTTTTGGCATACTGCCGTTTCAATTAAAGGTATCTTTAGAAAAAAAAAGGTATAATAATTGAAATAAAAGTATAGATGATTCATTAAGAATTTATAATTACTTAGCGCAGAATATTTAAAATGCAACGAACACCAAAAAACAATGGAAAAATACTGATTAATATGATTATTCGATTATTATTAATAATATTCGTAAAAGTCATTAATTAATTTATCATATCAGTCGGTTATTATTAATGATAAACGTTGAAAAATATAATTCAATTGTCAAGTTGACTGGTTATTTCCAATAATTACTGATTATTAATAGTCCTAACCATTAATTACATTGACCGATTCATTATATTGACCATAAAATATAGATATGTTATACATGTTACAAAGAAATGTTAAATATTTATTCGGTTGAGTCTAACACTTTTTTTCACACCATTGCATTAAAACAGAAAATATTTCCCCACGTTTTATTGAAAGGAATCGATTAGTCTACAGCCGATTCTGATAGCAACTGATTTCAGACATTGCTGTTGGAATTTTATTTTTTTAATCTTTATTTTTTTATTCACAAATATCGAGATTTCAAGATTTTGATTTTAATAATATACCTATTATTAGTCCTTTGTATGCAGCCTATCAAATTAATACTATTAATAATTTTTATTATGTTGCTTGTCAATTATTTAAGTTTGGAATTTTTTCTGATTTCTAAACAGAAAACATGAAATTTAGCATAGCAGTAACTGGATTGAACACACTTGATTTACTATATACAATTAATTTATTACATACAGTTAGTTTACTAAATACAATTAGTTTATTATATACAATTAGTTTACATTATACATTTAGCTAGCTGAATCCACATACGAATTATGTTATTTGTATATAGATTAATTAGTTTAAATATAAATTAGTGACCCAAGGTTTTCTTTTCATTTTGCTATTTTAGTGAATAAAACGTACTTTAAATAGACATGCATCGATATTGAAAAGGAAATACTAATAGAATAAAAGAACTATCAAATATAAATGATTTAAGGGCAATGAATAATAATTTTTTTTTCAGGAAGAAGAGAAGTAGACGAATATATAGAAGAATTGGCAAATCTGAAATTATTTATATATATAGTTGTTTATCTCTAAACCCGCCTGCTTAACGTTCCACTGTTTTATTCACATTCACAGATTTCAATTTTCCAAGCAGAAACATTTCTACAGAAATCTTGAACAACGATGTTATTTATAGGACGTGGGTGTACGTTTTGTGTCAAAGTGACACTTTCACAAGAATTCCCATGGTAACATTGCAACAAATCTTTCAAAGATGTGTTAAACAACGTCAAAGTAAACGTTTTTGAGTGATATTCTATAGGGATTTGAAAAAGTCTGTAAATTGAGACCTAATCTTTATTTTTCGCCAAGGATAAAATTTAATTTATTGCGTTTGGCGTCAAATAAAATTTAAGAGTCTTTACAAAATTGTACTTTATTCAGTCTTTAATTTAAACTCTTCGTCAAACGACAATAATATCCAGGATTTCTGGTGGGGTTTTTTTTGTAATTTTTTAAAATTCAGATGGCAATTGTGTAAAAACATTTGAATAATCGTCATGGATCTTCAGAATCTGGGGATAATTCTTAAATAATCAATCGAAATAATAATCGATTTTTGAATTCCGATCAATCAAATAGCAGCACCTAAACTCACAAGATTTTCATCTTTCTTCCTTATTATTTATTTTATTAACATTTTTAATTTGGCTATTGTTGCAGTGTTTCAACTGTTGAATACAGAATAAACTGATGAGAAGTAATGACTAAAAAATTTTTGAGTGATTACCTTAACTTAATTTCGAAATTTCCTAAATACTTCTAAAAAGTAGACGTTGGAAGGAATATATGATATGGCTTTGTAATATTGAGCAAGTAAGGATTTATAAGAAACTTAAATATTCAATAGTAAACCAAAATAGGATATTATGATCGATAAAAATTTTAAATGCGGTAACTTAATGATTCATACTTCATGTTTATAAGAAATAAATTTTGCAATCGATTTTTTTTCATAATATACTAAATTCAAATTACACTGTTATTGTTTGCCAATGGTAATAGATGCTTAGTAAAATTTAAAACATTCAGTTATGAATCAACACGATAATTTTTTTTAAAACTGTCTTCACAGACATATAATTATATAAAAATTAATTTGAGAAGAGCAAAAAAGTAATAGTAGGATTATAATAGGACATAATTTATGGACTTTTATTATAATAATAGGACATATATAATGTACAGAAATAAATATTTCGCATTAGAATATTAATGGAAGTTATTATTTTTTACAGGTTGATATTTTTGTATGACTTATTAAATTACATATATAAATCTGAGTTAAAACGGCTGACTTGTATTAATGGTTTGCTGTTTGTGGAAGGAGTTCCTGCATCAAATAAGGCTTAAGTGATAAGCGGTTTTATTCTTAACTAGCCGCCTTTGGCGACCAGCCGGTTCGCCAGTATTACCGCTCGCTACAATTTTCAATTAAATATTTTAAGTAACTGGTCTCTTAAAGGATTCTCAAACAAAACATTTTTAATCTGCAAATTTTGATAGCCATACCAAACTTATATTGTTTAGATCGTTTCATTCAATTTACTATATATATTTTGCTAATTTGTTGCCATTTCCGGTAAAACTTCAATTAAAAATGTAAATGACGAAATTGCAATTAATATTATGATATTTTTTAATAAAACCAAGCGTTTTATTTTATTTATCATCTTTATTGTTATTTATTAATTATTATTATTGTTGAATATGAGTATTGCAAACAGAATCGCTCGGTATTTAAGACTTATGTTAACTACAAAATATTTTTCATAGTTTATGTAATATCTCAAACAATAAATCAACAAAAATTTCTGAGATTCAGTATAAAATTCAGTTTTTAGTTTTGCTTTCAAAAGGATTGAAATGAAATCAATAATAATATTTTGTTCCTGCTTATAAATATATTTCAAAAATTATGAAGTCTAAATTTAATGCAGTAAGGTATCATATTCTGATAAATATTCTGGACACACCAAATTTTAAATAAATGAATGAATGTTTCTATTTTCCACGATCAACTAAGACTTATTTATGAAGTTTTAAATGTTAAAAATTTAGAAAAACTCACCATTTTCATAATCTTAGGCCAATTAATCTTGAGAAACCTGCACGCTTATTGGCGTATTTTCTTTGAAACGATCGATGAAAAATCTAAAATTATCCTTTTTTTTATTGAATAGTGATATTCAAATCTTCATAAATCAGTCAGTTTAAGTGATTGGAAATTAACTCTTAAAAGTCAGTGATTTAGTTGATTGGAAATTAACTCTATGACCACCATAAAATCTGTGCTTTCTCTTGTGGTGTATGCATTCTCCTTAATATCCGATCGAATAAAACATCACATACAGAAGTACTACATAGAACACACACATCAAAAGTAAACATAACATTTCAATAGTTGCCAAAAACAAAAGAGAGAAAAATGTAATTAATACGCAGACGATATTTAGAAAAGTACACATATTTAGACTGGAAAATGAAATTATCTGAAATTAAAAACACGCGCAGACGATATTTAGAAAAGTACAGATATTTAGACTGGAAAATGAAATTATCTGAAATTAAAAACACGCGCAGACGATATTTACAAAAGTA
>JAPMOR010043870.1:317280-348317 GCA_026543865.1 Argiope aurantia
AATCAGAATTATTTACATAAATGTTATTTTCTAAAATTATGTATTAGTAAAGAAACAACATCATTTCGCAAATACATTTTTATTGCATTCTTTTGGCTTTCAAAATTTGCAAAATTTGTAAAATATATTGCGTTTCTTCTTAAATAAAAAAAATGATTTTTTTTTATGTTATTAACTTTAGCAGTTTCTATATAATAGGATATATATTTTCCAGAAATTGAATCTTAAACTCATTTTAAAACAAAAGTAAAGATATTAAGCATATTTAAATATAACATAAAGCAAAAATATTCTACAAAGCAGTTTCTAAAAATTCTTCCCATGTAACTTCAAAATATTTTTAAAGTACTTCATTAAAAACTCGATATTTAAATAGGAAATATATGAAGTGGTATTCACTTTTAAAATAGACATATGTTTTCCTGTCCTGCTACAGATGATATACATATTTTTAAATGCTAATGAGTTTATTACGATTGTAATAAAAATTCTTCAGGAGATGTTTACTGATAAAATTCCTCAGTACTTTTATAATAAGTAATCTTCTTAAGTTTTATGGAAATACTTATTTGTAAAGAACTGTTTCGATCTTTACTTATTAATTTTGTGTAACAAAATATTTGTTTAGTTGTCTTGCTACTTTTTGTGTTATTTATTTAGTTGTCTTATTTTCACAAATATTTTTCCGTTTTTTTTTATATAAAGTGTTTTTTATAAAGATAACTTTTCTGAGGAAATAATATCTCAGAATATTTTACAGCTTTTCGTTGAATAATTTCAGAGTGTTACTTCAAGAAATTTATGTTTATCATCTAAAATATAGAAGAATATTTTAAAAGCTGAAGAAGATTGTGTTCCATCAAAAACATTTCTGGAATATGCATTCATTTCTTAGTGTGCATTGCCTTTGTGTATTGGTAGCAGGGATAGAGGATTGCTATCCGTTTCGCCATATTTGGATATATAATTATGTGTGTATTTGTATATGTATATATGTATGTAAATAATCATTTTTTTTCAGTTAGGAATCAAGAAAATCGTTCAAACATTATTTAGCACATATTTTTTTTATAATTATCTACTGTACAATTATTAGGTGCTGGATAAAACAATGTACAATTTCTAATTATACATATTTTTGTGTAGTTGCTTATTAGGGCTGCAGAAACCTTGATAAATGCAGATTTTTAATTTTTAAATTTTTTTTGGATCCCGAAGTTACAAATAGCCCTTTGAGTTAACGAATGAAAATTTCGGTGTCGGTGAGTTCGTTAAATCGGAGCCCCAATATATATACAAAAAAATACCATTTTTGTTATATTACCTTCTATTGGTGAATTTCAGTACTAAAATACTTTATTAATGAATTTCAGTACTAAAATACTTTATTAATGAATTTCAGTACTAAAATGATTTATTGATACATTTTGGTACTAAAATATTTTATATAATAAACCTGAAGCGTATTTTTTAAAATATTGAAAATTCAATTTTTTTTTTAACATTTGGGCAATAAGAACGCATTATGTCTTCTCAGTGGTAAACTAATTTATTTTTATCTCTTTAATTTTTAAACTTCTATTAAGGTAATAAAATTATTCAAAAACAGACATAAGTTCAATTTACTAAAAAGAGGCATTGGCGATAGAAACAAATTTTCTGGATATCGGTTTTATCCTGAGACAATCATTTATTTTACAGTAAATATTTAGTTTAGAATGAAATCTCATTATTTTATTCGGAAACAGCCTATGAAGAAAAAATAGAAATTACTAAATAAATACTCATTTAAGAATTACTTAAAGCAAATATAATATAAATTAGAAATCAAAGCCATTTTCATAAAAGAAGCAATAATATTTTTGCCTTATAAAGAATAAACAGAAAATTTTATTTTACAATAAATGATATTTGCTATAAGAAACTATCAGAAATATCCTTAATATTTCTGTTTTGAAGAAATGATTTCTAGAAATTATACAATAAATATATAATTGTACATAAATGGAATCATTTAAGCAAATATAATCTTTAAAAACTGAAAAAAAATACCTAAATTTATGTAATACGTTTTTATTTGAAAAAACAAACAAACTTTAAAATAAAATGTTTTAAGCTATCAATATAATGAATAAAATAAGTCTAAGAATAAAAGTTACGATAATGCTTTTTTCTGCAAAAGGCATGAACTTTACCCTATTAATAAAGAAGATCTGAAACAAAGAGGATTCAAATGCCAAGATGAATGAATGTACAATGATATCGAAAAAGGAAACAGTAGATTTTGGTACAGATGAAATGACTCCTGAGCTTTCAAGCGTTGCGACACTTTCTTTTGCTACTGTAAAAAGTGCACAAAAGATTAATATGCAGCAGTTCAGTGTTTTTTAAACTAATCGGATTCATTGTTCTAGGAATGTTGCCATTTGATCTATATTTTAAAAGGAGTATTCTTCAATTACATTCTTGAGAAAATAATCAAAATACTTCTAAGCTTTTATTATTTATTTATAGCTAGAACGTGTAACCTTTTTTATAGTCTTCGAAGGGTAAGAGATAGAATTTTCCAGTCTATTTTATGGAAAGTGGATTTTAAAAAAATGATTGAGTTATCTTTTATTTATTTGGTTTCAATATATGCTTCAGCAAGACGATTTATATTCTAACTTTTATTGATTAGTGTTTCTAAAGTTCATTTACAGTGTATAATAATAATAATAACTCAATAAATTTCTCTTGTTTAAAACGAACTTTTATAAATTACTGAATGTTTAAATGCTTTTTAAATACTGCGATGAATAATATGAATAAAATTATCATTACCTTACTCAATATATTCATATCTTTTTCTTCCAATCTAAGCATTCTACATTGAGAAATTGAAAAAACTGATATTCTATTACTTTTTATTAAATCCTGAAAGAAAGCACATTTCAGTCTAAAAGTCATTGTTGATGGCTTTAGATATACTTTTAATCCCCCCTTTCACGTCACTTTATTTATCATAATTGACGTTACTATTTAGCTTTTGATTACCGATTTTTAGAAAAAGAATGAATTGATAAAATTTGTTATTTTTTTAATGAATGAAATGTTCTACAGAATATGAAAAAAAATCTTGGCATTTTAAAAATACATTTGTAATCAAAGAACTCTTAAGAACATTATGAATTAACTATTTAACTATTTGACTATTTGACTACAAGTAAATATTAACTCCATACTCCAAGAAAATGAAAGCCCTTGACTTATTTTCAATCTCTTATAAGAATGGAAATTTCCTATAGGTTTTCTAGACTAATGAAAAATTAGCTTTTGCATCTGGGGGCGTGGCAGTGCCCCCGCCAAGTCGAGCAAAAACAGGCGGCACGGCCGTGCCATCCTTTCCTCGAAGCAGTTCAGGGTATTTTTGACCCCCAATAACTTCGTTGTGGATAAAACTAGAAGCCTGAATTTTCAGTAACAAAGCAGGCATTATATAAATACGGTGTATTTCAAATTTCATTAAATTTGAACCAGTAGTTTAAGAATTATAACTAGTCAAAGGTTGTTAATTTTGTCACTAACTGACTGTCTGACCGATCATCAAAACTGAAAGGCACTTGAGCAGCCATAGAAGCTTCAAATTTAGAATACAATTAGTGTTTAATGTACAAATCAAGGAAAATCTAAAATATGTGTGAAATAATGAATCCATAAATTTCTTGAAGTTTCGAGTTTTATCCATTTTGTCGGCAAATTCGTCACCAAGTCACCGAATGGTCGCCAATTTTGTCACCAAGTTCTGGGATCACTGGCTCGGCATCCAACAGCATCCAATACCGATTACTGTAAAACGGTCTTTCTTATGAGGAAACTATTTGCGATGGGAAGCAAAATTACAGGTTTGTAACAATATCAAATTTGAAATAATTCAATTTGAAGCTGTGGAAGCTGCAAACGCAATGGGTGACTTTCAGAGAATCAGTCTGGTAGAAGAAGAGCAAATTGATCTTCGAAGTATGATCGCAAAACTTAATGCCGTTTAAAAAAGAGTCTTCGATATGATCACAAATAAAATGGACGCAACTGATAATAACGCTGACGTTTTACGCTGTTTTGTGAGTGGAACTGGAAAGAGCTTTTTAATAAAAACTCTGAAAGTTTGAGTTAAGACGTATTTAAACAAAGGAGTGGCAGTTAGTGCTCCAACAGGAATAGCTGCATTCAATGTGAATGAATTGACTATAAATGGACTGTTGCAGCTGTCTGTACAACATAAGCAAACACCGAAGTACAAGTCACTTTCTGATGAAGTGCTCCAAGTTCTGAGATCAGATTTGAAAGAAGTAGTGTTGTTTATCATAGACGAAGTGTCGATGATATCCATTGTTACTTTAACATTATGTTCATTTACGCTTATCTGAAATATTCGACACTAGAGACGATCAGAATGGGTGGTTTGGAAAAAAAAACTTCTTGTAGTTTTCGGAGATCTCTTACAGCTTCCGCCGGTAAGAGGAAAGTCATCTTTTGAAAAACTATCAACTGCTGAAACTAACAAGTTGTTAGGTTGCCTCAGTATACCGAATTTGTGGATTGAACTGTTCATATAAGATGAACTGACAATTAACGTGAGACAGCTCAATGATTCTGACTTTGTTGAAATGCTAAATAGAATAAGATTAGGTGTGACTACACAAAAAGACCGCGACTTACTATCGACTAGATTAATAACTCTCAAATCCAATTCAAATGAAAAAAGATTAATTGAAATAATTGAACACCTCTCGAAACTTCCTGATGATACCGTTTGCTTATTATCTACAAAAAACATATGTCAACAATTAAATACTGCAATGCTTAAATCTCTTCCACATCCCGAAATAAAACTTACAGCTGTAGATAGCATAGATTGCCCCAGATACGTAACAAAAAGAGTTCGTGAATGCATAAAAAAAGTATGAAGGCGAATGTTAAGGCGAAATATTGACGTGAGTCTTGGTTTAGTTAATGGTTCTATCGGTATTGTGCAAAGAGTAAAGGTTCACCCTGAAAATACAAAAATAATTAAGAAAATATACATTGCATTTAATAAAGAACATGTTTACGAGCTTAGTCCGGTCAAAACTAAATTTGAAATTACTAATAGAGCTTATGTTCATCGCGAACAGTTTCCCATATGTATAGCCTATGCTGTAATAATGCTCAGAGCCTAAGTCTAAATAACTCAGGGACAAAGTCTAAATAATGCACTGATGGATATCGGTTCTGCAATATTCATATCCGGTCAGGTTTACGTGGCACTTTCGAGAGTTACAAGTCTGGACGACTTACATCTAATAAATGTTGACTTTGGAAGTATTAAAGCGCAGGAATCTTCAATTTGTGAATACAACAGACTAAGAAGCATTTACCGTCCAGACTTGTCAAAAATTGTAACATCAAAGCTTACGAGAAAAACCCATAGAGACAGGGAGTGGGCTTTGAGAAAAACTGTAGCTGAAGCTCAAGAAAGAGTACCGGAAAAGAAAAAGAGGAAGACTGCATACAAAAATAAGAAAAGGACTATCAACAAAAAGAAATGAGATGTCATCAAAAACATAACTTGTAAAAAAACCAAGTCTCTCAACTCAGTTCTTCTATCGTAAAAAGTTGTGAGATCCATGTAATACCAAGTCACTCAATTTATTCTGTTCATACTCAAGGGTCCTTCTGTCTTAAGTTATTACGTAATTAGCTAACCTAACAACATCTTATAGTGGCCATATCAATATTAAAAATCTTTTATGGTTTAAATAAATATATTGACTTGGCAATCGCACTAAACAATTTAATTTAATATAATATGTTAATTTAATCTAATTTAATGTAAAGATACATTGTGTTTTCATGCAATGGCAAAGTCACTATTCATTTAAACCATAAAAGATTTTTAATATTTATATGGTTACTATAAGATGTTTTTAGGTTAGTTAATTACGTAATAACTTAAGACGGAAGGACCCTTAAGTATGAACTGAATAAATTGACCGACTTGATATTACATGGATCTCATAACTTTTTACGGTAGAACTGAGTTGCGAGACTTGGTTTTTTTATAAGTTATGTTTTTGATGGAATACATTTTTCCTGAAAGAAGCTTATTAAATATTTAGAAGCAGTTTTTTTTCGACATGTATCACAAATGTTTTTTTTTAGTTTATAATTTATGCACATCAGTTTCTGCCTGAAAGAATCATGAATATTACATCTGTCAGTCTTATGATATTAACTTTGCAACGGTAAAATCTCTAACGGTCTAAGCTCTCTAGATGACAATCAACTCTTTAAAATAGTTTAACTTTTCTAAAGAAAATTAGTAAAAAATTAAAATATATAAAAATGTGCCAATTTTAATGCTCGAACAATCTACAGTAATTTAGAATAAAGTGAGTTTATAACTTAAAACCTTTATCTGTAAAGTTTAATTCGAAAAATCTGCTGTGCTAACTTTTATGAAGAATCGCTCCATTGATTGCAACGCGGCCAATTGTTCATAATTATATAGCTGACAATGATTGATGACGGATTAGAAAAATTAAATAAAATCTCTGTTCTAGTAATTAAAAGCGCAGGAATGCTTACAAAATATTATTTGACCAGCAAGGAATGTTAATGAAGAGGAACAAATTGGGTTTATTTTTAAAATTAATTTAAATGAACACATTGTATTTCCAAATAAATTATTTATTAGATATTTAGTAATTATTTTTCTAGAAGTTTTTAATGAATCAAATTTTTTTAAGAAGAAGAATTTAATTTTTTTAAGAAGGTTTAATACTTTTAACTGCCTTTTTCTCTTATATAATTCAAAGGACTTAACAATATAAAATTTTAAGAATGTTATTTAGATGTGAAAACCAAATTTGGGTTAATAATGATATTATATTAGAATTTTAATACTTTTGATTTTTACTGAAGCTGGGCTATTTCTTCGATGGAAGTGCCATATTAATAATTAATAAATGCAAAAGGATTGAAACTGTTTAGGCATGTTTGACAGCTATATATAATTTATGACTCTTAATAAATGTGAAGAAATACATAATTTAAAAACTATTTTTTAAAATGCCGTTTTCTAACTTATATGTAATATGGAAACTTCATCAATAAAAAGGGGAAGAAAACTAATACAGAAAGTTTGTGTCCAGATCGAAAATGGTGGAAATAATGAAAGGCAACATTTTAGCAATAATTGTAAAAAGGCTAAAAAATTAGAAATTTTTAAATATGTAGTTTAAACCACTTCTATTAACATCTCTTTATGTTATGATAATTAGTCTTCCTATCTTAATACATTTGCAAGTTTAAATGTAATAAAAATTCAAAGAACAATAATATATGGAATCCTTTCTAAATTTAAAAACGAATGGTTTATCTTTAAGTAATGTAACATTGATTACAGTATAGTAAGGTTTTATTTTAATCTCTATAGGATGATCGAATTTAAAATCAATAAAAATCCTCAATTCTTATATTTTGCTTTTGTTATGAAGAGGCATATAAAATAGGTTTTAAAGTCCCATTGTTTTATATTATTTCATACATGAAGATTTTAATATACACATTTAACTTTTTTTGCAAAACAGAAAAGTGCAAAATATTATCTTTTTTATTTGAGTATTTTAAAATATAATTTCATCCGATATAATTCAATAGCTATAAACAATAGAAGAAAAAGGCAAATTTCTGTGTAACTTACTTTTAGAAATCTTCTGAAATAATTTTTTTGTAACACACATACAAATTTCACTAATTTAACACTTAATATTATGAACATATATTTTATTTGAAAGTTGTTCTAAATAACAAGAATAGTTGCTTACATTGTATAAATTGAACATTCATTTTTCTGTCATAACTGCAAAATATACGGCGAGCCTCAAAAATATTGTTGTGCTTTTAAAAACTTAATTCAGGTTTAATTGTTACTTTTTGCTCAGAAGTAAGTAATCAAGAAGACTGGTGATGAAAATAAGTGGAATAATTGCTTACTTGAGGTTGCAATACGGGAAGGCACAAACTATCAACATTACAACTGAAATGGAAAATCAGGCTTTCACGGACTGTGTTGTTATTGAATAGAAGATAAAATGAGTGAGTTCAAAAGTTATGTGAACGCCAACCACGCAGAAATAAACGGTGAAAGACATTCTTTAGCCGTAACGACTCTACGGGTGTAATTAAGGGTAGACGAACGCCTAATCAGTTTCAGAAAAAAAGAACAGAATATAGTTTTGAAAAATCTCTTTCTGATAAAGACTAGAGACCTTCCATTAGCAACTGAGGAAAAAAAGGAGTTTTTGAACTACTTGGGTTTTAACTATAACGTGAAAAAAAAAATACCACAAGGGACCTATGCATCAAACTATAGCATTGTCTTTTTAGAGAGTTTGAAATATTTTTTATGCATTTATAGTTTATATTCAACATTAAAATGTTTAATAGTTTAAAGAAATCACCAAACGAAGAGAAAAAAAATTCATTAAATAAATTATTTTTAAATTATTTTTATTAAACGACGTATAATTAATTCTAAGCATTAGTATTAATATGAACTTTGTCTCTAATATCTTCAATTAAAATGTTATAATATTTTGTATAAGTGATTGTAACACTAATATTGATAAAATGAAATATTTGATGAAATAATGGCATTAGTTTGGGTTTCATTACAACTATAAAAGACATTACTAAAATAATACAAATTAATTTTGAAAAATTATCAAAATTAAAAATGTTATCACTGAAAAACTAATTTTTCTAAACTTTCAAGTCATATAAAAATGTAATTTTGGTATTCATATTTTCCGAAGTTAAGGTGTACGTATACATTTAAAACTTCGAAAATCGTTCAAAATATCGAATATTTTTTATTTCTTCAAAATGTTCTCTGATTCTTCATCTTTCAAACGATGCCAAGATGTAGTCAATATTCGGAATATTTCTCGAGTTATAATTATTTTTTCATTAAAAACTCTAATTTCTTTTTTTATTAAAAATTCTAGTTTCATTTTTTTAACTCATTTTATGAAGAATGATATTTTTCCACTATGTTGCTTCATTCAAACAACCATAATTTAACAAGAAATTAACTAAATACAATTATTTATATATCAAAATAATCTGTATGAAACAGTGGATGTTTTGTGTCTCAATCAAAGTTATATTTATAGAAATTAATTTTTAATAGCTATTTAAAAGTTAAAATTACAGAAAAAATCTCGATATTTCTATTTATTGTTGATGAAAAAATTCTTAAAAAAACTATATATTTTTATAACTTGATTGAGGCAGACAACATTAAGATTAATATTAGGCATAGTTTCCAACTAGAATAAGATGTCTGTATAAATTGGAATTTAGGATACCATGTTTCAAAAAATATGCTAATTAGCTCATTAAATAATATTTAATTAATTAATAATGAGTGTAATATGGTTTTTTTCTGACTGAAATGAGTTTAAACATATATTAATGACCTACTGTGAAAAAACTGGATTTTTAAATTAAAAATTAAAAAAATTATTACAAAAAATTCTTTTAGTGTGTACGTACACCTTAATGAAAAATTTTGAACGACTTTATTATTTTTAAGTCATATAAAAATGTAATTTTTGTATTCATATTTTCCAAAGCTAATGAAAAACTTTGAACGTCTTTATTATTTTTAATTCAAAAATATAATTAGAAATTTGATAAAACTCTTTCTTATTGAGCACATACTTTTCAGGAAGATACAGCGTATCTAATTTCGAAGCTGTATGTCTCACAAAGCGCTGCAGTCTTTCTGAAATTATCTATATATCACACAATTTCTGAATAGCATGCTACTCTTACAGCATTAGCATGTTAACATATCGAAATTTGGAAAATTATATTTTCATGCTATATAAAGTTCATATACTAATGTTAAGAAAAACATTAAAGTAGCACATATATTCATATATTAGAGAAATATTATATGCTTGAATAATAAAGGCATATCTCCTCATTGAAGTATAAAATTAAGATTTTTAAATGTGAGATATTACCTTCAATTTTACGAGACACAATTATTAAAAAATGAAAAAAAAATCTTTAATTTAAATTTGCCGGGATTTTTTTCCCATGAATAAAGTATTTTTTATTGCCTTGTTTAGTTTTTTTTATTATTTAGAGAAACTTTCGTTGTGAAAAAGGCACTGTATTTAAGTGCAATTTATGAATATTTATGTAAAATTGAAAAAATATAATAAACGCTTTACATGTTTGATTTTGATGGAAAAATTTCTCTTGAAAAATTTCTGAAATTTTTATGATTGTAAAATTTAAAAAAATGATAATAAAAATTAAATCTTTTTTAAATGTTTCAGCAAATTTACCGAATGAATAATTATTGAGGTTAATTTGTTACTAACATGAAACAATGCTGATCTTATGAAGATGCTAGTAAGAGAAAAGAAAAATTTAATTAATTGTTATTAAAATTAAAAATGTAATCATGCATCAGTTTTGCATTTTGTAGGAAGGTAGAATCCTAACTGCTCAACATATACCACGGTGAATGAGAAAAACTATATTTTATTTCCTGAAGATAATTTTTATAGATATAAAAATCAATTCTCATTCTAAAATTGAACTAAATTTACTATTTATAACTTGTAAATTACGAGGCATATAATTTAATGCTGAAATTCTGTAATGAGATGAATGAAGATATATTCTGATGAATGCAACATTATATGGCAGTCACCTTCATGAAATGCCAGTAGCTTGTCTCAAAATATTATACCAACTCTACGAAACAGCTAAACGTAAAGACATACTGTCATAGCCTGTCAAATTCTAATGAATTTGAAAATTATGCATGATTTAATGATAAGCAAAGCACTAGCTCACACCAAAAGACAGGTGTTGATTTCTGACTTTGTTATATGCTTGGGATAAAATCGTATAATATCCTACATTGCTGAAAGATGAATAGCTATGGGATTAATTCCTAATTTAAAGATTCTATTTTTTTGTAGAATTTAATCTTAAATATATACTGTAAAATTGCATATGATTTTAAATACAAGGCACAGAGGTAAAATGATCCATTGATTTCTATATTTCAAATAAAATAGATTTATTGATTTTTAGTTTATTTCTAGGTAATGGATTCTAGGAAATAAGATATGAATCTGAGACGAGTATTTTTAAAGTTAATTAAGAATAATGATTTAGCTATTTTATCACTAAAGAGTGTAATTGAAATTACCCCTTGAAAAAGGCGTTGTTGCATTAGTTTCAGAAACCATATAGTAATTAACCCATATAGTCTCTTTGAGAGTAAATTTTCCAAATATTTAAATAAATGTTTTATTATTTTAAAATTGCTGAGCTAAATAATTTAAAATTCGTTAGGCATATAAAATATTTAGAATTTCCACATCTTTATTTAGTATGAAATCATGGAATCTTTGTAAGCATTGTAAATTAGAAAATTATAAAACAAAACCACACAGCATTTTAGATTATTGGACGAAATCAACTTTAAAGGTTTCTATAGTCATTCTGTAAGACAATAGGCTCAGGCAAAGCTGTTAAAATTCTTCTTTCTGCTAGAATGGACGATTACCAAGATTTAAATGATTGTGAATGATTCGTTAAAGTCCACATGCTGAAGATGGGAAAATGATTTTTCGAAGTAGAGATGAAAATTGAATTATAGAGCATGATAATTTCACATATGTATCATTAATATCGAATATCCGGTAAAACATCAGATCTCAGAAGTCGGTGCCGTCGGAAAACGGTCTTGAAAGAATGGGATCATCGATACTTGGTGAGAAACCTTAAATCAGATAGATGTGGAACTCTTCCTCAAAATTGCCATCGATTGCAATGCTTGGCCATCAAAACATATCAATTCACGAATTATTTAACGAACCACATTGATATGGGATTTTGGAGATGAAAGTCCACTCGTGTACTACTTTGAATGCAGAGCAGTAAGTTTTCCGTCTTGCCTGGAACAGCCAATACCACTATTAAGCAATTAATAACTCGAAACACTTTGCCTTGTCTGACGAATCTCGTCTCCAGCTATAGCGAGCGGTCGCATATACGGGCAAGAGCAAGTACAAATTCTTATGAATCTATGGTTTTTAGATGTCAACAGGGGACTGCTCAATCTGATGGAGCATATGGGATTATATGGAATTTGTGCAATTAGAGTGATACCCCTAGTATGTCAATAGATGAATTTGACAAGCAATGAATAAGTAAACTTTCTGCACATTTATCTACATCAATTAGTATCTATTGCGCGTTAAGACAGATTTCGAAAATTCCACCAGAATAACGCGGCAACCCACGATTCTGGAATTGCTACCGCGTGGGTTCAGGAACATTCTTTTGATTTCACGCATTTCTATTGATTACTTAAATCTCTGGATATGAACATTATAGAGAATATTTGCGATAACTTACATGGAGAGATATTTATCACATCATACTCCAAGAGAGTTATAGACTGTCCTGAGGAATTCACAATGCAAATTGACTCCAGTATACGTTCTGACACTAGACGAGTACATACCATTTCTTTTCTGCGTGCTCGATGGATTCTGCACGATATTGGATAGATGTGCCAATTTCTCTCGTTTATTCAGTGAATAACCCTTTACATTTAAAAACATTTTGCAATCAATATTAAGCATTCATAATCATATGTTTATGTTTCTCATTAAAGTTTCTGGATAAAGGTTTTGGGTATAATATGTATCATGATTTATTCATCAATACCCAATGGATATACTGCCGTCACTACTATTAACTTGATTAATATCTATGTGATATTTATAAATATCTGATTATTTATTTAGAACGGTAAATTGTGAATCCAAATTATAACTCAGCCATTTTACTAGAAGTGTTACAGGAAATATTTTGTGAGTAAATAAATATCATTCCGAACAGTCTTTAACAATATTGCCTTGACAGAATTCCAAGTTATTAAATGTTTCAACTTATATTTGAGATGCAACAACAACAATTTGAGATATAACATTTTTGTATAGATTGAATTTTAAATACTAGCATAATATTAGAAACTGCTGCGAATGACACAACGAGAAACTGAAATTTGTATCTGAAGATAATATAAATTCAGTACTTTTAATATACAATCTTTTATTTTCAGTGTTACAATTCCAAAATATTTAGAATTTTGTGAATTAATTACTTTTCTAATCTTTTCAATTGATCTGACGAGAATCACTCTTCACTTTTGCCTGGTAGTCAAAACTGTAGCAACTAGCTTTTAACTAAGAACAGGCAGATTCTGAGCGATAATTAACAAGAAAAATTTATCTTAATACATTTCTTAATTGCCTTTAGGCTGTAATTTACTACCATTTATATTTGCTACCATTCGTTTTCAGCTATTGTTTACACCGGGAAAGATCAAACCATCTGTTCGACAGCTTAAGTAAACGATTGAAATGCCTAGAAATTAATGGAATTCTCTCATTCAAATCAAATGCAGTTCCAACACTGCTTAAGTTCACAACTGCTTATATTTATGTAAGAGTTTTGACGATAGCTTAATGTTTTCCTGAATTTTATCTGAAACATTTTCAAGAGAATCGAATTAGGATTAATTATTGCATTTTAAAAATTTAAAATGAAATTAGATTATAATTAAATATTATATATTTTAATATTACATAAATGTAATGTTTTTTTCTTAATAATGTTTCTTTAGTCATACATGAGTTATCTTTATAAATAATTAGTTAAATACTTACTTTTTGTAACTCTTCAAATAAAAGCAAGATTTACCATTTATGTATTGCTTTCACAGAAAGAAACAATGAAATTTAACTGTGTTTCTGTAGTATTTCAAGAAATTAAATTTCCATTAATTTCCTGTTTGAAACAGTATTTCTTTTATTCCTTTTTTATCATTTGATAGTTAAATGAAATAAATACAAAAATTACTTCCATTTTTTGTTATATAGAAAGATAGTTAATAAAATAAAGCGTTGTTCTAAAAACGATAACATTTTTGTATAACTTATGGCTAAAGCGTGATTTATAAATAAAAAAATCGAATATCTGAGAACTTCTTTACAATTAATGTTATACAAATAAAAAATAGACCAAATAGTAAAGAAATGAATGAATTAATTTTATCATGTTCCGTAAAAAATGACCAATCAAGCAATAATGAAAACAAAAGCAACTATTCAAACATTTATTTTATATGAAAAATGTATAGTATATTTGATCTTTTCAAAATGTATAATTGCATATTTATTAAAAGTATTGTACCAAGTATTATGACTGAATCTATCTCCATCTCACAGATTTTAATTTATGAAACAAGCTTTAAATATATAGATTGAACTTGAAAAGAAATTATTAGCATATTTATCATGTTGGAATGCCATACTTTGTATCTGCAAGTACATTTAAATAGTCTTTATAACATCTCAGGGTGGATATCATACAAAATGACATTTTTGAGAAAATGAACCTTTTGTTAAGGTAGTATAAGTAGTTAAATTTTTAAAAAACCTTATCCTCAATTAATCGCACTATATTCCGTCTCTAGAATAAGGAAGGACAGACATGGTCTGATGTCAGTCGCAATGGCACCTGTCTGTTCAAAAATGGTTAAAGCATAATAAAATAGCCATTATGAGAACTCGTGCAAATCAAAGATGTGACTGTTGCTGCGTTCTATCAGATAACGTTTATTGAAGCAGCAGAAAAGTTTATGTACATCGCTGTAATATTAATTTAAAAGAATATTCTTTATATTTGTTAAACAGATATAAAAAACGTTTATATTTTCTACTTCAAATAAAGAGTCAACTTGACACTGAAAATAAAGGCAATAAAAATCTCAAACGCGCACATGCACATGCACAAACACACACATACATACACACACCGAGAGAGAGAGAGAGAGAGAGAGAGCATATTTACAAAGCATGCCTAATGTGACCCTTCCTTGATAAGACAACTTAATTTCACATCAGATGATTTACAATTAAATCAAATATATTTTACACTGAGTATTAAAATAGAACAATCAGCAAATGGGGAGTGTGAAACATTATATATAAACATATATATATATATGTCAATGACATGCGATAATGTAAAGAGAAATACTTGCATAAAAAACACGTAAAAAAACCCAGAATTATTGTTATAAGTTTTCTTATTCAGTTTCAGAAACAATCATTTAAAACAAAAGGGTCTTCATAATATAAGACTGTGAGATATGACTTTTAAACTATAAAAGGGATTAAGACAGCTTCCTGCAGGAAAACAATCCAATTGGGTAGCGTCATAGGTTACGTTTAATCTACGTAATTTGAGATGTCGAATGCTACAGGTATTTGTGATGATTTTATTAAAATATTCGTTTCTCCTGTTTCTTTCAAGAGACATTCCTAATTCTGATGAACATATCGTATTACGCGCTATTTTATATAAAAAAGAAATAAATTATTATATTTGATACCAGTGTAAACACATCAGCTATGGATTTAAATATTATACAAACTCATATCAGGTAAAACCCCTTATTGTTAATATTATTTTAAGATTATTTTTATAAGTAAAAGAAAATGTTTTCATTTTAAACACAACACTCTTTTATACAAAATAAATATTTACAAAAGCCATAAATTATACTTAAATTTTGGACAGTCATTAGGAAAAAAATATATTCCGCAGATGACACTAAATCTTATTTAGTCTTTGTAAACTTATTCTTTCAGATTTAAATCATTATTTTAAAAATGATGGAAAAATTAAATAAATAATAATTATATACCTACAAAAATTATTGTATTTTAGAAAATAATAATATAATTAAATTAAACATCGGCAAATAACTTGAATAAGGTCGAGAAATAAAACATTTTTCGCAATAAGGAAAACAAAACAAAACAATGCAAAATTAATAAAACAATTTTGTTTTTTTCCCAAGAACTAATTATTTTTTTCTCTTCAATTGACATTCTGCTTTCAGATATTATAATTGACGAACTTTCTCAAATTGCATCAAGTCAACCAAATAGAATAAAAGTAGTTAAGATTCATGATTTGAAATGCAACAGTATATATATATATATATATATATATATATATATATTCTTTACGTAATAATTTATTTTTGTATCTTTTTTTCCTTTAAAATAGTTAAAAAATAACAATCCATATCAATTACAAAAAAAAACCCCTGAAAGATATGTAAGATTTCAATCAAAGCAATACCAATACTTGTGCAAATAGAATCGTAAAATATTTTTAATCTATTTAAGTAGGAGGTATGTAAATATTTATCAGATGGATGCTTTAAGCAAAGAATAATATTTTGTCCTACGCCATGTGGATGGTATAAAAAGTATTTGTCTGTGATTTCAAAATAGAGTAGAATTTTCATTTGCATATTCAAACAAATATCTTATGAACAGATTTTCAAAGGAATTAAGCAACAATTTTAATTAAAGCAGAGATTTATTAGACATTATATAAATATATGTGTATTCTATGCTCTTCATCAATTTATTTGGATATTTTTTGAATGTAATTTTTGGAATTTCAATAATAATTTTTAAAATATTCTTTAATTTTATTTCCTATTGTATTTTAATAAATTCTTTCCTTTCTTAATTACTGTTTGTTTAATTCAATTTGATAATTTATTCATTGAGCAATTTAAGTCTTACACTAAATTGCATATCTGTGAAGCAGTAATAATTCCCAGTTATGTTTTAACATATTTAACATGTATTTATGTGTCTTAATTCTACATCATTTTTAATTTTAAAAGCATAATTTCCATCAAATCACATTTAACTGCTTATCTAACAGATTTCTTGTGATTCAAAGATGTCAAAAAACCTTTCCACCTTCAATTTAAGGAAATACGATGACGTAAAATCATTTTATCATTTAAACTGATTTTTGCATGTATGCTTAGCATTGATGTAAAGGTTTCAATAACAAAAAAGCAAGAAATAACAAAGCATGTGCGTTCTGAATTATATATAATATTTTAGATACAGTTAAAGAAAAAAAATATTTCTCAAAATATCTTTCAAGCATAATTTTGGTTATTTTTTAATTAAAAGAGGCATTTCTATTCTTAATGAATACATAAAGTTTTTGTTAATGTATAACGTTTTTTTAAAAAAAAATTCTGCATTAAATAAGTCAAACTTAAAAAATTTGCGAATAATTATTTTAGGTGCATACATTATCTTGATGTAAATTATACTTTTAAAATTTCTAATAATTTAAGTTTTTTTAAATGTCTAGACTAAATTTTTCAGGCCGAAGCTATACAAATTCAAACAAGAATATATATATATATATATTTATATATGAAGGAGAAAAAATTTTAATTTGTCATATTATAAAAAGAGACGCTATCTAATCGAGATTTTGTCTTTACAAAAACAAATATTTATATTTAAATTCATTGAAATATTTTCTTATTCAGACGTTTATACTTGAAGAAAATATTCTCTGCCAATCTAAAGACAGTAATTTAAAATTTCTTGCAAACAAGAGATAAAGATTTTTGACTGCTTTACTATTTTAAAAATAAACGAAGAACAGAAAAATCTACTTCAAAGGATTCACTCAAATGTGTGAGATATATTCAAAGAATTATATTCAGTTCTGAAAATAAGGGAGCTTGTTCTGAGAGCACGAACTTTCACCTATTAAAAGAATGTGTTCCGAAACAAATGAGATTCGAATGCCGTGATGAATGAGTGTGCGATGGGGCTGAAAAAGAAAAGGGTAGCTTTTGGGTGGAGATGAAATGACTCCTGGGCTTTCTACCGTAGCGACACATTCCTCTGCTACTGTGCAAAGTTCACGAAAGATAGATGTGCAGGAATTCGAGTGTTTTTTGAATTATCCGGATTCGCTGCTCTAGAAAAGTTGCCTTTCGATAAATTTTAGAAAAGGAAATCTTTTTTAGTAGAAGCGAGTAAAAGTCATTAAAACACTTCCCGCTTGTTCGTCTAGACATTTTTTTTCCCAATTGCGATGAGTTATCACGTTTTAGGAGACGGGGTTTAAACTTTTTTATAGAAAATGGACGGTACTTCTTTTGAACGCGTGTAATAAAAAGGATTTTAAAAAGAGCAGAATTATATAATAGGTATTGTTTTCATGAGGATCAGTCGTTTTAGCATAATGAGAATTTTTAAAAAGATTATCTTATATTATAATGATATTAATTTGAAACATAAAATCCACTTTAAAAGTGCTTAGAAAGATTTAAAAAAATATTATAAATCTTTGATAATTTTTTTATATATTTGGCGAAATTATTAAAGAGACATATTTAATGTATTTTATTAAAAATTGGAATGAACAGTGAAAATACGAATATATTTAGGATAATAAATATTAGAAAAATTATATGCTTTTTCATTAAAAGTTAGACTGAAAGAACAGTTATTATAAAAGAACTAAATAACTGCATGTATTGCATAGTTCCGATTTCAGCTACTACTTTGACCAAATTTAGTTTAATATCAATTTTATTTGAACTTCATCTCTATTCTTATCGATGGTTTCTTCGGGTTTCTTTACAATTTAAATGTTTTGACATTTTGTTTTTTATTCTGAGAATTTTAAGTAATGGAAACAGAAAAGGCTATTTAGTATTCACCCATATGTGTGAAATGCATTAAAATTCCAAAAATTGTCTAGCAATTATTAAAAAGTAGCTAAAAATGAGCAAATAAATATTTGCTTTTATAGTGTGATATTTTCTTCCACATTTCTTACATTACGATCCCAGCGATCCTTTAAAATATTTTCATAACACATTTTACTACTTAAAGATTATATATACATATACTTTGTAATATATCTGACAAAAATTTAAAATTGTAAAAACTAATTTTTATTATTATTGGTGGTTTTTGAAAAGTAAAAACAGATAAAACATTTATTAGTGTGACTGTAGGTTTAATCTCTTTAAAATAAATTAAAATGATATAATTTAATACCTTAAATCCATTCATTATCTGTTTAGCCTTATTTTGAAAAATCTTTCATGCTCACATTGATAAATATTCTGCTAAATACAAAGGCAAACAGTTGTTCACAATATACATCTGACAATGATGGATGGAGGATTAGGAAGTTCAAACACAATGATTGCTCACTTATTCAAAGACTCTGGTATGCCAGCAAAACCGATTTTGACAGAGATTGAATGCTAATGATAATGAGAGTGATGGGATAGAATTTTAACTTAAGATGGAAGGAATGCATAATATTTTAAAATATAATCCGGTAAACATTTTTTATAATATGTAACATTCTAACTTTTCTATGAGAAGAAACATCGAAACATGCTTAAGAATATTTTATTATATTTACACAAAAATTAATAATATTTTTATCATATAAATTCAAATGTAAGATCCAAGAAAATATATGTCTGGACTGAAATTTTAAAAAATATTGCTTTTTTGGATTCAAATTTTCTTTATATATTCTTTTTTTTCTAACATCCATGAATTACAGATTGCTTGCTTTTTACTTCAATTGCTTTCAGTGGATTTAAACTAATAAGGATTCAAAAATATGAAAAGGAATTATATTCCGCTCATATTGCAATGGGTTGCTGGCGTCCTGGCCTAGGGGTAGCTCTTCTTCCTCGTGATATAGGCGTTCCGGGTTCGAGTCCTGGTTCGGGCAACGCTGTCCTCTTCCTTGCGTTCTCTCTATGAGGTGCGTGAACGAGCCCCCTCCCCCCCTGTAAAAAGGGGTTGCGCAAGCGAGTGTGTGCTATCTTCATTTGAGCTAGAAGTCAGACTTCTGCCCTTGGGTGCTCAGGGGCCTTTACCCTCAGAGGCTACTGCGCAAAAATTTGGCTCAAAGTGATTTATCTAAACAAGTATTGAATATGTTTTCTTTTTTCAGCTGTTTGGTATTATGATAAACTGTTCTGATAGATTTATTATTATTTTTTTTCAGAGTAAACATTGAGCATATACCATCTTTTAATCGTATAAAATGTGCAATTTTATTTCTGATTCCCAGAATGTTATATTATGGTTAAGAATTCTTAAATCTTATTCTTTTTCAGTATTTACGCAAATTTAATAGCAATTATTTGCTATTTCTGCTTTACTTTTATTAAATCTGTATATATACTGGCCTTTAAAATTAACAATTGAAATAATTTGAAATTAATTTCTGTCTTTATGTGTTGCTTCATCTAAAACATCAAGTTTTTGAACATAAATATTTTTTTTTCCATTGCTGAAAATATATTTATCTCCTAACTAAATATTATAATTATTTTGCATTCTTAAAAAAAAGTGGAGATTTAAATCATTTGGGTTCTACCTACTTTATTGATCTTTTTTTGTACATTCAAAAGAGAGGGTAAGTGTGTAACTGATCCATTATATTCAAGTTTTCTTCTTTAACTTCCTGTCTCATTTCAATAATTAAAAATGGCTTTTCTATCTAAGGGGAAAATATCCAAAATCACACCACCTCGACGGGACGGTATTCGTTGGTGTAGGGGGAGGATGTAGCAGTTGCATTATTCTTAACCAATAGACTTCCAGACAATTCAAATTCTGTCTCCTTGCCGGGACGTCGTCGGAGCCAGAGGGGGAGGATGTAGCAGTTGCATTACTCTTATCTTCTCTTTTGGATACTAGATGGCGATGCCTGATTAGGCCATCCCATATGTCGTCCCATAGTGCATTGCGATTGTAATTAGAAGGAGATGCGACGTTGAACTGAAAAGCCGCGCGCGTGAATGTCTTGTCTTTGTGTTCGTTTTAAGTGTGTGAATGTGATCATTAAAGAAATGGTTCCAACAACATTCGTCCTGTTGCTTCCTGCATAGATCATAATAATTTACATACCACCACATACTTCCTCTTTCACCTTAATTTGGGGATAGGAAGTCCCTTGTGGCAGTCTTTTGTTGTGTTTACAATCCCATGCTCTACTGCAAGAAGTATTTCTTTTTCTATATACCTAATCTACCATTGACCCTACCTACCATCCTATAATTGTAAAAATTCTCAGTTATATAAAGTAATTTTTTCACAGTTTTTAAAATCTTTCGCATATTTAATCTAAATTCATCAAATATTCAGGTTTGTTAAAAAAATAAAATATTTGAAAAAAAAAGAAATAAAAAATATCGATTCCAGCACTTAGATTATTTAACTTTGACAGTTCACAGATTCTTAGTTTTATTTTTATGCTGAATATTATATTTATTCAAGCTTGCAAGGTAATCAAGCAATAGTTTAAACGTCAGATACGAAAATATTTCAATCTGAATTTCCCTTAAAAGCTGAAATATATATGGAAAATTTTGTAAAAAATTTAGTTTTTGGTTTCTTGTAGAAATCGTTGAATTTTTTTAGATGATTCAATCAAGTACAGTCTACGAGGTAGCAATCGACGACGTGATTTATTTCCTTCATTCAAAATAATTTTCTTTGACCAATTTAAGCAATTTAACTTTCACAACGAATTTTGACATAGTATGCAGTATTTTTTCATGTTACAAAAAATATATTATAATAATATTCATCATAATTTAATCTTTTATTTCAGAAGCCCCATAACCTTGAAGTCACTTAATGTCAATTCTTAAGAAACCTCAGAAAACGATTTTCTGACAAATTTCTGTACTTCTCACGGAAAAGCATTTCGTTTCAATTTAAGTTTTTTAAAGAAACCTAGATAAATATTGCCTATTACAAGAGCCCCATATCTACTAATTAATTAGATATTAAATGTGAAAACTCCACTATTTATAAAGTTTTCGAATTTTGTGATATTAAAAATGTTTCAATAAAGATAATACTACAGTAAAAAAATTAAAAACTTTACATATATATCTATATATTTGAGATCTAAATAAAGTTATCGAGTATCAGTAATTAGGAAAAAATTATTTAATCTCCTGATTTTGAAAGTAGTAATGGATGTCTAAGTTTGGTAGACAAATATGCTTTTGCATTATATTTTTAATTCATGTGGAATGTTGATTTTTCCAAAAAGTTGTTTGAATTGTCAAACATGATGATAAATAGCTTTCCTTTTAATGTAATTAAAATTATTTCGCTTAACAACAACCAATAAAGTCATTGACGTCAATTCAGGCAATGCTACTTAAACTGACCTAAGAGGATTTTTTGTGCATAAAATGATGCAAAACTGTTGTTTTTTGAAAAATAATTACTTTTATGGTTTCTGATATAACATTTCAATTATTACTCTAATTGCAACATTCAGAAATCTTGTTCACAATTCGCCCATTAACATATTACATTTTAGTATTACTGAGTTCACAAAAATAAATAATTATGCTTCAATTTTTGATTTATTATTCAGTAATCTTGATTTTCTTTTTATTATTCAGTAATAAAATAATTTGCTAAATTTTAACCATCTAATTCACTGTGTTTCTGAGATATCGTATTTCCTCATAAAATGACTGACACCCAGAAAGATTTCTTCTACACAGATTTCGTTTAAAATTTGAAATTTCGGTAAAAAATTTAGTTACAATATTTACTACATTACAATGGCGTTACACTTTTGATGGGCAAACATAGTTCCAAACAAGCATCTTCATGATATCGAAAATAATGATATTCATCAAACTAAATGGATATCATTAGTAAACTTTTCTATGATATCAAAAATAGACTTTTTTTTATCATTCACGAATTTCTAATAATTGATCATTCTTCAATATTTTTAAGTGAAATGTTGGTACTTAGGAAATATATGATATTTTTATTTGCATATTATCAAAGTAGATATATAAAAGTACATCGGTGCAAATATTCACAACTTACCTGTAATGACCATTAAAACCCAAATATATGAGAGATTGGAGTATTGCATCATCTTCTAATGCATTATTGCGCCACAAGAAAACGATTAAATAACAAAAACAATAATACTTTATGCTATCCTTTTATAAACCGATCGAAAATATCAGTCATTCAAAATTATACTGAAGCATTTTAACAACAAAAAATGTGCGTTTCTAAGGATTCTTTTTTGCATATCCGAAAGTACAAACGGAGATTCATATTATTTTTAGATGCAATTTCGCATAAATACCCTTTGTGCTTATTAAATTCATATTTATTATCATAAATAAATATTTTTCATATGTAAACCTGCAATAATATGCCTGAATATTGGTTTTTATTGAACAATTAATGTCGTTGTCAGAATTCAAAATCAAAATTAATAGTATTTCTTTTAAAGTTTATTATACAATCGACTGTTAAATTAATGAATAATACCCAGTAAAAATTAAATATTACTGAAAAAAATAAACTGAGAAATTACTCATTTAATGCTAAGACATGGAAAAATTCAAATTAGCGGCATTAAAAATTGAAATATAAGTTTAAACAACCATTCATTGTAATTTTTATTAAACAAAAGATAAAATGAATGAATTCAAATACTAGCAATACATATATAAAGGGTAAGTCATTAAGTCTGCTTTCTTGATGGTAATGAGTCTGTGGGTGTAATTAAGAGTAGACGAACACTTAATCAGCTTTAAAAAAGTAGCTAAATATATTTCTGAAATGTCCTGCTCTAGTACAGATTGCAAACCCCCTTTTATTAATTATGGTTAAAAATAACGAATTTGTTTTTCGCTGTCTAGTAATTAATTATGATATGAAAAATAAAATAAACTTAGAAAGTAGCATATGCATCATTTGAAATATTTCAGTATCCTTAATAGTTTAAAATTTTATAACATTTATCAAATGAATTATTTTAGGAATGTCTTAAAGATGTGATAAATGTTTAAAAATCTAAACATTAATTGACAACACCAGATTTTCATATATTTTCTTTCAGAAATCCACTCAGGTTTTGGAATGGAGTTGAATTTTTTTTTTATTCATTTCAAAAATAAATTAGCAAATTTTCATTTATAAAAAGAATACTTTATGGGAAGCTCTAAGAAGAATATAACTTTACATTAAAAATAATTAAATTAATTAAATTAATAAATTAAATTAAAACTGCGATTAAAAAGCAGTAATACTTTATTTTAAGGGAAATATATTTTAGATATTGCCTAAAAACACAATTTCCTTTAGCACATCCTAGCATTAGTTTAAAAATAAACATTGGCTTACATCAATAAAAACAACAAAAAAACAAATAATTTTATTCTGTTATTGGCAACGCATATGATTAGTTACATTTTTTCATTTGTAGCATGACAAGTTTATTACAAAGCTTTCACCAACTGTTTGCAAATCTTTGTATCCTCCGGAATGACAAAAAGTGTGAGGGAAGATAAGATTTTTTTAAAGAATTCCTATATCATTATTCATTTTATGCTCTTTACATTATATTTTATTTTTCTAGCCCCTTTTACTGTTTTATTCTTTTAATATTTTGCATTCAACATTACACTATTTTTATATATGATTTTTAGTTTTGCAATTTGTATATTTGTCATATTTTTCATTTTTAAGGGATTTTTTTAAAAGAGCAAAGTTTTTTATGCGATGCACCGAAAACATCACTTTTAAATTAATCCATTACAATTTTTCAACAAATACAATATCCATGAGTTTTAATTGATAATTTTTACATTCATCATGTAAAAAAACTATTATATATATTTAGATCTAAAATTCTTGACCTTCAATCCAAGAGACTAATGAAGTCATTAGACAATTTTAATCTTTTATTTTCTTGAATTTTTGAAATTATGCTTTTATTCAAAAATTCAAGAAAATAAAAGATTAAAATTGTCTAATGACTTCAATAGTCTCTTGGTTAAGAATTTTAGATCTAAAAATATTGTTATGTATTTCTTATCATAGTTTGACACGTCTATGTTTCTTTTTAAACTAAGCATAATCATAGATTTCTTCTCTTTTTTTCAGTTTTATTTATACTCCTCATGATGTAAGGATATATTTTGATATTTTTTATTATTAATTAAAACTTGCTAAAGAGTTATGTTTATTTTACCATCCAATTTTCGTTCATTGGTTGCTTTTTGTAATTCCTTTAGAAGTAAATGTTTTTATGCAATTCGTGTTTTTATCTTCTAGATATAATTCTCGAAAAATATCAATGATTAAGATAAATAGAAAACTCATAAGCGTTGAAGTTCCAGATATTATTCTTTGTATACTATTTCATAATTTAAAAAAATTCAAATGATGTTAAAATTCACTTAAATTGAAGTTATCAGAAAGGAACGGTATAAAAGGTTTAAAATCTGAATATATGAAAATGATGATATGTTAGAAAATTCCGATGAATTATTGAGCTTCTAATTTAATAAAACCTTTTTTTCAACACAACCCGTAAGTCGTAAAATTAGATGGATCATCAAGGTATTTTAATTCCCTGGTAAAAGAAAAGAATTTTTCAGTGGTAAAAATGTAAACATTTATGACATCGATAACACGCTCTACAAATTTATGAAATATTGAAATATTTTCCTCAATTCCAAAACAATGCTCTAGTGACAAAAGGCATGAAATAATATCGTATTGGACCTCTTTTTCTCAGCGATTTGCAGCAATTCCACTTGGCATGCATTCAACAAGTCGCTGAAAGCCCTCTACAGATTTATTGAGCCTTGCTGCGTCTATATTTGATCATGTTTGTGGAAGTGCTGGTGTTACAGGATTTGCTGCAAGAACTGACCTCGATTTTGTCTCATAAAGTTTCGATGGGATGCATGTAGAACTATCTAAATGATCAAATTATTCGATGGAATTATCGAGAATGTTTTATAAAACAATAACTAACAGTTTGGATCGGTGACATGATGCAATATCATCCATAACAATTCCATCTTTGT
This sequence comes from Argiope aurantia, assembly GCA_026543865.1. Classification (NCBI taxonomy): domain Eukaryota; kingdom Metazoa; phylum Arthropoda; class Arachnida; order Araneae; family Araneidae; genus Argiope; species Argiope aurantia. The sequence goes on from JAPMOR010043870.1 coordinate 343,181, forward strand.
TCGCCAGTGAAAGTGATTTCCAAGTGCTGAACATAAACATTTCCAGTCGATGATCAGTTAAGTTGGACCAAAGATCCCTGTCCATTTCATTAAAAACTATCCACATCATTATGGAGCCGCCACCATCTTGGATGTTGCCTTATTAGGTCTATGGCTTCGAAGAGTCTGCGCCATACTCGAAATGTATCGTCAGTACTTACTAACTGAAAACATGATTCATCTACAAATCTTTCCCAGTTTTCTAGGGGATATTGTGCTATTAGAAAAGACATTCAAGACTGTTTTCTCCTGCCGTAGTGCATTAAAGGCAAATTTCGCATTCTAAAGGACACGTAATTTTGTACGCCCCAAATTGATTCATGCGGTCATTTCACGCATGAATGAATGTGAGGTGTCTGTTAACACCCACATTGATATTGTTGCCTGTCTGTTAATACTAACAATTAAACGCAGAAGTCTTTGGTCTCGGCCATTAAATACAGGAGCACGGCCATTGCATTATCCTTGGAGAGAGATTATGCCTGAAATTAGGTATTCTTGGTACAGTTCAATTCATAGGTATTCTCGGAATGTTGAATTATCTAACTATTTCCGAATTTGAATGTCCGATGAGTCTAGCTCGGACTAGACTCTAGCTCTTCAACTACCATTCCTCTTTCAAAGTCTATTCATTCTAGTCGTATAGTCATAATAGAAATATTTTCACTTGAATACAAATAAGAGCACTGCCAATACACTGTTCATTTATATACATTAGTACGCGATACTACTGCTAGCTGTACATTTGCATATTGCTATCCCATGACTTTCTTTACAACAATGTATGTTTTATTTTCCATTATTATCAAAACATTAAAAATAGTAATATGGATGAAAAAAGTCTTGAAAAGCGTTTAGTTAACTTTTATATCAACCATAGTATTTATTTTCATGAAATAAATATCTTGCTAATAGGATTTCATAATCCAAATATATCTCTGTTTTTCTAAAAAGAAATTAAATGACGTTTATATTACAGGTAAATTAAATTTATTTGCTGCATTTAATATTTTATGCATTGCTTAAACACTGATTCTGAAAATATATGTCTTTAGACATTGTTTGTTACTCACTTGCTTTATTTATGCTTTTGATTTTCTTTTCATTTTAGAACTTCTTCCTTGGATTTTAAATTGTTCATTCCTCTGCTCAAGAAAATAAATACAGTTATTGAATAAAATTGCCTACTCTATTCTGAAAAGGAAAAATATTCAATGGTCTGGAGAAGTCCTTAATTCCTTGTTGCTCTATAAATAAATGTAAGCTTGTTCGGATCGTCTGGATAAAAATACATCTTTATGAACTTCTGAGACGTTTTTTATGTCCTCTGTTATTGAGGAAAGCCTTATACAAAATTTATATTTAAGATTTTTTTTGGACGTTAAACAACTTTTATTTCCAGACGTCTGCACTTTTGATCTTATAAAAAGTTTTGGTTCAAGAATGTTTTTCAAACTAGATCATTTTTTTTATGTTCATGTAGCTGCTACTTTTGAGCTTTCATATGATAAATAATTAATGTCAAATGCATTTTTTAATATTTTATATTTTTATAAACTGGCACATTGCTTTGCTCAAGCCTATAGAAAAAGAATTTTTCGAAAATCTGTGTAACCAATATTTTAACTTCCATACTAAATAAATTATTATAAAAACTACGATTAAAATAATAGATATTTGATGACAAATAGAAACTTTCAGGACATCAGATGTTGAATATTTTTGCTTTGATCAAAGGAATAAATTTTAAGTAACAGGGTTATGTTGATGATTGAGATTTTAGTATGAATTACATAGATTGTTCGGTAGAAATCTAAAAAAAATAATTATGTAGATAAAAAAATATTTTTGACTGTTTGGGATAAAATTTCTTTCCGTTATGCTTCTTATTTGAAATAATATTTGTGTTGTAAAAATAAATGAATTTGATTACAAATGGAATTTAGAAGATAATATATTTCAAATGTAGATATAAATTTTAACCTATATTTAAATGATAATTATATGCAGAAATGTGTAATAAATTCAATGCGTCTAATAAAATAAATTTCCAGTTATCAATTTTATTTCAAAGAATATCTCTAGAAAACAAGATAATTCTAAATCAAGCACTTCACAAATATTTAAAAATGCTAAAATTGAATTAATGAATAAAAGAAAAAAACTTATTGTTAGTTTCTTCTCATGTTAAAGGAAATTAAAAAAAAAAAAACTAGGAATAACTTATTTGTGTTTTAAAATTTCTCGTAAAGTTATTTTATCTTAAAAGAAGACAAAAATAGTAATTTTTGCATTGTGTATTCTGGGAGGTGCTGATTCAATAAATGGAATGCATATAATTGTGTTAATCAACCAAGTAATATTATCTATTAATAATTTATATCCCAAATAATATGTGCCGATGAATGTCAAAACCACAAGTAATTTTGCATTAACCATTAGTTAATATGGAATATTATTTTACCTACAATGCTATGTGTTGTGCATATTATATTTATTTCATGCATTTGGAAAATAGTAACCTATGCTTATTTTCTCAAAATTTTCTATATTTCTTCATATTATCGTCGTAATTTTTACGTAATTTTAGGTGAATTGCATATTTAGGAATTAAATGTATTATTATCCTACTTCAAATTGAACTTTAATGTAAACTTTTGAAATTGTAAAATTCATTTTATAACTTTTTCAATAATTTGAATTATATTTTAGGCATGCTTTTACGATTTTATTTAAAAATGAACCATTTATTAAATAATGGGGATTTGTTTCAGGGCGTGTATATTTGTGAATATTTTTCGAGATAGCATAGGAGTAATTTTTTTAAAATTCAAATATTTATTTTTTATTCAAATGGTTTTAGATTTAAACGGTAACTATTAAGAAAATTTTATAGGATATCACTAATGGGGAATTTAAAATAGTGATAAACCATGAATAACAAAGTACCAAATTATGTTAGAATGATCTAAAAATATTGCAATTAAAATGTACAATTTTTTATCTTTATTACTCTGTTACTAAAAAAAATCTGATTTTAGAGTCGATTAAAGCTATAGTCTCATTTAGCAATTTGGAGACATGCATTCCATATGATGATTAACAAGTAAATGCTGTTGCTACCAACTTTTAACGAAGTAGTTGTAGAGTCAAATGTTAATCAAAGCATATTATTTTGCTTTCCGTCATCTTGATGGGTTCCCTTAGGCGCCAATTTGGCAGTGCTTCCTCGGGAATTGAATCAGCCTTAAATTATCATATCGCTATATTTAAAAATGGTTCAACTGTTACATAAAATATCTGATAATCTAATGATGTCGAAACTACGGTACATTTAAAGAAGTGTTTGGAGTAATTTAATTCTGTAGTTATCATTTGAAAATACACAAATTGATAAAAAAAATGCTGTATTTTATTACAAATAACTGTTGAGATATTTAATGATTAAATCAATATTCACTTTTTAAGAAGGAAAATTTTAATTAATGTCCTAGTAGAACTACAAAAAAATCAGCAAAATGAAAATGGCAATTTCTTGAAGAATTTCACAGTGAACAGATTTGGAAACTTATCATAGCAAAAAATAGCGAGAAATAGAAGTGCAATGTAATATTCTGATTATTAAGACACATTTCCAGAAGGCCAAATTTATCGAGTGACATAGACAAGAACGAAAGAGAATTAAATGTCTGGCTTGTAATCACGAACATTAGTTCTCCAGATTGCTTGTAAAGTAAGAAATTTCAGAGATAAAATTCACTCTATTTGAAGCAGCATTAAGGAGAACGGACATTAATATGTGTTTTCACTTACATGGGTTCAGATATTTGATAGAAGATTTACGTTTTGGGCATGTAACTTGGCAAAATCTAAAGAAAACCAACAGTTTTTAATATACTGAATTTGAAAGAGTTTATTATATGATTATAAATAATTGAAAGTTTATCCTTTTCAGCGTTTTATTATAAACAGTATTGAAAGTCATACCATCTTAAATAAAGAATAATTTTTTATTTCAAAATCTGTACTTGTTTGTGGAAAGAAATACGGTAAAAAGTTTTAAAAAATACTTTCTAATATTTGCAATTCCATAATTACACAATACGTTGATTGGAATATTCATCAATTTGAAAATATGAATCAATTTTTTAAAAGAAAGCTGCATTGTACTTTGTTATAAGCTTTGAAAGCAAACTAAATGATACTAATAAGTATTTTTCTTTAAAAAAAGCATTATATGATTGCAATATTCTTATTTTTGTTAATTCAACATTTAACTAAAATTCAATGAAAGCAAGTTAAAAACAAAATTTTGAAATAAAAAGATTTCTTATGCTATAAAACAAGTAAAGCAATTTCAAATTATTTTTATTACAGCATTAAGTATTTTTAGGAATGTTATTTTTTGTTGTTTAAAGTAAATCAGATGGTTATTGTTTTTTACGAATTTACATACTAGAATATTCACTTATTCTGATTATTTTTTAATGTTAAACCATTAAGCATTGAAATATTTTCTGCAAATATTAGTACAATAATATAGACTTACTCAGTAATACATATGCTGAGTATTGCCTCTATGCAATACTTAGGTTTTCTATAGAATTATGTTTAGGCACACTGAAAATAAGTATGTATTGAAAATAAGTATGAAATGCGAGAACTGTATGAATATGATATAAAATTGGTGTAGACATTATGTGTAATATCTTCTATTAAATCAAAAATGCTATTTAGATTAAATAATAGAAAAAGATTACAATAAGGTTTTTACTTAAAAGATGAGCATTCTACAAACGAATAAAGTACTAGTGCAACTTTTTACAAACCAGATACGAAATACAAATTAAGTGTAAAATAAAAACGACAAATTCTGAGATTGCGATGAAAGTTAAAAATCACGTACTTTACATGTGATATGCGGAATGAAACTGGAATATATTTCCTACTTTATTGATTTGTCATTTGGCTCTATATAGAAAATCTAAAAATAGCTTCATAAATTGCCTAATCATGCCTAGAAATTCTATGAAATACTGTATCATTTATATTATCATTTATATGCATCATAAATCATAATATTATATCATTTATATGC
>JAPMOR010043870.1:348327-365925 GCA_026543865.1 Argiope aurantia
TATCATTTATATGCATCATAAATCATAATATTATATCATTTATATGCATCATAAATCACACTGTCACTTTCTGATCAAGTGTCCCACAGAGATACAAAAACTAATTTGAGTTTCAAAAGGGATGAAACTTACCCTAATTGCATGCAATGACCAACAACATTGTTATTATCTATTCACGATATCGGTCGGATTCAGTATAACAAACAGCATCGTGAACATAGGGAAGAATGACTACTTTTAATGATATATTACATAAACAACGTAAAAATCTTTAATAAATATAATTCAAATAAAAGAAATTTATTAACCATCCAATCACAATAGTTTTAATTTTAAATTAAGTCTGATAGAAAGTAGATAATAAAATTCAATTTAATTCTCATACAGTGAAATTCATTTAAATAACTAAATTATATTTTCCATATTCATTTTATTGCTTTTAATACTTTATGCTTAAAAATAATACATTTGAATGATAAGGTCAGATTTTAAAAATTTCGGTACGGGTTTAGCTTCAGAAATATTGTTAATTTATTCGTTTGAGTCACATTAATATGTCACATTAACTTTGTATCAATATTTAAGAATAGAATGTAGCATGATTTTTTATATACGTAGTATCACAACATATACATTTAGAATAGCTTAGTTAACTGTAGATAAAGCAAGATACATTCAATATATATATCAATATTTTTGATGAATAATTTGATGAATTAATTTCTTACTTTTATTATTGAATATTCAACGTTATAACCGAAATTCAGGTTTATTTTATAAATAATAGTTATTGTTTTATGTAAAATATTTATTCTACATAAAATCCTTCAAATTTATGTTTTTTAAATAGATAATATTCTAAGAATATCGATATTTTAATTTGACAAATCAATGTAATAAATTTAAATGAACAACGTAAATAATTCATCTATATCTATACTTATAATAAAGCTCAATGTGTGTGTGTGTGTGTGTGTGTGTGTGTGTGTGTTGGCGCTCTACAGACCAGACCATTCAACCTACAGCTACCAAATTTGGCACGTGTATACCTTGGAGGCCGGGAATGTGCACCTGGGGGTTATTTTTTCGAATTTTTAAATAGAATTTTATTTATTTAAAAATTAAGCGAAATTTTGACGTATTTCTGCTATAACTGCCGAAAATATTACCGCACAAAAAAGATTTTTACATGAAGTTAAAGATAAAAAATTTATCTTTTAAATGATACTACTGTTTTAATCTTAAAATTAAATTTCTATTTTTAATGAATTTTTAAATAAATATTTTAACTATGTTTTTCAATAATTTTTTTCGTCAAAAATAAAAATGAGGATTAAGCACGTTTCGCATTCATGAGAAAAAAATAGCTTTTTTCAAAGTGTTGCCATCACGTTGATTAAAGCTCTAACTGAAAATAAATTAAATCTTTTTGGAAATGAAATCTGTAAAAATATAATTTTTGGCAAGTGTCTGTAGGAAATGAAACAAATATGAAATATTATTTTTTCTAAAAAATAAATTCAAGAAAAATTATTTTATGATCTTTTACACTCTCTATACAGGGTGTTTATTCAGTCCCGGATCCATTTTGATATTTAATGAGTCATAAAATAATGAAGATGTAAACAAACTTATGGCATTTATTGATGGAATAACTCAAATATTTTCCTTTTCAGGTTTGAATATTTTTACTTTTGTAAATATCGTCTGCGCGTGTTTTTAATTTCAGATAATTTCATTTTCCAGTCTAAATATCTGTACTTTTCTAAATATCGTCTGCTTATTAATTGCATTTTTCTCTCTTTTGTTTTTGACAACTATTGAAATGTTATGTTTACTTTTGATGTGTGTGTTCTACGTAGTACTTTTGTATGTGATGTTTTATTCGATCGGATATTAAGGAGAATACATACACCACAAGAGAAAGCACAGATTTTATGATGGTCATAGAGTTAATTTCCAATCAACTAAATCACTGACTTTTAAGAGTTAATTTCAAATCACTTAAATTGACTGATTTATGAAGATTTGAATATCACTATTCAATAAAAAAAGGATAATTTTAGATTTTTCATCGATCGTTTCAAAGAAAATACGCCAATAAGCGCGCAGGTTTCTCAAGATTAATTGGCCTAAGATTATGAAAATGGTGACTTTTTCTAAATTTTTAACATTTAAAACTTCATAAATAAGTCTTAGTTGATCGTGGAAAATAGAAACATTAATTCATTTATTTAAAATTTGGTGTGTCCAGAATATTTATCAGAATATGATACTTTACTGCATTAAATTTAGACTTCATAATTTTTGAAATATATTTAAAAGCAGGAACAAAATATTATTATTGATTTCATTTCAATCCTTTTGAAAGCAAAACTAAAAACTGAATTTTATACTGAATCTCAGAAATTTTTGTTGAATTATTGTTTGAGATATTACATAAACTATGAAAAATATTTTGTAGTTAACATAAGACTTAAATACCGAGCAATTCTGTTTGCAATAATCATATTCAATAATAATAATAATTAATTAATAACAATAAAGATGATAAATAAAATAAAACGTTTGGTTTTATTAAAAATATCTTAATATTAATTGCAATTTCGTCATTTACATTTTTAATTAAAGTTGAAGTTTTACCGGAAATGGCAACAAATTAGCAAAATATATATAGTAAATTGAACGAAACGATCTAAACAATATAAGTTTGGTATGACTATCAAAATTTGAAGATTAAAAATGTTTTGTTTGAGAATCCTTTAAGAAACCAGTTACTTAAAATATTTAATTGAAAATTGTAGCGAGCGGTAATACTGGCGAACCGGCTGGTCGCCAAAGGCGGCTAGTTAAGTATAAAGTAAAATAAATGTTGTATATGTTTATACGATGAATAATCAAATGTTATAAATATTAATTTTAAAAATTAAAAACTAAATTGAGAAAATACGTTCTGCTCTTGATAAATATCAATGAGATATTTATGCTTCTTTTTATGCATATTATTTATACGTCTATTAATGGTACATTCTGGAAGCTGTATGTTTTCTTTCCTAGAGCGTTATAGACAATAAAAAATAATTACAAATAAAAAATATTACTAATTTAGTATGATATAGCATTATTTATACTAAGAACTCTAAATGTTACGAGTTTATTTTTTCATAAAACGTCAGTGAAATGCACTTTTATTGCAGCACCAGAAAGAAATGATTATTTTCTTTCAGTTATCTTCTACGTTTTAGTCTTAGTTTATTTTATAATATATTATTGTTATTAATAAGCGAACTAACTTGGATTTATTCCTCTCTCAATTTTACTACTATGTAATGTAAATTCTATGTAATAAAAGAAAATTAAATTTATTGACTGATAATCATTTTTAAAAAAAATATTATAGCAATTTAATGCTATTAATCACAAACAATAAAAATATATGTATAAAAACAATCTATAAAACTTCGAACTTTTAGAGCGGAACAAAGCGAGTGAAAATGTTATTAGAAAATTCTATAATCATAAACATGACGTAAGTCAAGTTAATAGCATGAAAATAGATTGAACTTATTTAATATAACTAAAATTTAAAATTCGACAAATTTGAATAACAAATTACTAAAGAAAAGGGAAGCATAAAATAAGGCTGTTGAATTGATTTAAATATTTGCATTTAATGACAATACAATAACCGCTAGTAACGATCAATTATTTTAGAGGTCGATATTCAATTATATCACAATCTAAAATTGAAATAACTTCTCAGAGCCCCACTAGATGTCGCTAAGAATCCCTTAAAAATTGAGAGCTTAGAAGGAAATTTGTTAGAATCATTTCCACTTTTTTCTTTCAAGATATTTTCTTAGCCCTCGTATTTAATCAAATTTTTTATTTTTAAAAATCATTATTCGAAGATATTGCAATACTATGCCAACGAAAACTTTCTTATTTCATTAACAGTAAAATAAAAAAAAGTTAATTAAGAAGTTTTATGACAAATAATATGATAGGAAAACTTCAAAGTTTTATACTCCGCTAAAGATGACTTGATTGCTTTGTAATGATGATGATGGCTAAAGATTACTCTAGATTTTTCTAGGCTACACCGTTAGTGCAAGATTAGAAAATCCTTTACTTGAAACGAATATCCATTAAATTATTTTAAGAATTTTATATAAAATATTGGCTTTAATATCTATCTAATTCTTTTATTTATAAAACTATTATGAGAAATATAAATGGTTAAGAAATCTAAGAGCTAAGCATATTGATAATTATGTATAATGAAGAAATTCTAATATGGTAAACACGATATGCAAATATAAAACAGTTATAGAATATGAAAAAAAATTATAATTCCTTTTACTATCCAGTGATACTGCTTAATAGAACTCTGATAAAAAGATGAGTTCACACCCAGCTGGGCATAAGAATAGTTTATTTGTTTAATGAAAAAACAAATAAAATAAATAAATGATGCTGCGGTCTGTCAGAGATGCGAGGTCAGATAAATGGTCGCGCTGTACAACGAATTAGCATACTTGCTATATGAGATTGAAGCATTCCAAACTGCACGAGGTCAATTGGCACAAAAAAGAAGCATGCTCTCTTCCTATCCATTCACAATAATGTGCTGATCGTTATGTGCTGGATGTTTTCCGTTTCGAGGCTGTCTTCGATCTGATTGTACAGTGAAAAGGTGCGTTATCATCCTTAAATGTGAAGTCAGGACCAACAGTATCTCCAATCAAGTGAACCTGAGACTGAAAACTTTATCGTTTTAGTTTTCAACAGTTTTAAAGATATGAAGGTTTATTTGGATGTTCAGCAGATTCCTACACACACTTCATCTTTTTTGATGAAAAATGATATATTTCCGTGATGTTAACTTTAAAAAAAATAGTTCTACTTTCTCATTATATTTTTAATCGATGTAAGTCTGTGTTCAAGCTAAAACGAGATTCGTCACTGTACATAAAATTGGTCCATGTCCCAAAATCCAATGCTGATATTCCAAACTATATTTTAATGGAGTGCATTAATGAGAAGAAATGAAGGGATGCAAACTGTTGGTCGTCTGGTATAGAGATCAACATAATGTCCTGTAGCAAACCAACAGTAACTATTTTGGAACTAATACTTCTGTGACAGCTAAACCTAATTCTCTGGCGCAACTGCCTATATGATGTGATGCAGATATCAATATGAACCTGATACCAGTCTTTTGATGAATAGTTGTGATTCTTTTATCGAACTGATACTAGTCATACATGTACCACAGTCTTCGCATTGAGCCACATTCAGAATTCTACAGTTCATGATCGTCCAGATTGAGCATTACATCTATTCTTCCTTTCGCGAACGTGAAAAGTTGTTGTTTTTACATCATCATTTTTTATTTTAATCATTAACAACGATTCGTCACACTTGAATTGATAAGAGAAAGCCAATTTATCCGATTTTCGACTTAGGCAGATGTTTTGCTCATAAAGTCGTCGATTGAAATATTTTGTATAAAAAAATTCTTAATCAACAATGGATTGACAAGTTATTTGTGCAAATTCATCAGTAATTACTCACTTTTCTAAAATTATAATTAAATTTTTGACACGAGTATACACGATATATTTTTCATAAAATGTTAATCCAAGCCAATTATATTTTACTTCAATGTCTTGCTTTTCAAAATCATTAGTTACAATATGAAATCTTTCTTAAATAACTACCTAACAAGATATTTGTTAGCATTTTATTAATATTAGCATTATTTGTTATATTTGTTACCAATCATTTTAAAAAAACAAACACATATTTAAAAATTTGAAAGAAATTATAAATCCTGAATAAATTCTGTTAGCATTTATTACCAAAAATGAAAATATTAATTCTTTTCAGTTATATTTATTTAATTTCTAAAAGATCATTTAATTTTTTTTAATAATTTAATTTTGTTACTTTTTATGTAGCTCTGTATGACATTAAACATATACTGTCATTATATGTTTAATGACAATATTTGATTAGTTGAAAAACATTTCTAGAGTATAAAAATGATTTTTTCTTAAACAATTATAAAACAAAAATATATTTATATCTTTCAATGCTAAAAGATAGCAAGAAGAGATAGTTAGATTTTCCTGTACATCTTAGAAAAGTTACGGCCTATAGGATGGAAAGAAGACTGCTTTAAAATAGTTTTATTAAAATGAGATATTTTGTCAAATTGTTTTAATAACTTTGCTTTATAAATTCTTCAATAATTATTTTAAGTATACTGATTTTTAAATGCGTTTTTATTGAATTTAAAGGTAAATATTTTTACATTCTTTAAATAATTTATGTTTTTATTTAATGAATATATTGTTCTATGTATGAGAAATGTTTGCATGTTTATTTTGAGTACTTAAAGATTTTTTTTATACTTGTGAGTATATTGCATGTTTACTTTGATATGAATATTTTTTTATCTTCTCTTATTTATATTCATGTGGCATCAAAAATATTTTTTTTTCGTTTCGCATTCTCAAGTAAAAAAGAAATAAATGCAGTATTCTAAAAATTATCACTTAACTCTGCCATTTTGATTGGCATCATATTCTGACTACTGCATTATCCATCATGATAAAATAGACAACTGTAGACAGGTATTACTTGATGATAATTCTAGAACGAAGAAGAGGACGAACTGTTCCTCTTTGAGGTATTATTGAAGATTTTATTGCATAATCAGGCAAAGCACCTATAAAAGCATTGCTATCACCATTATTATAATTACCTATTTTTTAAAGCAGAAATATACATTGTTGGTATCCTTTCAATTCAAAATTTTAAAAAAAGCCCTGTTATGTGTTTTCAATGATTTATTTTATAATTACTTATTAATACCAAACTTAAATTAATTGAATCAATTCCATCAATCTGAAATGAATAAAATATTATTGATGTCCTGTCATAAAGCTTTCATTTAAAAATAATATCAGGAATCAAAAATTTACAAAATTTCGTTTAACACATGACACTTCTTCATGAATTATTTGGTAATATTAAAAATGAAATTATTATACACTTAAGCAAAAAAAGCAAAATTTAAAAACATTTAAACGTTATAAATGGCAATTAAGTAACAAAGTGTTCAAATTATTTTTGAATTTTTCCTGATGCATTTCATAATAATAATAGCTTTAAATGAATACCTTAAGCCTAGATATACTTTAGAGGATGTTTTAGGCCAGAATCAGGATTTGAAAATTATCATTTAAAAGCCATAGGTTGGTTGATAGAATTGCCAAAATTATCCATGCAATGTACATTTGAATTAAAAAAATCACATTTTCTAATATCGAATTCAGAAAATAAAAAATAACAAAAATATTTTTCAATATTTTATTTTATAACCAGTTCACTACAGACACATACAGAGTTGAATTAATTGAGATTGTTTTCTTTCATTTTTTTTCTTTTTGTTATAAAGGAAATTGCCATTAATAAATTAACTCTAATTATCATTTTGAAATCATATTAATAACATAAAAAAACTTATGTATTACTTAGTATTATTTAAAGCAATAATCGAAATTTATATATTTTTTAAGTTAACTAAAATGAAACGATTGTACTTTAACATAATAATGAAAATTAAACATATATATATTAACATATAAAATTGAACATATATATATATAAATGTTTAATGAAACAGTGTAATTTCACTTTTAATAATATAGCATAATTTTTAGTATATATTTTTAATTGATATTAAATATTTTTTTAAAAAAATTTGCTTCTTGTAGCGATTTCAATTCTTACTAATATTTTGACTTTTTATATATGTACATATATTATTAGTTTATAATTTTTATTTAAAGTTTATTCTAATAAGTTATTAGCGATATCCAAACATTTTTAGACGAGATAAAGGATAAATAAAATCTTCAGAAATGATCAAAATGAAATTTTCAGTATTACAATATCTTTCCCAGAATATAATTATCCAACTTTAAATATCGAATGAAAAGTAATAATTCTGCGATTATAAAAATTATTTTAAGTATTATTACAATTCATAATTATAATCAAAATTTATGAAACATTCGTAACACTTCAAAAATAATGTTTTTATAACATATAATGCCCAAATTTATCACGTAATAATATAAATCGTAATGAACAATTCTTACCTTTGTGACAACTGTATCTCTGTCCCAATTACTTGTTGTGTTATATATCCATCCACTGTGACAAGTCACATTTGTCCAATTTGTATTAGGTTCTTTCAGAATAATAGTATTGTGTTGTGTATGAATACTATAATCCAGTTTGTACATAAAGCACCGGCTGTAACCAGTGCTGGTAGTTTTATCTGGTGGAATGGTCAGATGACGAATGAGATGATCACTTAAGTTCGCAAAAGCCAGTTCTGGGATTTGGCACCAGTGGTCTGGGGTCCAGGTCATGAACAGTTGACTAAATGCATGGCATCCGAAGGTTAAATGTGCCGGGAGGAATACAAACCAAAGCATCAAGTTTTGATATTTTCCATTTTCACCAACTTCGTGTAAGATTTCGTCCAAATCCATCCTACACAGGAATTTTTGGAAAAGTTTAATACTGTATTTCCAGGAATTGGACACTATTGAGGATTAAATAGAAGTGATATTTCGTATTCCCTTCGAATTTCTGGAATTTATATCATAATTAGAAATGATCGAAGAAACCATACAATAATCTTATTATTATTTTTCAATAAACATTATCAATAATCTTAACATAAGCTAAATGATTTAATTGGATAATGTTATCAGTAATTCCCAAATCTTCGTAATTTTTCCGAATTATAAAATAACTTATGTACAGTTTACAGTATTTATACCTTATTCTGAATTCAAATATATTATTTTTCTATTTTCGACAAATCTAAAAATAATTTTTCCAGAAATTAAAAATTTATATTTCAGAGAATTGAAGGTTGATATAAAAAGAGGATGGTAAATTCTATGCAACCACAATAATATAGAAAGAATTTTTCCTATGCTGAAAAGTATAAAACATGTGAAAACTCCGCTGTTCTTGAGATGGATTAGCAGTGCACTACTTGGGGCAGCGGCTTTAATGCCACTGAAAACAGAATTCCGTGTCCAGTGCTTTGAAAGATTCTGCAGATTACAGCGCCACGCTTCGGAAAGCGATAAAAGTAGTCTCCACTCTCCATGCCGGTTTCATACGATCGTTTCTTCAAGTTTTCTACATCAATAAATTAATCTACATAAATGAAATTTCTGAAATTATTTGAATGCTATAGGAATAAAATTTCTAGATGAATTTCCTTCACATTTTATTTAAAAATATTATTAAGGGGAAAGAAGATTTAAATAAGGGATTAATGACAATCTTTAACATAATTAACTTTTCGCTAAATAAAAGTATGCTTCGGGTATAGAAATCATTATTTTCATTTTAAGTGTTGCTATTCTTATGAAAAAAAATTATAATCATTTCAGATTTATAATCATTTCTTCTTGAGCATTTACTCAAAAAAAAAGGAAGCGTTTTAATTTTGATAGCCTCATTTATAATCACTATCTCTGTAAATTTCTTTTAATAATATTTTGCTTCCTGCATGTTACAGAATGCATTGCCCAATTTACAAATTGTTTTAATTCTATAAACAACATCACGTTAAAAAGTAATTAAAAGTAATTTCTTTAGTAAAATGCATTGTAAATTAAATAACAAGTAGCGTTATAATTTAAGAGATAACTGATACAATATTTAATGTTTTTATAATTCCTAAATATAGCACGTTATTTATTATTTTTTCGTCAATTTTGAAATCCAATTTTTATATTATCTACTTTTATCTTGAAATACTTACTTATTAAAAATGAAATCACTTATTAGGCAGAAAAATGTTTGAAATGTTTGGATTAGATAAATTGGAAGAAATAGAAGACTGTAGGAAGATTAGAATAAATTAGAAGAGATAATAATATATTAAATTATTTTTGAAACATTTAAGGTTTTATAATTACTGATTTTAGGATATATCATAACTGGAACAGATCAGAGGAGAGATCTCAAAATTAGGTATTTGTTAATGCATAGGAATCACTATAAAATTTTATTTAAAACTATCCTTCATGAGATGAAGTACAAAATAATTCGAGATATTTAATGAAGTAAATGAACAGCATATAATAAAATTAACAATTTATCCATTTAAGAAAAATATTGATAATTAGTAAGAATTAACTATGCAAGTCTTGTATTTTAAAGAGCTATTTTGTGTAACAATCAAAACATTTCATAGAGCTAGAATAGAAAAAAAAATGCAAATATTGAAAATATGTAAATGATTTTTATATCGGAAAAATATCTGGATGAATAAAAAAATGAATAAACATTCATTTGTTTTGCTGTAGGACAAAATAAGAATTTTTTTTAAAGTAAACATTTCTTAAATGATGAGGAATTACAGTAATTCATCGAATATTACACCTAAGGAATGCCGAATTAATGACATTGCCTAATTAATGAAATTCAACAAAAATTAAACGATCTTTACTAATAAGGATAATGAATATGTGTATATATGTTCTTCTCTCTGTGCGTTGGCGCTATAAATGTCGGATGTTTGACATATAGCTAAAAATTTCCACGTATTTATTCTGGTTAGAGGAATATGCTATGCAAATCGATTATACTGTAATTTAAGTGCTTATTTTTTACTTCACGCGCATATCACTAAATACACATTCAGCGCTTAATTTTCTTTTAATGTCCCTGTTTCCTATGGAAATCTTGTTTTACTTTCTGCTGTCGCTGGACTTTAAAATGAACTCGATTAGTTTACGTTGGATTACCGAGAGTCTGTGCATGAATCATTTATATATACGTTTAGTTAAATAGACGACTATTTAAATACATAGTCTGAATATTCTAGACGGTTAATCTTAACTAATAAGAAAAATTCCTCTAGTTTCAAGAGTTTGTTATTATATATTACTGAGGAGAATTAAATTAGTTTGATTTTCCTCAGTAATATATTTAAAAGATATTTTTGAAATTTAAACGATATGTTTGTTATATTCTTTCTTCTCTTTTATATTACTGTGAAATTGTAAAGACACGTTTTCTATATTCTTTCTTCTCTTTTATACTACTCTGAAATTTAAAAGATATGTTTCTTATATTCTTTCATCTCTTTTATATTACTGTGAAATTTAAAAGATATGTTTCTTATATTCTTTCTTCTCTTTTATACTATTCTGAACTTTAAACGATATGTTTATTATATTCTTTCTTTTGTTTCATATTACTCTGAAATTTAAAAGATATGTATCTTACATTCTTTCTTCCCTTTTATATTACTCTGAAATTTAAAAAATATGTTTCTTATATCTATCTTCTTTATCATATTACTTTGAAATTTAAAAGATATGCTCCTTCTAGAAATTCTAGATTATAAGAACAATTCAATTTTAACAAATAAATTTAATTTAGTGAAAATAATCCTCTGAAATTTATACACAGCATAAAATACATTGAATGTCTTTTAATTTAATACATTCGTAGTAAAATTCTTAAGAGTGTAATAAATTTCAATTTTAAAATTCAAATGCAATATAAAATATAATTATTTTAATAACGTAACAATAATAATATTACTAATAATTAAACTTATTAAATGTCAGTTCTAAATGACTTCATTTGCTATGTGCATTCTTTTAAAAAAAGTTAAAAATAAAAATTGACATCATTAGTGACTTGAAAAATTAAAAGAAATATTTATTATTTTGCTTGCAATTGTTCATAAGCATTTGTTATTTATATACTTTAAACTTAACTTTTAAATGTTTATTTAACCAATATATATCCTATTGCCAAACTTTTTATTTTAAATTTCTATTCTAAAACTCAAAAAATATATCAAAAATATCAGCTTACAAAGGAAAAGTTTCTAGTTTTGTTTCTATTACTTCTCCAAGACAGATTATCAAAGCATTTTTTATTACAAATTCTACAAACCATGTTATGAAAAAATGTATATACTTTTTTTATTTTTATATGTTACAAATCCTCCAGTCATTGATTAAACTGCTACAAATAAACTTTAAAATGATCAACTTAATATATCTTCAGGTATAGTGAATCATAAACAAGTCTATTGATCTTTAAAATGAAGAGAGGGTATTTGTTTGATAACAACGAATAGAATAAAGGATTTGTAACGTCAATGTGGGATGATACATCAAGCAACCCTTTACATATAAGAGAAGCATAAATCTTGATAAAAATAAAAAATAACTTTAAAAGGTTTTGTCTAAATATAGAAATGTGATCCATCACCACATGGAAACATTCTGAGTTGGAGTCAAATTCTGAAGATTATTCTGAGAAGCAGTATTGATTTTGTATTTTAGGAAATGAAAAAATGTACCGAAACTTAAAAAAAGGGCATTATTTTCTTCGGATAGCCATGGATATTTTTTTCTGAATTTGATTTGTTTATTTTCTGCATCCTTTATTAAATGTAATAAATATTTTTTACAAATCTTTGAATTTCTTTTATCCTTACATTATTTAAACATGTAAGTTTCATCGCCTTTGAAACATGTGAATAAATTACCACAAAAAATAAAAAAAAATCAGGATTTATTCATATTTTATTCTTTTACAGTGTAAGGGTACAACGAAGATTTAAAAACAAAATCAACTTAGCTGACGGCATATTTCGGAAAGACCTTTAAGTAATATACAACACAGATTACCATTATGAATGATCCTGTATCATTATAACTTAAAAAAATAATTTAAAGAAATATCGGAGAAGTAAAGTCTATTTTATTCTATTTGCCACTGAATAACCTTTTTACTTGCATAGAATTTATTATATTTACAATTATAATTAATTATTTTAATTATCTGCAATATCAACAATCCTTTGAATCCAATAAGATTTACATCTATAATTTCTATTAATAATAAAAAAGAATGTGTGGTGGCTTCGGATCTGCAGGGAATTCCGTTCGATCTAGAATTTCCAATTTTGGCACATATATACTTTAAAGGAAGTGAATACACACCTCTGAACAACTTTATAAAATTTGACTTAATAAAAAATTAAACTATTTTTCTTTTATTCAAAATTTTGAAACATAATTACATCTTGGTTATTTATATAAAATTTATCCGATAGGTCATTCCATTCTAATGGTATAAAATAATCTGATAGGTCATTCTATTGTAAGGGTATAAAATAATTTGATAGGTCATTCCATCATTATCAAACAATCTGAAAAGATTCTTTAAATGACTTGTGATAATAACTGCCTAAGTATCACATGAACTAGTAAATGAATATTATACGGCATATAAATCGACAAACCCAGGAGAACGTGATTAGGATAATGCATCAATTACATGGTCCATCCATCTTCTTTAATCTAAATTGTGAGTAAATACTAAGTCTTTCATTTGCAATGATAAATGAATCAAAAGCGTTAGCTCAAGAAATTAGACACGAGTGTATTATTATTTGCAGACGAATTGTATCATGATAAAGTGTTTAGAATGTGTTTAGAGATAACAAGGGAACTTTTCACGGTTGCTTCATAGTTGCCAATAATTAATTTTGAAAATCTTTTATTTTCTGCCACTACACATAGTTTATGTCATAGTTTGTATACTTTGTGTTATGAGAGATTAAGGTAAAGAACTTTAAAAACTATTTATATTTTACTACAATATTCCTACCAGAAATACATTGTAGTCATATGTATTTAGTTTCCTTGTTTTCAGAAATTTTTATCATTATTTATATCAAATATACATTTTTATATCAAATGAACTTATATATTTTTGGGCTTGATTTTAATTTATGTGTGAACAAATCTTGAGAAATCAAGGCATATTTATAAATGATAAAAATTAATAAGAATTGATAATGATAGATCTTAACAGCAAAGAAAAAATTATAATTAGATTCCAACAGCTGGGTTATTAATGGTTTTGATTATTGAACAATAAACGATAAAATGACATATACTTTCATTATTTATTTTAATTAGTAGATATGATAATAAATAATGCTTTAAAATAGTTTGCTGTGGTTTTTAAGTTTTCCGAAAAATATTTTTCACTATCTTCCATTTAATTAAACATACTTTTCATTACCAATGGGTAAACAAAATTTTATGTATTTTTTTGAGTTTTGATCATTACATTTAATAACTTGGAGATTTATTTTGTTAATAAATATATATATTTAAGAGCCGCGACGATTTTACACATAGTTCATTTCTGAAATTAATTATTTTCTTATTTTCTTCCAATCGAATACATAAAACAACACTGATAAAATTTTTCGATTTTTATTTACTACAACAAAAAAAAAACGAAATATATATTTGTTGTAATAAAAATTTTGTTGTAGCAATATAAATTTACTACAACAAAAACCGAATTTGCGGCAATATTTCAAAAATATTTTGAAATATTGTTGCATTTCATTACAAGTTGCTCACAGAGAAAATTTGGTAAATGTATAACAGTGCCGTGCTTAATCCAAATTCCCCACAAAGTATTGAGTATTGAACTTGGTTGAATGTTATTGGTTGAGTATTGAACTACTTATGAATGTGCAGAAAAGTTCTAATATATTTTTAAAAAATCAAAAGAATTTTTATGCCCAACAGCATGTGATATACAATATCAAAACAGAACGACGGGTACTTAATATCTGTTTAGATATTGCTAATTAAAGAGTTAAAAGCATGACAAATTTTAACATATTTCAAAAAAATGAATTAAAAGGCCTCCTTATGTCAGATTTCATAGAAAATAAATTAATAAAATTGTTTATAAATCGGTAGTAAGTGTTCCAAGATACGTCTTTGTTGCCGTATACGAAATACACAGAAAGTTTTGTAACCGTAAAAAATATGAACTTGATATTCGAACTGTTGAATCTCCATATTTCAGACCTCCTTGAATTCGAAAAACACATATTTAGAATTATTTTTGTCTGTGAATAGAGTAGCAAAAACACATGGATTATCCTTGAGCTAGACAGGTGAAATTTTGTATACATACTTTTGATCACATTTGTAGTTTTCTGTCAAATTTTGAATGAAACTCCCTCTGAGGATATCTATATATATGTATATTCAAGAACAAGAGAACTCTACAACTTTAAAACATAATAAGCTATATAAATAAAATTTAGCACACAAGAGTAGCATCAAAAATGCAGATTTTTTTAAATATTGAATTAAATTTAAATTCTGTCAAAAAGTTGACTATCCGTATATCTGCACTTTTACAATCATGTAAATGCAATAATTCACAAATGCTATGACTTAAATAAATACAATATGGTATGTGATACTGTGACTACAATCGTAGTTCCATATCAAATATTGATTCCAATTAGTTGGAAAAAAGGTATCCGAAATATATATTCGCTCAATAGATTACGAAAAAATGCTAAATTTATATCAAATATCTGTAAAACATATATATTTCTCACCAGTGCTACTCTAGGAATTCGTGACTTTTCCCTCATGTCTACAATTTTAGATGAGGAGGGGGGGGGGAGTTTATACAAGACTTTTTTTAGAGAGTACATTAGAAAGTTTCAAGGAAACTACTCGCACTGGGCTCGTGTATTTTTTATTGACTTATGTTAGATGTTGTATATGTAGATATCAAAGTGAGAAAAAAGAGTTAGAATAAACGCCTGTAATATAAGGAGTTTAATATAAAGAGAAATCTAATTTCATGAATGCAGGGAAATTTAAAATTAGCTGAGAATCCAAGAAGACAGAAAGATAGTATTTGTAATACACATTACACCTTTGTTAATGTACAAAGCACCATGACAAATTAAACCTTCTAATATCAATCTACAAAAATCGTAAATCTAACATAAGGGAAGTTGGTGACATTTGTAATACATTCAAGTCTTTTTTGACAAATTCTATTCCAGTATATGTATTAAATTAAATGTTAAGAGCCGATAAAGGTAATGTCATATTCTTTATTTTTCGAATGTTTCGTATTTACATGGAATTTGCAGATAATTTTCATATATATATAAAGAATACAGCATTCAATTGAATCCAATGACATGTTATCAGAGTAGTCATTATAATATTTAAAAAAAACTTTTTTAAATATTTGATGTTTTGTTAGAATATAAAATGCAAAATAATTAAATAATTGATTATGTTTTATTCATTTTACAAAATATAGTGTTTCTAGAAAATTTTGAAATTAATGACAAATAAATGAGCATTAAACACTAAATTCACTTTGCCATCATATGTATAATAATAGAATTATTTGAAGTTGTTTTCTGACTTATTCCGTTTTTTGTTTTTGTTATTCCTGGATTTTTAATTAATGACATCCAAAATCAAAGTGTTTATAAATTTATTGAAAAATAAAAAAAATATCTTAATAATACATTTTTATTTCTGTATTTATATAAATTTTAAATGGGATAGATAGTTAAAAATATTTTGTAAATGCAATAATCTCTGGAACATAATCAAAATTTCAATATTTAATTTGAAGAAAATGTCTGAACAAGGCAGATTAAGGCATTTGTTTTGCGTTTTAAAATATTTATTCATCTATATTTAGATATGAACAACTATAAGAAGCAATATCATGAGAACAAATCAGGAAGATAAGTAATAATCAAGAATATGGTTAAATGATGAGCAACGTAGTTATTTTGAAAGAAGTGTACAAATTAATCAAGCACAAATGTTTGCATGATAGAAAAGAAAATTCAAATTCGTATTTTCTGAAGATAATAACAACGGAAAATAAAACTGCATTGAATAATTTAATTTTTAGATTCAATTTTTAGATTTAATAATGGTTATTGGATGGTTTAAAATGTAAACAATATCATTGTATGAATTTCGTAAATTTATTTTAAAATTAAAAGCATTGCAATGAACAGATTTGAACTGGTTTTATTTTATTACTGTTGTATTTCTATAGATTATTTCTGAATCTTAAGTTTAAAAATGGTGTTTTAATCAACTTATTTTGAATGTTATTTTATTATATATTTTTAACTTTTATATTGGTGTACATTTGTTATTAATTTTTTACTCGTTTTATAATGTGCTGAAAATTTTGCAAAGTTGGTGGCAAACATAAATATTTTTGAAATTCATTCAACAGTTAGTCAAATTCAAAATTATGATTATATATAAAATTTTTAAACAATAAATGCATAGTAAAATAAAGAAAAAAGTAATTAAAATTAAAGAATAGCTAAATATTTTTCCTTTAATTACGACACTTAATTTGCTATTAGCACTCTTTTATGCTTACAGGTAAATTTAGAAATGTGTCTAATGACAATATTGCAATCAAATATTTTTATTTAAAGAGATGGACTAAAAATAAAATTATGCAAAAATTAATCCACAATACTTTATGAATGTGAAATTATTAAATATTTTTAAAAAATATGTTTTGAGTGATATTAAATTTCTTATTTGTAAAGAATATTTCTATGAGCTCCTCGTTTTTTTTATACCTTAGTTTTGAGATCCATAATTTTGATTACAAATCGTTTTG
>JAPMOR010043873.1:0-14729 GCA_026543865.1 Argiope aurantia
AGATCAACTCTCGTGATTCTGCACTTTTTGGATTATGCAATCGTCGTGCCCATATCGGATTAAAAGATATGTGCGAATCCTTAGACTGGTGTGATCTGTGAGATTATATTTATCTGCAAGCAAACTTTACCTTTTGAGTCCAACATATGGATAGAAATTGTCGACCGAAGTATCTCAACAAATGGTGAGTACCAGCTTATCTTTTCATGGTTCTTTTCGTTTAGAATGTGTCAGTATATAGCATTAAACTGTTAAGCTGATGTGAAATCTTAATTGCCACACCAGAAAGTAATAGAATAATGCTTGAAAAAAATCTTGAAATCTGATGTAACAATGTCTCAAACTGACAGTTTTTTATAGGAAAATTCAAATCTTAAACAGCTTTATTATTTATAATGATTTACAAATTGCGTAGTACCTGAAATGTAAGTTAAAATCAAAGTTTCAAAAGCTTTTATAGTTAAAAAAGATGCCGTTATAAATAATACTTATCCTTCAAATGAAATATTCTAATTAGACAGACAAGATTTAAAATTGAAGTATCCTCTGAATTATGAAAGGAAATTTAGAATATCAAGCAAATTTCCAGTTTCTAATTACGAAAGGAAAGTAAGAATATCAAGCAGACTTGTAGCCTCTAATTACCAATTAATAAACCATAAGTGATTTACATTGTTTAATAAACCTTGATGAATTAAAAAAACAATCTATTATGAGTTTTTACTTACAAAGAAAAAGAAATGAGAGATTTAAAGGACTCAAGATTACATCAAATCATAATATAATTTGCCAATTCTATCAAAAATATGTTTTACTTAAAAGCGAGAAATAGCTGCGAGATCAAATTATCATTCAAATATCGCCAATGATTTGCATTTTTTTAATAATATGTCGCATGAAAAAATGTTATGAAAACGTATGGTATATTTTAGAATAATAAAATATTCTGATATTTTAATTTTTTAAACCGGAAGCCAACTTTATTGCAAGAAACCAATTGCATTCGAAATAGTCGATAATTAATTCAATAGATAATTATTTATACAAGGAATGAAAACATGTTAATATTGTTTTCAAACTATTTTTCTACAAAATAGATGCAAAATATATGTTGATATGTAGATATTTTTTAAGTTGTACTCGTTAAATCAAATCATATTTTATTTGAAGTTTCCGCATATCATTTCTAATGAAATTAAAATCTTCAGAAGGTGTTTTAAATAAGTTCAAATAATCCCCATAATTGAAATCACAGAAAAGTTCCAACGTAAAAAGTGGGTACGGAGATCGTGTTTATAGATCCACCCCTCCCCTCTCGAAAAGACAATTTCTCTCATTTTTGTTATTTCACCATTTTCATTAGGATTCAGGCACGAGAACACTGAAAGGAATTAATTTTTTAAAAGCAGAAATGTTTTTATTTTCGAACTTAAATGACATCGAAAACTATCAATTTTTAAGGTGCTGATAAACTTTTATCGCATGCTAGTGACTTTAAATGAATACATATAAATATATATATTGTGTGATATACGAACTGGAGAAAATTTAGACAAAAGCCTGGGAAAGTGGAAAATACAAAAATATACACAGACAAAATTAATGCGATTAATAAAATAAAATTTATATAATTAAATAGCACATGTTTTTTGAATATATAATACAAAGAATAAAATAAATAAGAAAATACATATAAAATAATAAAAATTCTATTTGACATTGAAAGAAAAAGGTACAATTGATTTCCACAAGAACATTGGATTTCAAAACAATTTAACCTTGATTTGGTAATTTTTAATTAGATTTTTAATTAAATTTCAGAAATATAAACATCAATTTTCAAGAATTTTAAGAAAAAAGAAAACGGAAAAATAATCGAAGTATCCTCAGGAAATTAAAATTACTCAAGCGAATAATCACCATTAAAAAAAGAATTGGCTACTCTGTAATCATAATTTTAGGGACAGATGAAATTCTTAAGATTTAATAAGCGCAAGTTATATCTTTCAATCAATTTCGAAATACTATTATGCAATTGGTAATTTACTTATAAAACGCATACGTTAAATAATTTTTTTTAATTAAAAAGATTTTACTGTTCTTACTGACACAATACAATTTTCTGTCTTATCAAAATAATACTAATTTTATCATTAGAAAGAAATGCGTTGCAAAAAATGACGCTATTTAAAAAAAATGCATCGAGCAGAATTCGACCTTGCAAAAAATGCCTATTATTTAATAAATGTTGAAAGTAGGTTAAAAATGATAAGGTTTTTTGAAAAATTTCTAATATTTCCTTTCCAAAAAAAAAAGTTTTAAGGGTTTAATTTTAATTATCTTCTCAGCAATTTTTTTTTTTTGGGGGGGGGAAGACATTTTGCTAATAAATGACACAACTCCGACTCGTAATGAATGAGCAATTTGAAATTAAAAAAACAGATCCAATATAAAAATTTCATTTCTTCTTCTAACGAAATATTATTTATGTGTTTTTCTTTATTTTATAATTGTTTAAAAAATTCTGGTAACTGCTATTTTTGTTAATCGATTTCCATAAAAGCAGCCTGTTTTACATAACCATTTATTTGAATATTTTTAGTAATTTTCCTTAATTTTATTCAATTTAAATATGCAAAGAAAAATTAAAATATATAATTCCTTGGATTTTAGTTAATGCAAACAAGATATTCCATAAATAAGATTAATTTATATCATATTTTACTCAGAATTTCATTGAAAGTGCGTTTCAAGGAAGAAATTTAGTGCATAAATATTAAAAAAAAATTAATACTTCAATAATTTTTTTTATTTTCTTAATATTAAATAGTTACAATTCTTTACTGAAAATTCAATAACTGAACAAAGTGTCTGCATTTGGCTTCTTCTCTGCAATTGCTCAAATTCATGTAATTCTAAAATAAATTTAAGGAATATAATAAAAACAATTTTAAGATTTCCGAGTTTAAATTTGTAATGAAAATTTAAAATTATTACATTTGATAACTGCAAATGCTTTATTACATTTTCTGCCTTAAAAAAGTTTTTAATATGTCAAATTTATAAGGATTAAATTATGAATAAATTATTTAATTATCAAAATTTAATTTAGAAAAGGTAATGTTGTAACTGGCGCAAGTATTTTTCACTGCTGCGTTCAATGTGTGTGTGTGTGTGTGTGGGGGGGGTTTTTTGGGAAAAATAAAATTATTGCATCATTCTATTTCCCAGTAAGACCAAAATTTTTTTTAAATAAACAGCAAAATATTTTTGTTTCGAAAAGACTTTTAAAAAATGGAAAAGTCTTCTTACTTATTCATAATATTTAAGATGACAATTAAAAAACATTTATGCAAATTATAAGAAAATGTTGCGTACTAAACATTATTCCTTTGTCATGTACATTAGTTTGCGTGAAAATAATTAACTTAAACAGTTATGTATATTAGTTTGCGTGAAAATAATTAACTTAAACAGTTATGTATATTAGTTTGCGTGAAAATAATTAACTTAAACCTGATGTTTTTACATCCTTTTCTGACAATAACAAACAATAAATTTTCTTTAAGCTTCAATATTCCCATGATAGAAAATTAGATTCATAAACGAAATTAGAAGACTTCAAAATATATTCGCAATCACAATTGAAATTTTAATTTAATCAATTTTATATTGCATATAAACAAACATTGAATGAATCATATTTTTCACAGTTAATGAGGGACTGAATAAAATTAAAAGATCCATTCTTTTCATTAACAGTATTTGCGAATCGAGAGATGGAAATTTATCTGTGGGGTTACGGGATTTCCCAATAAACACAATGCAGCATTATTTCCTTTTCATGATTATTATAAAACTATTTTTCCCTTATGCAATTGTGAAATCTTTTTGGTGCTCGTGTATTAAGATGCAAATGAAGGTTAAATTGTAATGGTTTCATTGTATAAAATAGTAGTAACAGAAATAAAAAAGCTACGTAAAAATGGTAGGTAAATCACTTCAAATAAAATCGGAAATTTAATTTCATCATAACAATACTCAGATTTTTTCTTTGCAGTTTTATTTCAATCTGCAGACGATAATTACGATGGTCAACTATTTTATATTAAATTCGTCTTGATAAGTAGAAAGCAGCTGTTAAGAATAAAATCGCATTTTATTAATCGGTTATTTTTAAAGTATTTTTGGTTAGAATTATTCCGAATTTCTTAAAAAAAAATACATTGCTTAGAATAAACTCTTCGAGAAATTAAGAGTTTACTCTGAGCAATATACAATGTAACGCACATATTACACTTGTCTATCGTATGAATTTTTATTAAAACATTAATTGAATAACTAAGAAAAACGCTTTTTTTCCTTGAAATTTCATGATGTTTTGTCAGTTTAAAATAAAAATATCTATTAGCCTCTGAGGCAAAGTTTTCAGAATAACCTTTGTTAAATATTTCATGCGACAGTTAATGTTTTAAGTATTTGTTGTCAAAAATAGCACTAATTAGATATTTCATACCACGTTAATATGTTAAAATACAGCAGAATAAAAGTAATATTTCATACGACGGTTAATAAGTTAAATATTTCACATGATGATACTACTTTCAATAAATTGATCTTAAACTATTGCTTTAACCTTTTGTCTGTTTAAATATTTTTTTCCATCAAAGTTTGATAAATTAATTAATGTAGAGTAACCTGCATTGGAATTTTAAATTCACAAATGAGTACACACACACAAAAAAATCGAAATCTTTATATTCAATTCATAAATTATTGATCATGTTAAATAAAGATCTAACATTCATGGTTTAGCTTCGACTACGCTAAATATATCCGAAAATAAGCGTTTAAAGTTATGCCCATTAGTTTGTAATAAGTATTGAAATTTTTTGGTTGCAATAAGATGACGAAACAAAAATAATATACTTTTGTTATATTAAATAAAATAGTAATCTCATAGAATTGAAAAACAACGCATTACAGAAAATATTTTTTAGTGATTTTATTTTTTAAATATTTAATAAATGAGAAACCTTAAAAGTATGAGAATCAAAATAACAAATAATTTTATTTTAATTCCAAAGGAAATTTTCATTTTCATGATTTTTCTAAATGTAATTCGCGTGCAAACATAAGTAAGCATTATGAAACATAAGCATAATGAAAAGTAAACATTGTACTTTGAAGCATGCATGTAAAAGTCAGTGCTATAAATTCAAAATTAACGAAGTACTATAGAAATGGCATAAAAATAATTATGAAAATGGAAGTACTTTTATCCCAAATTATGATTATTAATGATAATTCTAATTGTAAATCATTTATTAGTATATTAATATACCATTTATCAATAAAAAAGGTAATCACGGGTTTTTAAATTCAATTCATTTGAAGTCATAAGTAGTAAATCATTGTGAAAAGTATTTCATTTGATGCATGCATATAGAAGTCAACGCTATAAATTCAAAATTAAAAAAAGTTTCATAGAAACTTTAGGATAGGAAGAAATTCTGAGAATAGAAGCACTTTTATCCCAAATGTAAATCGCTAATCAATATATTAATAAAAAAAAGTAATCATAGATTTTTAATGCAATTCGCATGTAATCATAAGTAATAAAGTATCGTGAAAAGTATTGCAATTTGAAGCCTGCATGTAAAAGTCAAAATTAACAAAGTTTCATAGAAACGAAATAGAAAAAAAAAACATTCTAAAAATGGAAGAACTTTTATCCCAAATTATAATTATTAATGATGATCTCAACTATAAATCCCTAATTAATATATTAATAAATGAAAACATCAAATCGAATAGATGCTTATGATTTAATAATAATGCACAATCAAAACTTTATAATTTTAACATAGAAATAAAGAGACGCATTAAAAATAACTACCGATTTTCAAATAAAATTATATTTACCTTTCTGACAATCTCGCGTCAAATTTTGTTTCTCGAATTAGCGATTTTTTCACCTGGCTGTCAAACTGCGTATCCAAACACGATGTGCCAGTCCGCGTTGACACAATATTTGTTTAATCTTCACATATCACCTGAACTGATAATTTTAAATATCATTATCATCGTGATTAGCCATTTAGATTGCGAATACGAAACCCTAGAAACCCCAAAACGGAGATGTGACACAGTGAACTGATTTTTACAGAGGAGATAAAATAAATATATTGACAGTGAAAGTAATATTGCACCAGAGCATGTAACGGAGGTCTATAAACCTGTAGTTATACCAAAATTTGTTTAGAAAATATTAAGCCTAATTATTTATATTTGAGTCTCGTATATAAACAAATATTCGGAAGTTAAAAGTGAGATTTTATTCAATATCTCGATTTTATTTAATATATCTTTCACTTTCTCGAATACGAAGTATAAAGCAAATGTAATCGTCAAACAATTCGAATTCATGATTTTGACGAATCTCCACGTTTCAGATGCATTCCCAAGTCCAAAAAACATTTCGGTTTTATGTCTGTATATGTGTGCTTGATAACTCAAAAGTACTTTGAGCTAGACGATTAAAATTTACCGTATTATGATTAAATTTGTTGATTTCTGTAAAATTTGAATGAAATCATTGTACAGGAAGTCTACCTCAGAATATTAAAACGCCCACGTTCCAAAATAACCCACAATTACTGCCTGTATCTTCAGACTTAGTACACAAAAGAAAATTTCGTTGTCCCTCGAATCTATCCGAGCGAGCGTCTTTAACGAATTAAGTATGTACCCCTGGTATTCATTTAATTACGAAAAGGGAAGGAAATTCCTCATTGATATCCAGGCGTTTAGGAGCTCGTTGTGATTTCGTTCAACGTGCGTTTGGGGCTTTTTAGTATTGATAGGGTTATATGAGGAACCTCTCAGGTTGTAAACCTACCTCTAGGAAGAATCGAGTTCACGTCAAATTTTGTTAGACAAATATCTGACTCTGACATGGCGTCTTGAGGCTGCAGGAATGAATTGCTGGTTCAGTTTATTATTCTCCTCGGGCAATGTTTAAAAATTACCAAGACCGACCCAAAAGAATTCTCGAATAACTTGAATATCGTGCGTAAGTTCTAACTATCCATTCGCAAATAATATAATAAAATTCTTTAAATTTCCGATGAAAAAGCAAAAAGTACGCAAGCAATAACTAGAGACAAAAAACGAAAGAAAATTAACACTTACATTCAATTTATTCCTATTACCAATCAATAATCTGATGTTGGAAAATTATGCTTTTTATAAAAACATCGCTTTAAAGCTTGAATATTTTGGAAGTCAATAGCTAATGTGAAAAATAAGAAGAGAGAAATTATCGATTGAAATTTGAAAATAAAAATGATTTTACATTACATTATTTCATTGATTTGGAAATTTACGATTATCTTCTGAAACGATGAAATAATGATTAAAAAATTCATTCTGTAAAAAGAAAACTGAAATAATTTGATAACAATCATTTCATTAGCAAGAGTTAAATTTTGACAAAAATGATTTAAATTTCAACAAAAATAATTTTCAGAAGAAAGAGCGATTAAAATTAATAGAAACCTTCGATATTAACTTATAATTTTGCAACGCAAGTATACATGCAATATAAGTAACATAAAAATATTTTGATAATTATTCGAAATTCAGTGGCAAAGTTAAATAATGCCAATAAAAGTCATTGATGCGATCAATTGATATGCAGAATCGGTGTGCGGAATATATAGATATATTTACAATAATTGATATAAAAGTTATATATTATATATGTTACAATAATAAAAGAACTGAAATGCGAATTTCGAAATGCATAAAAATTTAACATCTATTCATTTTAAGTTGAACAATATAAAGTTAAAGAAATATGTTGATAGTAAGTTTTTCAGAATGGGCGTATAGAACTGAACTGAAATGAAAACAAACCGAATGATAATTGCAGTTGAAAGGTGGATCAATGTTATTAATCGATACAAGGAACAATGTAAATATCAAAACTTTAGAACCCAAGAAGAATATGGCGGAAGTCATCAAAGGGTTTTCATTGTTTTCCGTTGAGAAAATGTTTTGACGGAAAAAGACAAGTAAAGAGCAAAATTTTTCCGCATCATTACATCAGACTCGAAAGAATAGGAAACACAAGCAAAAAGCGACGCGAACAATTTGCGCGTGGGTGTCGAAACTATGTTGCCAGACCAGAGATTCAAGTTAATCCCAGTAAATTTAGAAGGGGAACAGTTAACTAAAGTTACATAAATTCTCCCTCCCCCCTGCACTGACAACCGGTCATCGTTACATGACCATCGATTACGTAATTCCTGAAATCAAACCAATCATACCGCCATTGCTGGTCACATAATAAATGCTTCAATAAATAATGCAAGAAAATTTTAACGCATATTTTCCTTGCATACAAATTTTTCAAATTAAAGAGATTCACTAAAGCACAAATACTACACACTGTCTTTATACTTAATTTGTATATATTTCGAACAACGATTTAATATTTTTGACTCATAACGAAAATGTAGCTTTTATAGAAGCTTTTTACATAAAAAGTTTTACTAATTTTTGCTATTCCTGAATCATTGTTTCAAAGTTTCAATAAGTATTAGCAATGACTACATTAGTAAATAGGAAAAACTAATTAAATATAATTCGAGCTTATAATTCCACTTTTAATTGCTTTTATATGAAAAGACAATTTCTTAAAATGTCATTTTTTAAGATTTTTAAATTAACAAGGTGCAAAATTAGAAGCAATTCCATATCAATTTTTAATTCAAAGAAAGGTTGCTTTTTATCAAACGTTGATTTACATTTTATATTATAATACTTACAAAATTGTGTTACATAAAATTCATATTATTACTTTGAGAAATTTCTTAGTTATTAGAGCAAAAATTCACCTTTAATAAGTTGTACAGTTCATCTCTAAAAGAATCCGACATTTCATCTCTAAAAGGATCATTTTCAATTCTTCTACCAGAGAATTATCTACATTTAGCGGAATATTATACTTTCATATTTTTTTAAACAAATATGAATAGAAACCTGATATTTGAAACTGCACAAATTATTGCAAAAAAAAAAAAATCGTTTGCATTTATCAATATGTTTAGTAAAGTCCACGAAATACGGAAATAATTACTTTCCATCTTGACTGGAAATAATGACTTTCCAGTCAATATGTTGCATAATAATAAATAAACTTCGTCGGATAATATAAATTATACATATATTTCATCAAATAATGCATGATAACATATAACCTTTAGTTCGCTAGTTAGTTATTGTGCAGTAAATAAATGAAATAGAAAATTTTACAATTTTTAGTTCCAGTTTTAACCAACGTTGAAGTAAATAAACATATGTCAATATTATACGAATGATTCAAAACTTCATGCTTAATTTGAAGACAAACTTATTAATTTAATAATTTTAGGATTCCATTTTATTTTTATTAAAATTTCAATTATTCATATTTTACATTAAATAACTTTCACAATCATTGATCACAAAGAAAATATTACTCTTCCACAAAAACTTAGAAACTCGACCTCAAAAAAAAAAAAAAATCCGTCTACAAATAATTTATTCTTAAAAAAAAAAAAAAAAAAAAGAAGGAGAAAATATTGCCCAGAACAAAGATGGTGAACCCGATAATTCAGTTACAGCCCTTCCGATACTGCAGTCTCAATTCCATCGAGACCTCCAGCCCAAGGAATTTCATTACATTAAAGGATGAATTTCACGACCTTTGCTCCAAAAGCAATTAATTCCCTAAAATGAAAGTCTCTCGGACGCGGCTGTAAGATAAACTCTTTGAGATTTAACCTCGATTCTTCATCGGATTAATTTTCGACTCAAAAGTGTCGGGGGGCGAGTGATTAACTGCCTTGAAACTTGAGGTGTCCCCGTTCAGGAGCAATTATTAATGACCAATAGCTTACCAATCGGGTAAGTCGAGTTTTGGGCAGTTTTGATGAGAAAAGTTTTATGTAACTTTAACGAAACCAGAGGTTCGCAGTCCTTTAATAATCGAGACCCAATTTTCCATATTAGTTTTAACCCCTTAACTGGGTAATTTTCTCGGTTCTTTAATTCAATAACATCTTGAGTTTTGGAACAATGTTATCATATTGCTTAATCTAAGAGTCTATGTAAAACTTGAGACATTTATGAATCATACCTAATTTATATACCGAATTAGAAAGTTTGTGAATGATTTAACATTAGCTGAAAAATACAGTTATTCGATGGTCTTGTACTACAGTTAAAAGGTTAATAACATATCCCTTTGTAGAGATTTTTTCCCGTTTACTCTCCTTCTACTGAATATTAGTATTTTAAATAATTAATATTAAAAAAAACTTTCATTTTGCATACACTCATATATATAAAATACTTTTTGGTTTTATACGAAGCAAATGTGTACTTCTTTAACAATATATTTTTATACATCATGATATAACCGAAAG
This sequence comes from Argiope aurantia, assembly GCA_026543865.1. Lineage (NCBI taxonomy): Eukaryota > Metazoa > Arthropoda > Arachnida > Araneae > Araneidae > Argiope > Argiope aurantia. Next base: position 10,476 of record JAPMOR010043873.1, read on the forward strand.
ATTTTATTCTTATGGGTTACAGTTGGGGATTTTCATATTACTTCCAAGATCATCAAGTTCCATTATAGGTAAAATGCCAAGATTTCACCAAGGTAGTGGTTTTCCCGAGTTTACTAGGTGATTTTCAGATGATTACGCCGAGATTGCTAAAGCCGAATTTTCAGTGCCAAATTGATTGGTATTATTATTATTTTTGGCGATTTATTATGGTGCCGGAAAGATTTCAATTTTTAACCGTTATTAAGATTTCCCTGTAAGAGCTATGGCAACGGAAGATGCAACTTCTTTTAGGGTAAAAATCTTAGAAAAAAAGAACGTAAAAGCACTTTGTAGTTATATATTTTGGAAACTAATTTACTGAAGCATTGTCTAGAGTTCGGCGTGTTTTAGAGCCAATGTGAGAAAATAAGAGTCAGCGTTATTCAGAAGTGAAGTTTAAGTTCGAATAATAAATTAAAAACAATTATTTTTAGAAAGTAGACAAAGTGAAATTATATAATATAATAACAAACCAATCGGAATATTTTGAGTTTAATTACTCCACACAGAACGTGTTTAACATGAAAGCTTAGTGAAAATAATCAAATAAACCTTCTGGACATGTACTTTTTGAACGAATGTCTAAAATCTGATACAGAAAAACAATTTTGGTTCTAAAATTCAAATACCAAAATTCATTCATACATTGTCGCATTTTTGAATGCATATGCATGCGGATGGACAGATAGACAGACCTCCCATAACGGAATTTCGTATAAAATTCGATACAGATCTATAGTTTTGCTATGCAAATGACATAACTAATTTAATACGTTTAGCGCATTCCATTTTTGTGTCATCATATTCACAGACGGATATAATTTCATAAATGTGTTTTGATATTTGAAGAAATCTTCGAATTTTTCGACCAAATCAATATTTTCTATTCGTAACGAAGGAAATAAAATATTGAAAAATCTTTCGCACAGGTATGTGATTTTTTTCTCACTTTTTCTCAATTAACTAGAATCTTTAACAAGGATTACATAACCAAACCACCCCAGTGTTTGTGCACTCTTAAATGAGATTATCTGCATTACATTGGATTTAGATTTTAATGAAGTAAGAGTGAAAAAATGTGAGATAGATGCTCAATGTTAGCATCTAGTTAATAGCGACAATTCTTGAAAGAGAAACAAAACGTATTACAACAAATCATTTTGGTTCATTTGTTTTTCTGTACAGGTGCTATGCGAAATTTTTTCAGAATCCAATTTAATACAAGAATTGAGCTACTTAGCTCCTTTGTCCTTTTCAATTTTTACTTCAAACTCGAGCTTGTATTTAATTTTTTATCAATTGAAAATTGGCAACTGTATGAATATTAATAAAAACAAACTATAAAAATTCAACAGATTGTAATTTTAATAAATTGTAATTTATTTGTATGTCTACTATATGTTGATTAAGTTTTTTTACTATTTTTCTATTGCTATTTACTTTTTAAAGTTTTTTTTAAATATTTTTTTCACATTTCTCTCTTAATGATCAAAAGTCAGTCATGCGACGCATAAGTTGATTTCTTTTAACAGCAATTCCTTAGCACTACAAGTATATTGTACAAAACTATAGGGTATTGTAAAATATCTGGCTTATTGGATGGTATTGTTTAATATTACATATTGCAATAAGCTACATATTGAGTTACAATTTGAAATACGAAACTACTTGCCTGGATAGGTTTTACAATGCAAGGATTCTTTAAGAATTGATATTGATTTCTAAAATGAATATTCTACTTTTAATTCAAGAAAAAAATTACTTCTGAACAGTAAATAATTAAAAATATTTAGATACATAATGTACATATTTTTTTATAAAGTCCCAAAGTTTTAAAAGTATGAACATATGCAAATAATGTATAATCGAATATTCATGAATATGTGTCCGAAATAAAAAAAATGAAGTTCTCGTTGGAAGTAAAGCAAATTTTGACTTATTCAAATTATTCCAGTTTTAAAAGAAATAGGCTTAGTTAGTTTTCTTTAATTTATTCGAATCAAAACCAGTTTCGATTTAGTACGTCAAATATTTTATTGAGTTAACAGCGAAAAGTTTTAATCGTCTGCAATATTAAAAAAATATAAATTGTCTGCAATTTTTTTTCAATTGAAAATTGGCAACTGTATAAATATTAATAAAAACAAACGATAAAAATTCAACAGATTGTAATTTTAATAAATTGTAATTTATTTGTATGTCTACTATATGTTGATTTCAAAACTAAACAATGTTTGAGCAAAATGCAATGACACAAACATAGCTATTAAAAATTCAGGACTGTGAAAAGTAAGTTATAATGCATTCTTTGAAAATTTGAAATGCGAATGTTTTTATTAGCAAATTGCTTTATTTCGCGATAAGATCGCATTCTTTTTTTAGAAGATGCACATTGAATTCCAAATTAATTTAGCAAGGCTAAAAATAAAGTTAATTTAATCGGAACTTTCCGAAAAATTAAATCTAGTTAAAATAATATTTCTTTTTATAATAATTTTGATAAAATATTTGTGAAATTTAATCAATTACTTTTAAATTTAACTCATGTATATTGAAGGGATTAGTTTTTAAGGTTTTAATTTTTTTTATTACCAAGTAAAATTTTATGAAAAAAAATTGGCTTTAATAAAATATATATAATTGATTTGAGGACTCATTTTATTAATTTGTATGCTATTCGAACAAATTTAATCTTTACAAAGTTATCATGAAATACCATTACAATGAAAACAACAATAATCACAATGATAAATAATAAACACAATTGTTAAGTATAATATTTACAAACGCATAATAAGATAAAGGGTTTAAGAAATTAATGTAATGAATTAAAAAAACTCCTGCACTTTTCGCAATAACTTTACACATGAAAATTAAATTGTCTTTTTTTAAAAAAATGTTATAATATATATATTTTTAAAAAAATTTTTACTTAAAATAAATTCATAGAAACAAAACCTATGAAATAAATTGTACCATTTAAAAACCAAAAGTACTTTGAAAATTGCGAATATTTTTTTATACAAAGCATAAACATAATTTTCTAGTTGAGAAATTTATCAAACCATTTCTTCAAAATTTCATAGATAATTAAGGAATATAATATGAAATTACAAAATAAGCCTTTAGTTTTATTTAATTTATTTTCATTTTTTTCTTATAAATCATTAAAAAAATTTAAAAATATTTTTAAATGAATAAATTGTTTACACTAAAGCTCAGAAATTGCAGAAAATATTAAGAAATTTTTAAACCAAATTTGAACTAAAAGTAAGTATTGGGTTTTAATTTATGAGAATTTTCTAATAAAATTTTACCGAAATTTAGAATATGAAAAAATAGTATTTAAATATTTAAAAAACCTTTAAATACACATTATATAACTAATAAAATCATAATAACTGGTTCGTTTTATAAAGAATTCCTTAGAGATTAAGAAAATCGAATAAAAAATGTTCCGATATTTTTGCCTCAAATCGTCATTTCAATTTTGTCACCTTCTTAGAATTATTCACTTCATGTTACTTCATCAGTGCTTAAGCAGTAAAATAAAATAAAATAAAATTCAACCTTATAAATTCAAACAAAAATATTAAACTTACCTAAAACAAAATTCCACAAAACAGAGACGAATGTACTTAAGTAATATAATAGAGTGATTATTTCAAATTGATGTGAATGAAAACTGTCTTAGGCGAAGATTTACAATAATTGAAGGTCACGATCTTATACATCACCCTTACCGTGCAGCCCATTCCCAAAATAATTCGTTTTTAAGGCTGTTAATGCCTAATTTCACAGCAGGATGTCACTGGAGGCGTTCAGAAACACGATATCACTTCCATGCTAAAGGAACATCCCTAAATATCCGGGCAATTCCTCTCAACAAAAACGTCGTAGATAAGATCTTAAAAACACCAAATCACATTTCTTTTTCACACTGCTCACCTATTCTTTTGCAATTTTTTTTTATTATTATTCTGAAGAGATTTGTGTGAAAGTTGATGCTTATTTATGAGATCAAAAGTTAAGAACGCCATGAAGGTAATGTGATAATAGAGCTCCGATTACGGCTTTTTATGTCCTCTATCAGTCATTCGAAACAATTATGTTAGCACTTCTTAAAATGCGATAAGACTTTTATGGCACCTAATAAATCTTAAATCGTCATTATGTGATGTATAACGTAAATAACCAATTAGAGATACACGCAAG
>JAPMOR010043875.1:3124-19295 GCA_026543865.1 Argiope aurantia
AAGGTTTTATACATATGCAGTTATTTGTTTTTGCAGTTGGAATTTATATTATTATTTTAATGAAGGATCATTTACTTTTAGAGTGCCGTAGGCAGTTCCTTTGATGAATAATTTTATTCTCTTTTCTAATATATGAGAAATATTTAATATTTAAGTAAATATGAAAAATTTATTTTATAACATTAACAGCAGAAAGATTAAAATGTGCCAATATTTTTTATGAAATATTTTAATTACAGGCTAATTCTACTTTCTTCAAAAAGTTTGGTCAATTTTTTGAATTTTATATTTACTGTCTTACTTATAGCAAGAGAAATTTTCATATATTATAATTTTCCTGAAATTGAGTGTGCAGTAGTGTAACTCTTTGCTTTTTAAATTATGAATAAATAATTTTTTTGTCTTTTTGAGCTTTACATTCACAGAAATAATAATTTACTTATTAAAAAAGCTGATATTATAATTTAGTTCAATGGGAAAGTTTAAATTTTGAAATTTGAGTTAATCCATAATAATGATACATTTAACCTATGCTGTGTATAGTAAAATCATTTCAATACTTATTTCAGATAAGCAGGAAAAATGAGCAAAGTGGCGCTATACCAAAAAGGTTCCGAAAAACTGATTTGCTGAAGGAACTACCAAATAGAGCTACTTCAGTTCTGAAGGTAATGTGCTTCAAGTCTGAATTAGACTGTCAAAATTGAACAATATCTATTATGTGTAACAATATAAATTTTTTATCCTCTATTTTCTTTTCTAAAACATTAAAAATATTTAATATTTAAGTAAATGTCAAAAATTTATTTTATAACATTAACAGCAGAAAGGTTAAAATGTGATAATATTTTTTATGAAATATTTTTATTTATAATATAGTTAAAAGGCAAGAAATATATATCTATTTTATATTGTGTGACACATCCTTCTGGAAACGTTTCCTATTAACATGGTATGATTTTGTAATTTTTCTCTGAAGTCCTCTCCCCCTTTTCTCTTATGAAAGAATTTTAAAGTATACCTTAATATTTATATTATTTTAATTGACTTTTCCAATTTTGACAACAAAGTTTCAAAAATTTTGGTATAATGAACTTGAGGGTAAAATGAACTTTGCAATTATTCAATTGCTAAAATCTATTGTGTTTTGCTGCATGCTTTGGGATTTTTACTGAGATGGTTATTTTACATTATATCTGAAATTTCTTTACACGTGAAATGGTTTGTTGAAATAAAATCTTAATTTCAGTAGCTTTTACTCACCTACAGTTTCATACAAGAAACAAAAAATGTGGTGGTATGGAGTTGCAACTCTGGATTATGTTTCCGTCTAATGTAAAATGGATGATTGCTAACAGAACTATTGCATATTCATTACATTCCACAAATCTTGATAATTTTGTGAAAAAAAAGATCGAAAAGCAATTCTTTTCTCTTTATAAATTAGTGTAATCTTAAAATTTTTTCTGTCTATATAAATGTTAACATTAAAATGAGATGTTTGGATTATTATTAAAATTCTTGTTTAAATTTTTTAACAATGTTCTTGAATTAGTAAATATTTTTTTAAGTCTGTAATATTTTTATAATTGTAAGTTATAATATTTTATGAGATGTAAAAATTTTTTGGTCCTTTTGAACTAAAGGAGAAAAAAATGAAATAATTTATTTTCATTCTTTTTGTAGTTTCAAATCTTGGCAAAAGGCAACAATAAAAAAAACAGCATCTTTCTTTCTGGGAGTGAATATTTTATGGCATATAAATATCTCTGTATATGGGGGGAAGGAAACTAAAAATTTGAAATTACTACTATCCTTATCGGAAAATAAGTTCTGCATTTATGCATCATATAAAGAGAAATGTAATGAACTTTTTAAATCTTTGTTTATTAACACTTCCTTTTATGTAATTTGCTTGAATCATGTATTAATAACCAATGGAAACAGATAAGTTGTTTTTACTTTAAATGAAACTTCACTCCCTAACTTCCCACTTCATTTATTATGCCATAATTTACCTTACCTTTAATTTTTTTTAAACAATTAATTATTTACAGTCATTGTTATAACTTATAAGTCATAAGAAATGCTGCATTTTCAGATTTCTGCAATGAACTGAATATATTTTATCATGCCCATTTACATTACATGTAATTGTGAGATTTGAAATATCTATTTTGCGTAAGTAAATACAGAGGGCTTTAAATATCCACACTAACAGCTGTTTTTTTTTCTTTCTTTTTTTTTAGAAATCTGAACATTCTGAAATAAGGAAATTCGCTCATGGCGGTAGACAGGAAAATACTTATCAGTCTTCGGAATCTTCTACCAGGTAGTTTCTTATTATTGAACACACACACAGACACACACACACACACACATATATATATACAGGGTGTTGCCGAATTCGACCGACAAACTCAGAGGGGTGATAGTGGGCATCAAGAGGATAAAGAATCATCATACAACATGGGGGCCCAAACGACGTTTAGGGGGTAATAATCGCAAAAATATAAGAAGTCGGCGAACATTTGGAAACTGTAAAAAATTAATTAAAAAATAAGAAAAGGTGTTTCAGCTATAATTTTTTTAAAAGTGAAAGCACATACTTACGGGCTATTTTTCATGTAAATAACATGCTGATTTCATGAACCAGGAGGTCGTAAATTATTGAAAACGAAAGTTTAGAAGCAAAATTCTAAAGCATTAATTCTAAAGATGGAATTGTATCAAAAAATAAGGGAACATTTAGGAATTAGTTAGTATTTGTTAAATTTAGATAAAAATTAGGAAGTTAATTAGAATTTAATTTAGATTTAGAGATTTAATTACAGTTTCCCCCTCCCCCACCTCAAGATGTGGAAGTGCATGTTGACCTTGACAAACAACCCTACCTTACAGTGATGTTCAAGTCAGAGGTTAATATTTAAAAGCATATTAAAAGTCATACCTAAATCTCAAGTGTGACTTCTGAGATGACAAATAACCTATATTAGGATTGTAAGATGTTACTTTTAGCAGAATGCATGTTGAATTGGTGTCATCTGCCAAGCGGTTTTTAAGAGAGTCTTGAATGCTACTCACCTCTGACAATAATGATTCGCAGGCATAAGTGAATGAAAATATGGTTAAAATAGCATGAGCCAGATTCTTAAAACAGTTAAATGTGTTTGGAACTGAATTCTACGTTTCCAAAATTTCGTTACTGGCATTTTTACTTATAGTGCTTGTTAATCTTTTTGTTTCAATCAATTCAAACCTTTTCCTAGTTTCAATAAATTTTTGAATCATCTATATGGACAGGAAATCAATCTATTGCATTTCAAATTCTTTAATTTCCAACTAATAGAATTGGGACAAATTCAGTTTATCAAATGAAATCACATCAGGGTACATAATAAACTTGAGCGTTTCCAATAATTCTTTGAACTGAGAAAATCTGCCTGAAAATTCCTTGATTGACGAATTAATTACAGAAATATATTCCGCAATAACTTTTTCTTCGTCTGGATTCTCATATACATCTAAATCTTATATATATATATATATATATATATATATATTTCAAATTTAGGAAGTACTTGTAGTTTCTTGTAATAATATCGTTCCTGAAAACATGCAGATCAACACCAAAAACGTGAATGAGATCCATCATGACGATTTTACAGAAACAGTCTGATTTCTTCCAAGCAGTCAACAAATCTTTGAAGTACGTTCCCGTGGCTCAACCAGCGAACATTATACATTAGTAAGCCATTATACACCGAGTTGACTTCATCTACAAAGCTTCAATTAAAGTTTTTTCGCTTACTTCAAACATATTCCATTATTATTACTTTCGCTTATTTAAAGCCTACGACGATATTAGGTTGACTATTTTTGTGACTAATGCCTTTACATTATCAATAAATGTTAAACCACTCTTAGAAAACAAGGCTTGTTGGTGAATAATGGGTAGAATTCAGGAATCGAATGCCCTACGTCTGTTTGAAATAAACTAACATAAACATTTTTTTTTTTTTTGCGCATTATAGTTGAAGCACCATCAGTTACTGAAACAATTCTTTTCAAATCAATTTCTTTATCAGCAAGCGAGTTTTAAACAGCTCTACAAATATATGTGTTTTTTAAAAAATGGAATGGAAAATTTTAAATGGAATGGGAACATTCGCGTTTGTTCGTAATACTTTATAGGTAACTTTGTTATTTTGAACTAAAATGCAAATCGTTTTGATCGGCGGCGTGCTCAAAATATTGTAGTGTGTGCCATTGGTACGCCATCCCTGTACCATAGTATCAGAATTCGACGATTGTTATAAAAGATTACTATTCAGAGTTAATCCTTTTCATTAGCTAAACAAAAGAATAATAGATTTTCTTTTCATGCTGTTAACTTAAAACATACAAATAGCTTGTTCGGCGATCGACTTTGATATTAAAAGTAATAATGTAGCCATTTCAACTTCCTTTGATGAAATGCATTTTACAAAAATAAATGAAATAATGTTTTAAAGCATTCTTGCAGAATAAACTTAGTGCGTACTAACTGATTAACTGTATGTAAAGAAGCGAAATTAATTGACAAGTAGAGCTAATAAAATATGTCTGTTTATTAAGGGTGAAGGCTACATTACTGCTCAAAAGGTCATAGAAGGAAGTCGCAAAATTGGAGAAAATGTATATTCCAACGCATTTACTTTTTACAATGACAATATATTTTGAAAAATTTCTAAAACATATCTAAATATCAAGAAAAATATTTGCAAAATATATTGACAGTTTTTCATAATAATACATATATTAGAAAATTTAATTTGTGTCTAAATGAAATGCGGACTCGTAGACCGCACCTCCCCAGTTAAGGGTTAATATCTATAAATATTTTGAGGTAAATTTTGAAAATTTGCTGTATAAACTATTTGATAATGTGAATGTCTCAAAATTGTGTAACTGCATTCTAAAATACATAGGAGTATTTAAGGCAAAAATTTAAAGGAATATATTTGTTGTCTTATATAATTTAAATCACTTTTATTTACCCTTTTATTATAAAGAGTAAATTTCAGCCTGAAATATTTTAATTCATTACTGCCTGATACAAATGAACAAACTTCATGTGATTTAAGTGAAGACTTCTATGCTGTAAGAAGTTTTTGAGTGTATTCTTAATAATCTTTAGTCTTATTGACTTAATTGAATTTATATTTCATACACTTGGCTGTACGAAAGCTTTGTTTTCATTATTAAAATAAAAAAAAATATTTGTATGTATGGGTTATGCTACTTAATAACTTGTGGACATTTTTTTTTTCAATAATCGTAGTTCTTTGGTAGCTGAGCAAGTAGAGGAGGAGAAAGTACAGGAAAGCGAAGAATATATCGCTAGAGAGTCGTTAGAGAGTGATGAAGAATTCTGGAAGTAAATATTATGCAATCTTGCTTTTAGTTTGTAAGAATATTAATATAAATATTCAAATTTCACAAAGCTGAAATCTTCATTTAACAATATTCAGACTTCATTTGATTCATTGTGAAATTAAATATATTTTAGTTTAACGTTAATTCATGAAAACATCTTTTGTAAGTGTAATAATAACGTTTTCTAAATTGTATTTGTGACTTTATTTATGCATATATAAAGTGTTAATTTTCATCTTCGGTAATGACTAATTTCTAAATTGTTAGACATCCGGATGCGTTTCTAGTTCCAAAATTTTTTAGAGGGGGCAAAGAATTATTAGATATGCTATTTATGTCGAAAATTGGCTTATAAAATTTTTACGTAAAATAAATAAGGTTCGTATTTAAATTCATTCATTTTAAGGAGTAACTATCATTTTTTGAAAAGTGAAAGAGTTGGACCAAATTGATAATGTCATTGAATTTTTATATTTGTTCAAAAAAGGCAATTTATAAACGTTAAATAGAGTTTATACTTAAAAAATAATGGGAGGCATGATTTACATACAAGAATAAGTGGTAAGAAATAAGTTAGTCTACATCGCGTTACAAGTGCAGCAGCGCAAAGGAGATCGAAATTTTCACTTTAGTAGTTTTTACTGCAAGATTCTAATAGAGATTTCTTTGACATGTGTGGTCTTCGGATAGGGAAATTTAGCTATCTTAGAAAGAATGCTGCGAACGTTAAGGATTTTTATCTCTTCACTCGGAGCGTGAGAACCTGCTGATTTTAGCAATTTTATAGAGCACATGTGGCATTAATTAAATATAAAAAATAGATTGGATCAGGAAATAAGGGATCATTTTATAATGAAGTTATTGTGGACTAAATTAACATAAAAATTAGGAAATTAATTAGATTTTTAATTAGATTAAGAGATATTACATTTTTTTTTTTCCGCCAGAAGACATGGATATGCGTTTAGGCCCTTTGATACACAATCCTACATTGAAGTGGTGTCCAAGTAAGAGGTTAATATTTAAAAGCATTTTAATGTGATATCAGCATACTAAAAAGGATACCTAAGTTTCCTTTACCTTTACATTAATATAGAAATCATTTTCAAAAAGGATATTAGAAATATAAACAGATAAAGAATTATATTTTCAAAGATTTTATGTAGACTTAAATAATCAACAATAATAACAAAATTTTTATGAATTAAAAGATATAGTGCCACAAATGCATTCAGGCCATATTTCTGTAGAATTTTACTTGGATACAAGTATAATCAGTGGTATATTTGGTTATATTATTCTGAAATTTTGGAAAATCTGACTTGCCAAAATTACTAAACTAGTAAAATATAACTAGTAAAATATTAAAATATCTATATTGTCATGATTTCATTTAACTGAAATATTTTTAATTGAAAATAATAAACACGACTTAATAATTTCATATAAAGCATTTGGAAATGATAATATTAAATGCAACATTCAAAGATTTCATATGAAGCACTTGTAAATGAAAGTAATAAATGCAAGCTTCAAACTATTCTTATAATATACATTTGTTATTAAATAAATAGTATAAAAATATTTGGGTGTTTGGAAACAAAGCATTTATATTTGGAAACTTGGGAGTATTCTGACACAAGAGGTAACAGAGTATAGCTTAATTACCATCAGAGGTGTAAAAAATTTCCCCTGGGGTATTTTCTATCGCATCATATATATAATTATTCAATAATTATCGCTAATTATTAATTTCATATTTTACAAATAAATGATAACCAATCTGGACTGAAGAGGGATATAGGCCAATATCTATAAATGCTTAGAGGTAAATTTTGAAGACTGAAAATTTGCTGTATTAACTATTTTTCAATGTAAGAGTCTCAAAATTGTGCACTGCATTCTAAAATAGATTAGAGTATTTATTGCAAAAATTTAATTGGATATATTTGTTCTGTTATATAATTTGAAATCATTTTTATTTACCCTTTTATTATAAAGAACGAACTTCATGAAATTTAAGTGAAAACATCTGTGCGATTTGAAGTTTTTGAGTATATTCTTAGTAATCTTTAGTCTTATTTACAATTGAATTTGTCTTTTATAGACTTGGCTGTACGAAAGCTTTGTATTCATTGTTAAAATAAAAATAAAAAATATTTGTATGTATTCTGTGTGTTACTTAATAACTTGTCGACATTTTTTTTTCAGAAATTGTATTTCTTTACTAGCTCAGCAAAAGGAGGCGAAAGAAAAGCAGGAAGGTGAAGAATATATCGCTAAAAAGTGGTTAGAAAGTGATAAAAAATTCTGGGAGTAAGTAAAGATTATGCAAGCTTGCTTTTAGTTTGTAAAGATATTAATATAAATATTCAAATTTAACAAAGCTGAAATCTTCATTTAACAATCTTCACACTTCATTTGATTCATTCTGAAATTAAATTATATTTTAGTTTAACGTTAATTTAAGAAAACATCTTTAGTAAGTGTAATACTAACGTTTTTAAAATTGTATTTGTGACTTTATTTTTGCATATATAAAGTGTTAATTTTCATCTTCGGTAATGACTAATTTCTAAATAGTTAGACATACGGATGCATTTCTAGTTCCCAAAATTTTTTAGAGGAGGCAAGGAATTATTACGTATTCTGTTTCTATCGAAAATTGGCTTATAAAATATTTACGTAAAATAAATATGGTTCGTATTTAAATTCATTCATTTAAAGGAGTAACTATCATTTTTTGAAAAAGTGAAAGATTTGGACCAAATTGATAATGCCATTGCAATTTTTATATTTCTTAAAATGTATACAGGCCATTTTTCTGTAGAATTTTACTTGGATACAAGCATAGCCAATGGTATATTTGGTTACATTAAGTTTAAATTTTGGAAAATTTGATTCACCAAAATTATTAAATTAGTAAAATATTAAAATATCAATATTGTCATGATATCATTTAACTGAAATATTTGGAATTGAAAATAATAAACACCATTTAATAATTTCATATAAAGCATTTGGAAATGAAAATGATAAATGCAAGCTTCAAAATATTCTTATAATAAATATTTGTTATTAAATAAATAGTATAAAACTATTTGGGTGTTTAAAACCAAAACATTTGTATTTGGAAACATGGGAGTATTCTGACACAAGAGATATCAGAATATAGCTTAATTACAATCAGAGGTGTAAAAAATTTCCCCTGTGGTATTTTCTACCATATGCTGATTATCATGTGTCATTAAGAAGTATTAGAACCTGGGATTCTTCTTCATTTACAAGGTTTGTATGCACACTAAAATATGAAAGTCTTCTAGCACAATAGATAACAAAGGATGCTTTAATTACAATCAGAGGTTAAGGAAAAATTTCCTCTGATGTTTTTACTAATTTTCTCAGATTATTATATGCCATTACTTTTATTTATTTATTTATACTTAATCTAAAACCTTGGGGTTAGAAAAATTTAATTTAGATAGCTAAAACATTTTGCTTGATTTCAATAGCATAAAAGTAAATATCAAGTGCAGCACATTTTAATAATATGCATAAAATTAAATAATAGATTTGGTAAAATATTCAAAAATTCGTTAGTTAAAATAATACTTTAAAAAGATCATTTGTAATTGTATTATAGTTTAAATTATCCAATCCAACATAAAATCAAAAATACACAGCATAAATCTTGAGTTTCTGTAAGAAATAATATTTTTGATAAATTCACTTATAATTTTTCATTTGTTAAATCAGGAACATATGCTGGAAAGATTTTTATTTTTAATTCTTGAATACTTTAATCACTTGATGAAACAAAATAATATTAGGCAAACATTTGGAGCACTGTAATATAGAGCAACACATTTAAACTTGAACATGGCGAGGAAGGTGATTATTATAGTGTGCGAGAATGGGACACATAAATGTTATCAATATCTGGATGGGCCATTTGGCACAGGCGATTATCTTGAGAGTGAATGAATAATTTCTGTGAAACGATGATAAAAAGAGCTCACACAAGGGATGAGTGTAGTGAAAGAAGCAGAAAAATTGCGGGGCTGAACAAGAAACTTGAGTTAAGGATGGCATACAATATTGCATCAACGATGTCTTTCGGAAACTACGCTCAGAGATAGCACAGAACTTGAAGCCTCGGTTACAAGCTTATAATAAAGATTTTTATTATAATGAAATTCAAACTGATATTGCTTCTTAGAATCGTTGAATCACATTATTCTGCAACTCTTTTCTGAACATGTGTGTCTGTGACAAAGATAGCACAGACACTTTGAGCTAGATGGATGAAATTTGGTATACGGCTTCACACCAAACTTGTAGATTTCTATCAAATTTTCAGCAACATCCGTTAAGAGGGAATCGGTTTATCTGTGCGACTGTTCGAACATAAATTAGCATGATAACTACAAAACGAAGAGAGCTAGATATTTAAAATTTGGTTCACAGATTTAATATCTATTGTATAAACATCTGTCAAATATTGAGCCAAATCTAACAAGGGTGTTCATTGTATTTCGATCTGTACTTTCAGAAGTATGTAAACGCGATAACTCAAAAATATAGTTCTTAAATGTATCAAATTTGGTATGTAATTTTGTGAATATAAGTGTAGTTTTGAGTCAAATTTTTGTTTTAATTAATTAAGAAGAATTCGTCTAAAACCTAAATTCGCTTTTTGGATACTTTCAACTGCATGCCAGAGATTAATCCCCAAACTCTTACCAAAGATCACATAATAGAATTAGTAAAACTATTTAATTCACGCCTAGTGTTTATATTTCGTAGTTATAGTACGCCAATGTCACACAAGGCATTTCCTGACAATATACGAGAAAATTTTGGGGAGATTCTGGTTGATTTATTTTCGTTTTGATTTATTTCCTTTGATTTTTTTTTTTTTGACTTTATGAATTTGTTTCCGTTATTTATGAAAACTAGGACTTTTTAAAGCATATACTTTTCTTCAGTAAGTTTTTTAGGTTAAAAAGTAGGTTACCATTAAATTTTAGGCACGTTAAACGTTCAAAGAATACTTTTAGAAATAAGTGGAGATAAGACAATTTGTTTTTAGTTTGAACATTTGTGAACTTTGCCATTATTTTCTATTAAAAAATGGTTTTAAAAGCTTGTTTAGAGCATGGCATTGTTCTATCAATTCAAACTGATATTGCTTCTTAGAATCGTTGAATCACATTATTCTGCAACTCTTTTCTGAACATGTGTGTCTGTGACAAAGATAGCACAGACACTTTGAGCTAGATGGATGAAATTTGGTATACGGCTTCACACCAAACTTGAAGGTTTCTATCAAATTTTCAGCAACATCCGTTAAGAGGGAATCTGTTTATCTGTGCGACTGTTCGAATATAAATTAGCATGATAACTACAAAACGAAGAGAGCTAGATATTTAAAATTTGGTTCACAGATTTAATATCTATTGTATAAACATCTGTCAAATATTGAGCCAAATCCAACAAGGCTGTTCATTGTATTTCGATCTGTACTTTCAGAAGTATGTAAACGCGATAACTCAAAAATATAGTTCTTAAATGTATCAAATTTGGTATGTAATTTTGTATGTTTAGAGCATGGCATTGTTCTATCGTCAATTTCATGGCAGTTTTGTCAGTCTAATGATGATATCCATAGAAATGCTTTAGTTCTTAACTTTATAAAATTACAAATCAAATTACTTATTAGAATGAGTCAGTGCTTGGAGAAATTTACTCTTTCCATCCCAACCATATTGATTCTTAATTGTTGTTGCTTATATAAAAATCAAATACAAAATTTGTGGTCATGCTGAGCTTTTACATCACTATCAACATTTTCAGAATTGTTGTATCTGTCTGATACTTTATTTTAATTTTAAGAAATGTTGAAAAGGCTCACAGATATTTATTGTTGATCTATTAAAAGTTGACTTAATTTTTTTTGGTATTAATAGTTTTTTTCTATTTTTATGATAATTTCTATGCTTTTCTCAAATCTAAAAAGGCATAATTTTATAATAGAAGATGTTGTGCAAATACAGAAATAAATAATAAAATTTCAAAAAATAAGCGTTTAAAATTAATTTTAAGACTTTTTTTTCAATAAAAACTGTGTATTATTATAACAAAAATTCTATGCTTAGAAACTACGCAGTTGCTTATGTATGCATACTTATACAAAGGTGCTTAATTTTGGAAGCTAAGCTGCTCAAAAAGTGCTTAAAAGTACTTTATTTTTGCAGCTTTTTATCACTACGCACCCTGGTATTTTTTGATTCATATTATTTGCTATAAAAAAATAAATGTACATCTTCTTTATAATACTTACAAATTGTCTTTCTTATATATTGCTGCTCTTTATTTCGTACCTTCTTGTGTGATTTACTAGCCTGTTACATCGTACAAAATGCTTTCATGTTCATAAACTAAACAGCAACACATATTTCCAGAAGCTGGTAATTATGTCAGCATTTTTCTTCCATTTACAATTTATTCATGCGTACAGAAATTAGCTTTCTATGTTTCACTTAATTTTGAGAAACCAGAGTATGTTTTGAAAAAAATTATTGTAAATAAATATGAGACCTATAGCCAAAACATGCCTATTTTTATTAAATGAAATTTATATTTTAACATTTCATTTAGATAAAAATAATTTTGCTGTGCTTGGGTGTTTCTTTATCTGGTATAGAAAGTTTTAAAATTAACGTTTCTATTTTTAGGTTCATAGATAAAGGTGACAATGATTATGAATTTCCAATCGAACATCCACCCGAAGTTGAAGGCCTTGAGTAAGTGATTTAAATTTGAAAAGTTCAAAAAATTATTGTGAATAAATATGAGACCTATAGCCAAAACATGCCTGTTTTTATTGATTGAAATTTATATTTTAACATTTCATTTGGATAAAAATTATTTTGCTGTGCTTGAGTATTTCTTTATCTGATATAGAAAGTTTTAAAATTAACGTTTCTATTTTTAGGTTCTTAGGTAAAGGTGCCAATGATAATGAATTTCCAATCGAACATCCACCCGAAGATGAAGGCCTTGAGTAAGTGATTTAACTATGAAAAATTCAAAAATTTGCTAATGAAATAATCATTTTAATGCTAGATTTCATACTGACAGATATTTGGCTATTACAGAAATTAATTGTCCTGGAGAGATTATTTGAGAAAATTTCCAAAATAGTTACAATTCTCTGTCAATTACCTCTCAATAAGAAAACCATCGGAATTGAAGCACCTGTCACAACGTTAGACTAGTTTCTGTATTTCGGTGACGAAGAAATCCGTGTCATGATAGCGAAACAACATACATAGCCGTGTACACATCGACAAAAAAAAAGTTTATTTATCCTGATATTGTATTAGCATACAACAGTTGCCGTCACACATAATTACATATGCGGCTACTGCCGCAAAATTTCCATTGAAAAGTATTTTTCTGTCTCACCTCTGGTCTTGATCTGGCTTTCTGCACCTTCTATCCGTTTCAGCAGCTGAGAAAGTGTCTGGTTAAATGTCATTTTCCCAGGAACGAAGAAGTTCAGATGGCTGTCATGCGGTGGCACCCCTTTCTGGCAGCATACTTCGTGTCCAATTTGTACCACTTTTTTCAATTCAAATGGATCTTAAGTAGAGTGGTGTATCTGATTCAATAAATGTTTCTAAGCAGTTATATGCTCTATATCGTTATGATCTACGGGAATCTTATTTTCTGGTTAAAAGAAATGTAATTTTATTTATTTTATAAATTGAAATTATTTACAGTTTAAAATTATTACAGTAAAAAACCCCATAACAAAAATTCATTTTGTCCCTTTATATTAAAAGTAATAATTTAGCCATTTCAACTGCCTTTGATCAATTGCATTTTGCCAAGATAAATGAAATAATATTTTTAAGCAGTGTTGCACAATAAACTTAGTGTGTACTGACTGATTAACTGTTCATATAAAGAAGCGAAATTAATTGACGAATAGAGCTAATATAATATATCTAGTTATTAAATGTGATGGCTGCGGTATGGCTCAGAAGGTCGTAGAAGGAAGTCGCTCTATTTCATTTTTTATTTAAAAACATTTTGCATTCTTCATCCATAATCAAGGGTGGAATTTTATTACAAAACTACTTTAGAGATCGCAGGTGCTGTGAAGAGAAGATGTTCTCAAGTATCTATCATCAATATTCTTGTAGATTCTGTAATTTTCGATTTTGTCTGTAATCGATCGTCATGGTCTGAAGTCACTTTTCCGGCATCCATTCAGCATCCACCAAAGCTATCTTTAAAACTGTCTCCCTTATCATAGAGCTAGCAGTGACAGCAGGAACACTCCAGTCACTAAAAACGAGGTCTTGTGCTGTATAGAGGGAGTCCCGCCCTGTATTTAGCTGCTGTATAGAGGGAGTCCCGCCCTGTATAGTTGTCCTGCAGTACCACCACAACTTTCCTTATGAGCCCACCAAAATCGGCTCGAAAAGTTCATTCATGAAGAACATCCTATGGGTTCAGAATACCAGTCCCTCCAGAAGAGCTCAATATATAATTATTTAATAAATATCGCTATTTATTAATTTAATTTTTTACAAATAAATTATAACCAATCTGGACTGGAGATTGATATAGGTCAATATCTATAAATGTTTTGAGGTAAATTTTGAAGATTGGAAATTTGCTGTATTAACTGTTTGACAATGTAGTATCAAAATAGTGTACTGCATTCTAAAATACTTTAGAGTATTTAGGGCAAAAATTTAATTGAATATATTTGTTGTGTTATATAATTTGAAATAACTTTTATTTACCCTTATATTATAAAAAGTAAATTTCTGTCCGAAATATTTTAATTCATTACTGTCCGAAACAATAAAGGGCCGTGGTGGCCTGATGCTAAGTTCTCAGCGCTTTGGAATCTGAGGGTTTCCGATTTGGGACCCCTTTTCCACCGTAGAACCGTCGTGTAAGCGCGTCTGGTGCACGTTAAATACGTCCGGACCAAACGTCGTCCCGCTGGTGTGGAGAGGGGGTTGCCGACTCAGGTGTCGTCCTCGTCATCTGACAGCGGTTCAAAAGTACGAGGTTCGCCCCAATATAGCCGCCCTAGAGTTGCTTTAAAACTAGTGTTTAACTAAATTAAACTTAACCGAAGCAAATGGAAAATCTTCATGTGATTTAAGTGAAGACTTCTATATGATTTGTAGTCTTTGGGTGTATTCTTAGTAATATTTAGTCTTATTGACTTAATTCAATTTATCTTTCCTAGACTTTTTGTACCAAAGCTTGGTGTTCATTGTTAAAATAAATAAATATGTGTGTGTGTATGCTGTATGCTCTTTAATAACTTGTCGGCATTATTTTTTTTTTCCGTATAATTATAGTTCTTTGGTAGCTCAGCAAATGGAGGCAAAAAAAAGACAGGAGAAAGAAGATTCTATGACTAAAAAGTGGGTGGAGTGTGATAGAGACTGCTGGGAGTAAGTAAAGATTATGTGTGCTTGCTTTTAGTTTCTAACGATATTAATATAATTATTCAAATTTCACAAAGCTGAAATCTTCATTTAATAATCTTCAGACTTCATTTGATTAATTGTGAAATTAAATTGTAATTTAACTTTAATTTTTGAAAACATTTTTTGTACACGAAATCCTAATGTGTTAAATTGTATTTTTGACTTCATTTTAGCATATATTGTTTGACAATGGATTCTAAAACGCCTCCGCGCTTTTGCGCATGCGTTAGGATGGGTTTAATTTTTCGAAATAGGAGAGGAAAGATAAAAGAAAGGGATGTTTACATTTAGCAATAAAATAAACTCGTATTACTCGCAGACTGAAGTAAAATATTACGGTCAGAAACGAAACGATATTGACATACGCATGAAAAAAAAAGTATCTATTAGGGCGAATATCAAGGTTAAAGAATGACGAAGAATTTCGAAAAAGCGCTCATCCTTTCGCGTCTCTCCCCTTAAAGAAATAGAATCGTCGAAAAGTGGTCGTCTGAGAATATTGAAACGAACAGTATAAAATGTTGACTTTTATTTTTGGCAATGACTAATTTCTTAACAGTTAGACATTTAGATACACTTCTAATTCCAAAATTTTTCTGGTTAGGCAAAGAATTATTATGGAAGCTGTTTGTATCGAAAATTAGCTTATAAAATATTTGCTCAAGTTATATAAGATTCTTATTTAAATTCATTTAAAGGCGTGAATATCATCTTTTGAAAAAGTGAAATATTTGTACTAAATTGATAATGTCATTACAGTTTTTATATTTGTTAAAAAAATTATATTTATAAACGTGAACCAGACTTTGTACTTAAAAAATGATGGAAAGAAAATCGTGCTTGTTCGTTAAATTTCTTTTAAAATGTGGTTATACTTAGACATTTGAAAAATTTAATTTAAAAATTCGTTTTACCATAGTATTTGCTTGAAATTGGCCGATTTGATTTCGGCCGAAAAATAGAGATGAAACTTCGTAACAAATTCTTCTGGCTTTTCCTGCAATGCTATTGGTGTAACAACTTTTTATGCCATGAATATTCAGTGTTTTTTAAAGTCACCTCTACCTGCAGATTCTCTTACGTAAACTTTATCTTTTAGAAATCTAAACTTTCTTTACATAAAATTTTTGCAATCAAGCGATTGGGAGGACCATTATCAGAAAACTCCATATTCAAGGAAAAATATTTATTCTAAAAGAATTGATTCGAAAAGTACATGATTAAAA
>JAPMOR010043876.1:0-10241 GCA_026543865.1 Argiope aurantia
GAGTATTTTCTTTTATGATTATATAAAATCATTTCTGCTGATAATGAAAATTATAATTTGCTGTTCTTTGAAAAGGTTTGTGATAATTATTGAAATGAATTTCAGTCTTTAGGGATGTTACTAAATTTTACTCGTA
Source organism: Argiope aurantia (assembly GCA_026543865.1). NCBI lineage: Eukaryota > Metazoa > Arthropoda > Arachnida > Araneae > Araneidae > Argiope > Argiope aurantia. The sequence continues at coordinate 137 of JAPMOR010043876.1, forward strand.
ACTTCTTTTTTTTCTTACTGCAATATTTAAAAAATTTATTATTTAAAATATTTCTTTTCAATAGTTGGATAATTCTCTTGTCTTTGAATGGCATAATTTCAATATTAGTTAGGCAATATAAAGTTTAGTTTTGTTATGCTTCATTTTTTGAAGTAAATTGCTTTACATACTTCTGTATTCTAATAGTTTTTATATTTCATAATCCTTATAATAATTTGTTCTTTGATATTGATGGTTATGTTTCTATTTCAGATAGTTACTTTTTGATATCACTTGAGAATATTCTGATATATTTTGTATATTGAGGAGTGGTAAGTTGTAAATTTTTTGTTTTGTCTGAAATATTAAAAAGGGTAGCTTGCATTTTATTTATTGTGTATCTGTATTCTTTTAAAGCCCAAATATATGCAAATTCTTACTGGGCATATGCTTCTTGGTTGCAAATTTATTAAATATTTTTAAACACGATTAAATCTATACTTTTCATATTTAAATAAAATTTTGTGAAATTTAAATAAGTGATCTTTATCACATTTTGTTCTGAATATATTAATACTATAATGTATGTAAATATTAATTTGAGATCATTATTTATTTGAGAATGAATAATGTCATTTAAAATGAAGGTTAAGTAAATTTAATGCATCAGAATGTTTTATAAATACTACTACACATGGATGGGTGTAATTTCTTTTCTAGTGTGTTATATGTGACTCACCATTTAGGTCATAAACAACTATTCCAGTATGTAGTGATATTTCATTTTCAAATTATTATAATATAAAAAAAGTAATGAAAATGAAACTTTTTATCTAACAGTATTATAGAATATGCTATTGTCCAGTATAAAATGTTGCATTTCTTAATTTAATAGACAAAGTCTCAAAAACTGATAATGAATGTTGGTTGGATTTAAATACAGACTTAAGTGAAAGTATTGTTTCATATAATAGTTACTACATACAGCTGGTAGCATATGTTGAAATTTATTGTGAAGATGCTAATAAGTTGAGTATTCAGATTAATTTTTTATGTCTAAAAGTTTATTGAAAAGTTTTAACTGTCTTTCTCTAGTTAAATTAAAAGTAAATTTTAGAGGCAAAAAGTTGAAATTAAGAAAAAGGTTGCTCTCTACCATCTTCACAAGAATTGGGCATTATTTGAGTACTTTGATTAATGTGTAAAATAATTTCTGCTCAAATTAAAATTTTGCTCTTGTACATAGTTTTGAAAAGTGCATAAGTTTGAATATCATTATTAAGCACCTTAAACATGCTTAAGTATGAAAAAGAATCCTTATGAAGTGCTTAATTTTGTTAAAATTCTAGGAACTTTCTGGTTTCTGTTTCCTCTAGACACTGGATACAATAAACTGAAAGCATCATTTTAAGACTTTGTTCATCAGATGTATCAAGGAGGGTGTAAAATATTGGGAAATTTGGAGAAGGAATTAAGAGAGAGAGATTTTTCTCTACTTCCATCTTTATTCAACACTGTTTATTGAAAAACTAGAGACAAGAGGCAGTATGAAATATGTATTGAACTTCAAAATTAAATTTTTAGTGTTTTAGATAGCAAAGAATTTATTTATGTCCGACAAATTTATGTTGAACCTATTATGTGTTGTTAAAGCGTAGGCACATTGGGCCTATCAATGTTAAGCGAAATATAGATTATCAAGATTAATTTTATTCATCGCAAAAATATGGTGGAAGCTACTCTAAAAACACTTGGAATGGAGCCTCTGTAATACATTACACATTCAATCATCCTTCTGGATAATAAATTGTTTTAAAGTAATCCATTGAAGGACATGTTAAAGGAGTTTTATTGTTGACTTTTATACATTAGTGGATTGCCTAATATCCAGCATGCTGAAATTTTACCTTAGAAGTCATAAGTTTTCAGTGATTGTAATTTCTTGTGCATTCTTTTTTTTTTTTTTTTTTTTGTGCCATCCTTTTGAAAGTTATTATTTGTTGAACCACACTTGCCAAATTGTAATTTTAATTTAAAAAGAAAATTTCTGGATTAGATCTTAAATTTAAAAAAAAAACTGTTTTTCAAAGCTTTTATTCTTTAGATTCTATCACCTTTTTAATGATTTTTGCTTTTTTTCTTTTATTAACTCTTACAGATTTTTTTGTTTATTGGTTTTGAAGTGAAATCTCTATCGATTTTGGTAAAAGTTAGGAACATGAAATTTGTCAATAAGTTGCTTCTTGGACTATAGGGGTCCACTAAGAATGATTTCTGAAAATTTTTATTAGAAGTATGGTTAAAAATTTAAAACAGTTTCCCACCATAATATCAAAGCAAATTATTGCAATGTAGCATCCCAGGGAGGGGGAAAAAAAGTAACTTTTCAATGATATCAATTTTATTTCAATGTATTTTGTATTTAATTATAGTAGTTTTTTAAAAAATAAGTTTGGACCTTGTTTGTAAAATTTATTTTAAATGTAATGAAATTCAAAACACTCCTTAATTTTGCTACATCAGATCATTCAGTCTTGTGATTTTACTGCTGTCAGCATCGTGATAAAAACTGCTTTTATTAATTTTAAAATAATTTAATTTAACTTGAAAGAAACTTAAAAAGAAATTCAATTAATAAGATTCTTTACTTGATGAGTCGTTAAATTTTCATGTGAGTGTCTTATATTGACTGGTATTGCCTTCAAAAAATACATTTTTAAAATGTATCAACTGTTTTTCATTTTGCCACTAACTACAAAAATGGCATTTTTTTAAAACTATGTGAAATTTGTTTGTATTATTTATGAAAACACGGTATTGTTAATTCATTTTCATTTTGAAAATATGATCATGTTTTTGTTAACTTTTTAAAAACATACCAAAGAAAATTTTATTTAATTTTGCATATCGATGAAAAGCAATTTTTATCAAATTTCTGAAAGGAGACTTTCAAAAAAGCTGTGTACTGAAGTTCAGAAATAAACAAGATAATTTTTTTATAGCCTGTCCGTTTCTAAATGCTGCTCTTGTTTTCTGTTAAAGAAAGAAAAACTTGATCTAGGAAAAGTCAATTAGAACATGGTATTGTTTTTCTATCAGTTATCCCATTCTTTCGATAATTGCCATCCTGAAATGCTTTTGCTCATTGCTTCCTAAGGCTGCAAATAAAATGTTCTAGACTTCAAAATATGTCGAGTTAGTGCAAGAATAAATTTACAAATTGTATTTCTGTCTGAGCCTTGTTGAATTTTACTTGTTGCTGCATTTAAATATATATATATATATATATATGCTATGCTCTTACATCAATATTTATTTCAGAAATGATTTGTTCATCCTAATTATTTGATAATTTATTAATTTTAAGAATTGTTCATAAAGATCACAATTTTCAAAGGAAATGTTGTGAAAACTAATTTTTTGGTATTGATAGTTTTTATAAAAACCCCAAAAAAATTTTTTTGCATTACAAAATGCTGTGCAAATATAGAAATAAATATTATTTTTTTAGATTTAATTTTAAAAAAAATTTCATAACTATGTATTATTATAAAACAAAACAAACTTTGCTTAGAATATACACTGCTTTACATATGCATGCATATAAAAAGGTGTGTAATTTTTACAGCAATTTGTCACTGCATGATCATATTCTTCTATTCATTGAAATGTTGTCACAGTTGTTGGAATGAATTCTGAACTTTCATACAGTACTGAATTTTATTAATGTTTTCACTATCACATTTTATTCTTTTGGATTACTTGGAAAATTTCCTTTGTTTTAATGACATAATTTGAATATTGAATTTGTATTATAAAGTTTTATTCTCCTTTTGAAACATTCTTAGAAACATAATGCTTTAAAGATATTTTACCTCTGTGTTTTAATACTTGTTAAATATTGTGCTTCATTTCATGATATTTTATATTCTTCTTCTTTCTATACTTTACTTTTTTCCAAAAGTTTTTAAAGTTTCCATGTTTTCTTATTTTACAAACACTTTTCTTTGTAGTTTAATTTTTGGTTAAAAAAAATTAGTAGTGTCTACTAATTATTTTTATGATCTTGAAGCTAAAATTCTTCATCTTTAATGCATTCCCTTCCCTTATGATGCCTGAAAACTCTTGATATTTATTTTATGATGAGAGGATGAATGAAAATTTAACATTTTCACCTTTTGTGTACTTCAAAATAAAAAAATACTCTGTGCTATTATCTTTATAAAGGTGTTTTGAAGCACTACTAGTCTTCTTTTCCCCACATCCTTCAGTGATTTAGTTTCTGATTTTCTATGATGGTTGAGAATTTTATCTGTTTGCAAACTCTTCCTCTCAGAAAAAAAACTCATTCAATTACGTAGAGGAAATAAATTGATTCAGGAAGTAATGAAATAGACAGATAATTTGATTCCTGTAGGTCACTAGTGAAGTATTTTTATGATAGAATACACACAACTTTGCTGTTCATTTGACACAAAGTCTTCCTATGGAATTGCAAGAAATGTCCATGAATTTTGTAAATTTGAATAGAATATAACTTGCCCATATTAGCCAGGTGCACTATATTATTTGCTTGCTTTGCAGAAGTCATGTTAATTACATTTGGAAAGAAATTTTTAAGTTCCAGAACATTTTGAATGCAGTAGGATTGCTTTAATTCTACTTTTTCATTTAATTATTGCATTTTAACCCTCATTTAATGGCTCATTACTAATTAATATAATTCCTATTACATGTTTGAAAGTCTCGTTAATTTGTATAACCATATGCATTTCAAATGCACTGTGCCATGGAAATTATGTAATAGCTAGAAATTTATTCTACTGTGCACAAAAGCATTTTAGTGTCATTTATTTAATAGTTGCTAAGGTGTCTCCTAATATTTGCCAATTTTGTTTTGTCCTTTTATATTAATGCACTAAATATATTGTGTTATATTTCTATTTGAGATAATGCATTTGCTTTTAAGTTTAGAAATTTCAGACATGTTTGAGTATTCAACATTTATAAGTTTTAAAAATAAAACTGAATTTTACTTGAATAGTTAAAATTTTTGCTTGCATTAAATATGCTTTACCTTCATATTCTTTTAAAGCTCATTTATTGTATATAAATTCTTTTTAGGGATAAATATCTTGATTACAAATTTAAAATATTTTTTGTACAATTGGCATTTTTTTTTTAGCACAATTAGATTTTTACTTTTCACATTAAATCACAGTTGTGTTTAAAAAAAGAAGTTGGCATTAATGATCAACATCAGATTCAACTTGTGAAATATTAATGGATTTATAATTACGAGAATCTTTTTTAATGAATTTTGGCATAGTTAAAATGCGGGCTGTATACATTCTTTTTTTTGCCTTAGAATATTCATAAATGCCTACTGTGGCAGATAATATACTTTATTGATAAATAATAGATACTTTTATATAATATTGAAGAATGACAAGTCTAGATTGTGTTGAAATTTATTGTGCAAATACCCATGATATAAAATATGGAATTAAACAATTTTATGCCTAAAAGTTCATTAAAAATTATTTATCTTAGTGGAGAATGCTGCATTTCCTTTTCTATTTAAATTAAAAGTAAATTTAATATGCTGAGTTTTAAAAATAAGAAAAAGCTTTCTCTTTCTTTACCATGTTCGTAAAAATATATTTGTGCACTTTTCTTTTGTTGGAATGTAAAATCATTTCTGGGGAGGAAGAAGATTGTAATCTGCTATTCTTTGGAATGTTATGTCTTAATTGGTAGAATTTATTTTACACTTTAGAGTGATGTTGAATCTCGCTCATTATTTTATTTTTTCTTCAATATTTAATAAATTTTTTCAAATAGTTTTGCTTGGCGATTTGAATTTTTTCTTGAATCATTCTTGATATTAGATTGTATTAAATTTGCTTTAACTATATGTTATAATAATTATTAAATATTGTTCTTCATTCCTTTATTTGTTGAATACTGCATAAATTATTTCACTTACTCTCACTTATAATGATATTGTTGGATTTTATTATAAAATATCTGAAAATAGTTATTTTCTAAAAATTCTGTTTTAGTCCTTTTTTATTTTTATTTAACATCCACTTAATATTATTTTATAGTTTTGAATGATTTATTTATTTTATTTTATTTAGTTTTTGGAATGTAATAGGATTTTCATTCTAATTTTTATTACTCCACTCTAATCACTCATTAAAGACTCATTACCAATTATTCTATTTCATATTACATCTTTGAATGTCTTTTTAAGCTGGAAAACCATATTCACATCTCTGTGCATTAAATGTTTGTCAGACAGTGCTTTTATTTCACATTTCAAAATATCATAATAGCTGCTTAGGTGATATATCATTTATTTTTCTGTATAATTTTGTCTTTTTGTTGTTTATGATACTAAACAGATTAAAATTTTTCTATTTCAGATGGTACTTATGAACATGACTCAAGAAATGTTTGACATATTTTGAAAATTGAGCAGTGTCAAGTAATAAATTAAATTTTACCTGTTGTATTTAATGATGGAGCTTGCTTTAAATGTTCTTTTCTTCCAAGTTCTTTTCAAACTCAAATATTTCTTATAAATTCTAATATTTTTTGGTTGCAAAATTAGAAATGATTTTTGGACACATACTTTTAACATATAGGCACTATTCTTTTAAGAAAACTTGCATAAATGATTAATATCGCATTTAACCTAGAGACAATTATTGGATTAATACTTATGAACATCTCTTTTATGTTTGTAAATGAATGATGTGAGCTACAAATGAACGTAAATCTGCTGCATCAGAAGACTTTAGAAATTTTAAACACTGCTAGATATAAAATTTATCATTTTCAGATAATTCTCTATAAATTTCTTAAACAACTATTTCAATATGTGTTGGTATTTATTTTGCAAATATTCGTAATGAAAAAGTAATTATTAAAATGATAATAATGTGTCTAAAATTTTTTTTTAAAGTGTTTGTTCTTAGTGGAAGATGTTTAATGTCTTTCTCTAGTTAAATGATTAGTTAATTTTTTTATTCAGATAGTTGATAATAAAGAATATCAACCTCTCTACCATCTTCACAAGGATATATCTTATCATAGTTGTTGGAATCAATTATAAACCTTTGAGATGTTCTGAAATTTGGGGGGGGGGCGGTTCCCCTTTTTATTACAATATTTAATAAATTTATTTTAAATGGTTTTGAGGAATGATTTAATAATTTTTGTTTTAATGACTAATTTTAAATATTGATTATATAATATAAAGTTTAGTTTTTCTTCGATCTTTCTTAGAAATAAACTGCATTAAATTTACCTGTGTCTTCTAATAATTGTTCTTCTAATTTTGCATAATGCACATATTATTTCACTTACCCTCACTTCAAATAAAGTTGCGAAATTTTATTCTAAGATATCTTAAAATAGTTATCTTAAGAAATTTTTGATAATTTCTATTCTTTTTATTTAACATGTGAGTCGTATTTTATAAAAAATTAAACAACATTATCTGTTAAATGTATTTTAATGAAATGCAAGCTATTTATTGTATTTGAGCATTATTAGTAGTAAATTATTCTGGTATTTTTAATGCAAGTAATTTTTATGTGAAAGCTTGTAAAATTCTTTTACAATATGCCTGGAAAAATAAGAACATTTATTGTGGACTATAAAGGTGAATACTGTATATAGTTAACGGATTCAAAAGTAAAAGTAATGCAATCAACATTACTAAAAAATGTCCTTAACATTTCCCCATTCAAAATATCACTTGTTTTTGAAGGAAGAGAAGACTAAATAAATTACTGATAGTAACATAAGGCAGAGAAAAATTAGAATCTGGTTTCTTGGTGTCTTTACATAAAAAGGAAATTCTCTTAGAAAAGGAAATATTTGAACCTGAATGTAGAACTTATAATTTCTGTCAGCAAAATGAATGAGCCAAATATTTTACTTTGCTGAGAAAATTGAATGTGTTACTGAGTGTTACTGATGAAAAAACTAAACTGTTGTCACAATTTAATATTAAATGAAACAGAAATCGTTCTTAATATTATTAATAAAACATGCAGGTTTTTATGTTTCAGATTTGTTAATTTAGATCCTTAACCTTCTTTTTCCTTTCAAGGAATTGATATGTTAGTGAATTGGTAGTATACTATTTTTTTCTTAGTACATATAAATAAATATAAGAACTTTATTATGACAAGATAATTTTATGTATACATTGAAAGTGCTTTTTCATAAGGAACTTGCAAAATTAAAAAGTGTTGCTTCTATGTTTATGAAAAATATTCGACAATTGGCAATATGCTGTATTTATATTGTATAACTCTTGCTCAACTTAATGAATTTCATTCTTACATATAATTCTATAATCAAATTTAGACATTCACCCTCAAAATTGGTATGAATAATTTTCTTCCTTAATTGTAGGAATACTGAAATCATGATTTACACCTAATTATCATTTTATCTATATCATGGGAACAGTATGACTGCTTCTACACTAGGATAAAATACTCTTATAATATTGTTTTGTATATTCTGTTTTTAAGTATTATGTCATAATTGCATTCTTTATTTCTTATTTTATGAGGATTTGTATGAGATCTCTGGCAGATTTATATAAGTTTTTCATTTCTATTTATTTCATATATCTTGTAAATATTTTACATATCTATACATATGTTTCTTTATATTTTTCACTTTTGTCATTAAATATTGTTTTATCCATTTTTAAGTACTTTCCAAATTGTACTTGTAATGTTTTATGTATGATTAGATTTGAGTTTTTGCTGTGGAACTGCCTTTCATAACAGTTTCTGTGTCAGGATTATTCTTCTTGTCTCCTTTTGCTGAATTTATATTTGTCATTTGCATCTTATATATTTGATGCACAAAACGTCTCTCAACTCAGCTTTTCTCCTAATGGATACTGAATCTGAAGAATAAATATTTTTAGAACCCAAAGAATCTTTGCTGAAATTCTATCAGTAAGATGATCCACTCATTTGTGGAGACAATTATTTATTTGCTCCACATTTGTAGTAGATTTTCTTGAATTCCTTTAATTTAAGTTTAAAAAAAATATTACCACACAGAAGCTTTTTAACTTAAGTTATTTAAAAATGTTTCATTTTGAAATTTGGTTTCATGTATTATTCAGCACTTAAAAACTTGGCTTATTAAAAATAGGTTGTTTTCATATAAATATGCAATTTCTATAATTTGTATTATGGCTTTTTAACTGTGGAGTGTTGTAAATTATATAATAAATAAATACATTTTGATGTTCGGACTTTGTAAATTATTATGTTTTCATTAATTTAAAGGTTTTATAAATTTTTCCCTTATTTTATTCTGTTTCTGTGTTTTATAAATTGTGAAAATATTGAAGTAATCAATCATGATTTTTTAAGAAGCAATATTATGTGAAACTATTGTATCATTTTAGATGGTTGTCTTTAATTCTGAATTCAAATACAATTACTTCACAAGAATTATTTTTTCACTTTTAGTATGTTTTTTTTATTTACTTGTAAATATTATATAATGAAATAAAATTTGTATCCTTAAGGGTATTTTAAAGTTTAATTTTCTTATAAAATAATTATATATATTAGATTTGTAATGAAGAAGAAAAAAAAATCTCAATTTCTTTCTCTATTCTTCTTTCTTTCAAAAGTAAGTTTATTAAAAACAGTATCCAGAGCATTCTACTGCTAATGAATCTTCCTTGACTCAAAAATGCACATTACTGAAAAGATATTTCTCAGAAAAGTACAGTTAAAAAATCGGCTTGATATCTGTATAATTCAAAATTTGTGACTGTAATTATCTGTTTTGTATATTCAAGATTTACCGATGTATTATTTCTTGGTGAGTGATTCCTAACAAAATGGAGAAAAAGAATGAAATGAGGAATCAAAAAAGTGAAGGTGAATCTTTGTTTGAATGGTGGGAGTGAGGATACAAATATTAGTTATTCTTCTGATGTGTCACGGTCAACGGTCATTTTGTTTGAACGGTGATGAACGGTCAAATTTAAAGAATTAAAACTTACCTTTGAATAGTAGTTTTAAGAACTGCAAAGCATTAAGTATTTTTACTTTCTTTCTTACAT
>JAPMOR010043905.1:0-18303 GCA_026543865.1 Argiope aurantia
TCAAATATTTGTTTCAATCGGTTAGGAAAAACGTATAAAACTATAAATTCGATTTCCGGATACTATTAATTGCATGACGGTGATTAATCGCTAAAAACCTCTCGGCGGATCGCCAAAGATCACACGATAGATTTACTAAAAATACTAAATTCATGCCATTGGTTAATATTTTATAAATATTGTACTCTAATGCCATGGAAGGTATTCTCTGGAATAAAGCCTTTGTTAGAAAATATGCGAGAAAATCTTCTGGAGACCATTCCGGCTGGTTCTTGAAAACCAGTTTGAAAATGTTGGCCTTTTTCAAAAAACTTTGGAGTTGAAAATTTTTTATCTCTAATTTATCTTTAACTTTCTTATCTTTATCTTCATCCAAAAATTGATCATTTATATTTTCATATATTCATGTCCTTAGAATTCGTCTGTTTGTTGAATAAAATTTGGAAAACTGTTCGTTTTTTTTAAAGGAATTTCTAAATATTTGTAATTATTTCTTATAATGAGAAGAATAAGTATGCGAAAATTGAATTTATATTTGATTTATTGTCATAATATACAATCACAGTATTATTTCGGTTTTAACAAAATTTTCTCCACAAGTACTTTCCATATACATTACGATCCAAATAAACAGCTAATAAATAATCGTTTAAAAAATTGACTAAGCACAAAAATTAATTGATATTTGATTAAAGAAAATATTATTCCAAATTTCAAAATAATTCAACAGAATAAGGTCAATAATTTCCTTCAATGTCATTCTGGAATTCAAAATGAGTATAAAATTGTATTCTATGTAATAGAAAGCTGAAAATTTCTGTCTCGAAGATAAATGATACAATTTTTTTCTAGTTAGCTTTGGAAGAATATATTACACTAAGCAATGTCTTAAAATGTTATTGAATTGCTTTGCATAATTATAAGCAGGGAAAACTTAGCTGGTTTACGAAAATACCAAGCTAAAAAGACAAAAACATTTCTTACCGTAAGAAACACATAAGATTCTTGATTTCTATTTTAGTAATCTGAAAAGAGAAAACAATTTTATGTCCTTTATAACTGAAAGAAGTATATTAAAAAACTGCATTTTATTCTAACATTTATCCGTTTGTAATTAACACATCATAACAAACTTGTATGGTTATTCCACTCCTAAATGCCCTTAATCCATCCTATATACTAACCTATTGGGGATTTGCAATTATCAAACAGGAGAAACAATTACTGCAATAAAGGCTGTCATTAAATATTTCCTCGGATGCCGCTTAATCTTACAATAAAAAGGGACATTATCTGTCTTGAGAAAGGTCTTATCTCTTTATTATCGGAACTTGTCCAGTATCAAGTGGCGTAGTATCCAGACTAGAGGCAACCTTCTTTTTAAAGGGACTAGCTCTCCACTCAGTTCTTTCTCTCTTCCTTGTTTCGTCCTCCTTCTTCTTTAGTTATTTCTTCTTTTTTCATCTTCTTATTCTTCTTTAGCTAGTTTCTTTTACAAATCTTTTATTCTTTCCTTTATTATCCTACTTTTCTAGCATAGAAGAAGTGTCTTAGATCCTCTTCAGTCAGGAATCCATCTCTATTTTTTGGAGTGGAGTGGAGTTCAAATTTAGCCTCTAAATTTTACGTATCTATATTTGCTGTACTTCTGATCAATTGGAGATATAAGATGTAGAAACTCTTTGACATAGAAAGGGTTGTTGGTGGTTTTTTTTTTGGGGGGGGGGGGGGGGGGGCTTTCCTTTACTTTTTTCTTTTTGTTTGTTTTCTTAATTCTCCTAGGAACAATGAGTATGCTTTTTATCTCAAGTGCTGTAAGAAGATAAGGGCTCGAAATATAGAAAGATGGCGGAATCGATTTTCGAATACTTTTTAGATAAAAAATTGTGATTAAAAATGTTTTTTCAAGCTCGATATTAAAATGAAAATTAAAAACTCTTAAATATCTCATTTTATTTCATTCCAGAAAAACTGCCATCAAAAGTTAAAAGATTCAATAACTGAAATTTTCATTTAAAATAAAAATCATTTAAAATTTGCAGAACTAAAGGTAAATATCTTTTATTAAGTCGGTTTTATTTGGAAATATCTGTTAAAATAATCAAAACCAGTAAATTTTTTTAGACTTTAAGAAGTGGCCGGGATAGCCTGGTTGGTAGGGCGTTAGATTCGCATCCTTTGGGTTGCGAGTTCGAACACCCCCGGATGAAGACTCTCCATATGTGTGGTGCCTGGCGCACTTATAAATCTGTCGTGGTCGCGAAGTCCTCCATATCGAGAATAATACCCCTGGGGGTACTAATTCAGAGGTGATGGTTTTCTGATTCAGGTCTAAATTATGATCTGTGGATGAGTGCATGAAATTTAGTCTGCCCCACGGAAAGGGTTGTGATTTATGTGTAGCTAAGTCGTGCTCTTGGCTTTAGTTGGCGCTACTGAAAAATCTAGAGGCGCTCATTCGGATTAAATCGCTGACAGATAACTGTCAGAGGGCTTGTGAAGTGCCATAAGTCACAACACAGATTTTAAGAAAGGATATTTATATATAGTCTTGGAAAATTATATCATACACCTCGAAGTTACATTTTTGAATGTTTATATTGTCCTTGATATCTCTTTTCAAATAATCTCATTAGAATGCTACTTTTGTGTATCTATACATGTGTTATGATTAAAATCTTATCAATACCATTATCAGAAATTATCCTATTGGAATAATTTTCGCATTCACACGAAGATAAAGATAGACCAAAACATTTTTCCAAGTCTCATAGCTATCTAAAACATCGGTTCCTCAAATGCTTAATGCAGAATATTTTGCAATAGCAATTAATTTTCAATGAATATATGAAACATTAAGAACAATCCCCTTGTCGATGAACAAGACAGCACTTCGTTTTATTTTATCCTAAAAATTCAAATCGTTGGAATTAAATCAAAACAAAAAAAAATTATCTTCCAGTGCCAAAAGTTATGAATCAAATTAGTTGTCAAATATACTATTTTTCTAAAGTAAAAAAAATTGGATATTTGAACAAAAAAACTGGGGAAACAAGCCCTGATTATGATAGAAATGCGATTATGGAATCTATTTTAACGACTCACATCGTTGAACTATTAATATGATTTCTAAAACTAACTTGAATAGATCGTATACGTAGGAATAACCTTTGTTGTTAATTATTATGGCTAATAGGCGCAGAAGTTTTTTGATTACTCATATCAAAATCGTACCTCTTCGAATTGAACCATTTACCTATTGAAAAAAAACAATCCTTAAATGACTCCGCATCAGATTGCTATCTATTCAATTTGTCAGTGGAAAGGATAATTCAGTAAAGCAATCAGCTAGATGGATAAAATTTGATATTGATTATAATCTTAAATTTATAGATTTTCTGTTAAATATTGAATGAAATTCATCGACGATTAAGTCATCATCATTAAGTCATATCGAAGGCACACGGATAAATAATACTGAATGACCGTATCACCGCAACAGCAACACTGGCGGGAACTGTGGTTGAGTCGTAAAGGCCATCACCGGTCACGGTACAACCCTTCCCCGAAGGAACAACCTCGAAGGAAGTACGCCCCGTCATCGATGGGAGGAGCCAGATCATGCACCTTTTTGTATACCGTTCAGAGAGGCGAGATCCAGCCACCATACTGGAAGCATCTCATCCTCATTTCGAGATTTAATATCCCTTTTGTCTGAATTTTTGTATGCATGCATGAATGCACAATATTTCAAAAACACAATTATAAATGAATACAATAACTATTCTAGAAAAAAAACTATAGAAATTACATTTAGTATGTAGTTTATATCAAAAATATTCATATATAGCAACTTTTGATCCAAATCTATAAAAGGGGTGAATGTTTGCCAAGCTATCTCTTCATTGGTATATGAGCACTACAACTGAAAAAAAGAAAAATGTTACATAAATGAATTTCGGTGTGTGATCTTGTTATTGAAATTATAGATAAGTATCGAATTTCAGTTCAAAGAAAAAGAATATTTTCTTCAATGTACTACGAAATACAAAAAAAAAAAAAAAATCCTATTGTATTATTACACAAGAAAGTCAAAAAAGTATCATTTCCTTTGATTTTTCTAGGCTCTAATTAGCATTGACATACAAAAGTTGCGAAATATTTTTAAAAGTGTGTCGTGAATTTAGCATTTTTACTGTATATTTAGTAAAAGTATTAAATTCACGACAGATGTCATCCTTGGTGCACAAATGTCATCGTCGGTGTGTTATGTGGCAATTAACCCCTGGCATGTGTTAACAGCATCCAAAAATCGGATTTGTATTTTAGAAACATTTTCTCAACCGATTGAAACAAAAATTTAACACAAAACTGCACTTGAAATCCAAAATCCCATACCAAACTTGATATATTAAGTCATTACTTTTTTTAATTATCCTCTTTACATGTTTCTGAAGTACAGACTAATAAACAATTAACGCCTTATTCGACTACTACAGTATAAACATTAAATTTGTGTAAAGAAGTTTATTTACCTAGCTCTCTTCGTTTTGTAATTATCGTATTAACATATATTCGAATGAATGGATAGAGAGAGGATCTTCCTCTGAACAGTGCTTATTCAACATTTAATAGAAATCTGAAAATTTATTGTAAAGACCGTATACTAAATTTCACCCATCCAGCTCAAAGCGTTTTCAGTTATCTTTGTCACTGACAGATAGATGGACATTTTCCAAAAATGTATTTTTCGAATTCAGGGAGATCTAACACGTGAAAATGTGTCAAAATCTCGAGCTCGAATTTTTAACGATTACTATATTTTCTCTATATTACGTATATGAAAAAGTAAAAAATTTAATTAGATAATAAGATTAATTGCAAAATAAATATACAAAAATTTTTAAAAACTGAAAGAATTGCAAGATTCGATAGATTTCATAAGTAACAGTATTTTAAATACTTAATTTCCCAATCAAGAATAAATTGATAATAAGTTGATCGTCTTTCATAAAAATGCATTTTAAATAAAAGTACCATTAATAAATTAATATCTTACAATTATCTTACTATGTGTCTTTACACAGAAAATAAAAATCTATTTCTTATCTAATATTCAAAAAAGTTTACTGCAAGAAGGCGTATAGGCGACTTGCATTTGATGTCGGAAGTGATTTTATTATTCTGTGACCACAAAATAATAGAAACATTCATAAGCCGATCACAAGAATAATATTCCTTTAATTTTGAAACAATTCCTTTTTTTAAAAAATATTTTTCAAAAATTTTTATTTTAAAAATATTTGCAGACAGCAAAAAAAAATATTACAAAATCAAAATAAGTTTTCTCGGGAGATTTGAATTTATCCTAAAAAATTCAAAAACAACTCTCAAAATATTAAAACAATCTGCATATTTTTAAAAAATGCTGAATTATTAGAATACTTACAATACTACACTATACAAGGAGAATTTGTGGTGTTAATTTGGGGAAACTAAAAAGTATTTATTGCATTGAAAGATGGGATTTATTTCCAAAAAAAATTTTTTAATGTTAATGTGTTCAGTTTATAAAATAAATAAGTATGAAATAACTCAACAACGATTTGTTTCAGAATTGTGTAATCCGCTGCATTTACTTAGACATACGCTCTTTTAAATTCCAGATTCCCCTTCATTTTTAAATGCTTATACATTATTTAAATATGATGAGTTGTTTTATTTGCGATATAAAAAGGTTTATAGAAAGGAAAGCGGTTTATTTAAAAAGAAACATCAAATTTGCATACTCTTCGAGTAATTTAAAATGATATGTTATCGTTAATTCTAGGACACAGAATATATTATATTCGGATCCAGCCCTAATTTGTTTCAGAGACTGCTTGCTGTTTATACTCCAAGTTCTATCATTTGTGCTCAAGTGTTATTTTAAAATGTGGCTGTCCCAATATCCTGTTTTGAAAATTAAATATTTTAAAAATGTCTTAAAATATATATCGTGTGTAAGCTGTAATAGTGTTATTTTTCCTTCATTTGTTGATATCCATTTCTTTATTCACTATCATTTTATAATTGATTTCTTTTAACTTTAAGTATAATTTTACAAACTTTCAATGAAGCCTATAGCTACCATTTATACAAATAAAACTGAAATATTTAATTTTAATGTATTTAAAATCTAGTTTTAAGAAAAATAGGAAATTTCCATGTAATTTTTACCAAAGAAATTCAAATCATCACATAGATTTTCTTACCTGTTTTAGAAAATATTTTTACGCCTAGTAAGGTTTTAGTGAAAATTTCATGATAATTAATTGAATACTTATTTTTTTAATTAAAAAATCATGTTTCCGTGGCACAAGCAGCATTCAGATTATTTTAGTAATCTGGATATTTTCAACATTGCAAAATGGCTTTCAAATCTTAAGAATTGTTTGGAGGTTTCCTGTTCCTTTAAACTAGATTCTAAACTTGAATATTTGCATCTAGTGATCGATGGAAATCGAAATTTACTGTTGAAATGATTATTTTCCTATTCGATGGTGTAAACACATATTTAAATTGCCATTCGCTGCCATTAACTATCATTCTTTAAAAATTATAATTGACTTCAATAAATTAATTATAATTAATTTCACTAAGGATGGCTAATAATTTTTAAACAATCCTCGACATTAAAATATTCTTTTGTTCGATAGATTTTTTTTTCATTTTAATTAAAAATAAAACTGTAAATGATATAAATAGTTTGTGCTAAGATTCTATCAAAAACTAATATCAAATATAGTTTTGCTTCCTCACATGCGACATTTATAAAATACATAGCTTTCAACAACTGATTTTATATTATTAACTTTAATTTTCTATAAATTTATGCAATATTATAAATACGTTAGCTTTCGTTTACGAGTATTGAAATAAAAAAATTTTAATGAAGTTTTTGTATTAATGAATTAAACAATTTAGTTTTTTATTAGTCAAAAAATCAATTTTATCCAGAATAATTCTGGATAAATCAATTAATTAAAAATAGAATAATCAATCAGTCGTAAACTAGCTTATAATCACAGGTTTGGGTTTTTTATTTATTGATTGATTGATTAATTGATTTTGGGTTAGGATGGAATGTGATTATTTATTCTGAGCTCTGGATTTCTGGATTGTTTCTTATATTTATATGAAAGTGGCTTTTAATAAAAGATCAGATAAGTGTATTTGCTACATTTAATTCCTAAAAAAAATTAGCTACCGAATAATTTTGGAATGGAAACTTACTTCAATGTGCACCTTCGTCTCACCAAGGATGCCAGAAATGCAAAGTCATCACAGAAGCAGTTGTACAATTCGGCAAAGCAAAACATCTATAAACAAATCGCCAATAGATTTGCCAAAAGAATTTGTTTTGCTTGGAGTTTGAATTATCAAAATACATAACATCATATCACTTACATTTCCGTTTCTGGAGCCAAGGGATTCCATTCTGATTTAGGTAGAGGCCTATGAGTTCAATTTTTTTTTAATGAAAAGACAAATAAAAAATAAGATAGCAAAAATACAACAAAAGGCATAAAAACAAACAAACGATACAGAAATCAAAAATAATTAAAAAAATTGAAGCATGAAAAATATATAATAAAAAAAAGAGAGAGGATTTTAGATTGCTGAATGTGGAAGTCAGTTTTGAAGGAACCGTGCTCAATGGCTGCTCTCTAAAAGGAGATTGCTCTTTTCGCACAAGAACAGCAATATAAGTCAAATAAATTATTTCTGATGTTTTCAGAAGACAGTGTAGCTTATTTTGTCTGGACACTATTAGTGTACATTTTCTTTTATAGTGCATTAGATCACCTTTTTTACCACAGAGGCATTATCATTTGCGCGTACATTGAAGCGAAGAAGGTATGAAGAGAAAGGACTGTGTTCTAAAATGAACTTAATTTCATATCTACTTCAGTCTATTGGCTTGTTTGGGCATTGTTTCATACGTGCTTCTGCCTGTTCCTCAAATGTCCCATTTCTTCTACTTTCTAAATTTACTTCGGAGTCTCTAAATACATTTACCTACCATCATTAGAATTTTTTTATATTAGAATGAAACTCTCTTGCAATAAATCATACTAGTGGTCAAATATAGATCACATGCATAAATTACCATCTTTTTTATAATCTAAAGAAATGGTTTTGGATGAAAAGTATTTATAATTTCTTCTAAATGAGAAACACTGTATTATGGTTAGAGGAATAACACTCATGGTGATCAAAGGTACAAATTTTCACATTTAAATTTCTAAAACTCATTTTTAATTTGGAACAGAAAAATTAAAATTTGTCTATAGTATGTATACACTAATATTATTTCTTAATAGTATCAAAAATTTCTATGAGGCGAAATATTGCCTTTGTAATACTTACTTTTTCATAGTGAAATTAGATAATATTTTTTTTTTTGTCAAAGCATCCATTTTTTAAAAAACAGCAAATAGTAATTAGTGGTTCATCTTTGTACTAAACGCAAAAACCTTTACATTTTATCGCCTGTTGAAAACACAGGCAAAAGTGATCGAAGATGTAACATTCTCCCCTTTCTTCCTGCTTTATTTTTGGAATTACTATAATAATTTACTTTGCCCCATCCTATTTTTTTAAGATTTGTTCCGAACAAACAAACCCAATACTTAAAACGTCCTGAAATGAAATTTAGAATTTCTGATATCTTCATAAATTGCCTTTAATCATAATTATACATATAATTCATTGTTTGGAATCGTAGTTGTACATAAATGCATTATTAAAAATTGTTGCTGACAAAGAATTGCCCATAAAAATCAAAGAAAATAAGAAAAATAATAGTTTTTTAATGATCACTTGATAATAAAGCAAACTTTTTTATTATTATAATTGCTATTATTCCTCACAAAAGAATTCATTATACATAAATCATATTATTTTAAAAAAGCATGACAATGTAACAATGAATCAGGTTTTACATTTATTTATATTCCTGAGAAAAAAAACCAAGAAAATAGTTTAAATTCAATGGTCAAAACTCTACTCATATTTTCACCTTTTAATAGTAAATCTTTGCTAAAGAATTAATGGCATGTATTTAATAATATAAATTTCGAAACCACGAGATCTTTTTTTCAATTGTTTTATTACAACCACCATAAATCAAGAACAAAAAAAATAACCAGAGAGAATAAATATAAACTTCAAATTCTGAAGTGCAATATTTCCTAATTTCGTTCTTTTCAAAATATCTTCCATTTCAATTAATGTCAAAGGAGAAGAAATTCCTATTTTCTCTTCCGTCTTTGTTTAATGTTTGTCAACTCTTTAGCAAGATAGAAAACGCCGAATTATTTTAAACATTAAAGTAGATCGCATTGGTAAGAAAATGAAATGAAGACAAAGTCATATTTTCTTCTGCAAACGCATAAAATTGGCAGTTCTTTGAATAGGGATGCATAATTTTTAAGAGCACCCCCTCTACGCTTTTCTTGCTGTATCCGATAAAGTTCTGAATGAAACTCAGTTCAGGTTGCTAGGGTAACACCAGAGGCAAATTTGAGTAAAATGAAAGACGGCTAATTTAAGAGACACGGCCATATTGTGATTGGTCGAAATCGATTTCGCTGAACGCAGTTTGGAGACGGAAATGAAATAAAATAAAAAAATATATCCCTTTTTCCATAAGAAATCAATTCTCTTTAAAGTCTTCGTCTGGAATCAGATTGGAATGCCGAAAGGATAGAAAAGTTTTCCCTGATAAGAATTCCGTGCTTTTCTGGAATGAAGAGTTGCAGAGTCGTCGTTATCTAATTCGATACAACACGAGGCAAAGAATCGTTATCGGAATGGGTCACGTGGTCGCTTTCAATAAAGTTCGTTTCCTCTTGCTTGATTTGCTGGCGCTCGTAAACAATGAACGGCTCCGGCTAACACGGGTTTTTCTTAGATTAAAGTGATGCTTCCCGTAATCAGAACTCATTCGGTTGAACTAATATTTGAAATTGTTTCATCACACACTGAACTCGGCTCTGCGGTTTCGCAAAAGATATCATCTCTGATTGAAAAAAATGTTTGATGTTTTGCCTTTCTTTCAAACTAATAATCTAAAGTTGCAGAATGAATGATATATCATTGTAATGTATGTCATATTAAAGCTAAAAATAACTCATCGTTGATGAAAAATTCTTTTGTACCATTTTTCTCATATTAGAATTGCTTTCAATATTACGAAAGACGTTAAGGATAACTTAAACTACTATAATTGAAATTTGCATATGAAGTATCCTGCCTATGATTCGGAACAAAACTTGAAATAAGTAGGCGAATTACTGCAGACCCCAACTACATGACTTAAAGAGTTAATTATAGATAAAGTTTATCTATTTCTGGTCTTGGAAAAAATCTTGCCCAGTACTATCAATTTGTCTTATTGGCTGTTTGGTTTTTAGAGCACAGCCTAAATCTTATATTGTATTGTTAGCTGTATTGAATTTCCCAAGTACTGGCTTTTCCAAAAAATTCCATTTTTCTGACAAACAGTTATTACATAGTTTCTTATTCCCTTCTGCTTCCGTGCATCATCTGATTTTTAAATAGTGCAGTTTATTATTTATGCAACGCCTTATGCTCACATCACAAGGAAACTAAATGAGGCACGTTTGTTTCTTAAAGACTCGTGGTTTTCTTTTCGAAGAGTTCTGTGAAAGGTTTTTTGTAGATAAGTATTTCTTTCTCTGAGATGTGTGAATGGTTAGAATGGGGAAATGTGATAAATATTATTACGGATTTGTAACGTTGCTTCCCTGCGCAGTTATTTCCATCGCAAAGGAAACAGTTTTACGACAACTCTGGTGGACGTAGAATCGATGCCGGATCAATGTTTCAGATCTTGGTGACAATTTGGAGACAAAACAGACGAATTCCAGAATCAACAAGAATTTCAATGTTAGGACCATTGGACGGAATTATGTCAATCTTCCTAGAAGTTTATGTGCCTTTCTTCGGGAGCTCTAAAAAGATGAAAGACGGAGCTGGAGTCATTCAGTTGACTAGAGCTCAAGCGATTAGTCAGTCGTGAATCAAGTACTGTATCTTGGAGTCGAGTATTGAGGCAGCGTTTAGACATGTGTACTGTAGTCAGTCGTATAGTTTATGTAGTAATGAGTTGGCATTCAAGTTCAGATAAAGTGAGTAGAGATATAAAGAAGACGTTTGAGGGATTTGATAATTGCGGAAATATCACTTATTTCAGAGTTCTATCTGAAGGTTTTGTGCTGTTACGGTTATTCATTACCAATTTGCTGCTTGTGCATTGTTGTTTACTTCAAGTGCTGATTTTGTGTATGTCTCTGCTGTATGTTTACCTTCTGTGTTTTTCTTTTATTCATGTTAAATAAACATCGTTCTTTTTTATTTAACCTGTTGGTCTGTTTCACCGTACACCCACTACATCTAACACACTGATTCTGCAGATTTTGGAAATTTTCAGTAACATTAGATGTTTACCTAAACACATACAAAATAATTTGTTAGAAAAAGGATTAAGCAGAAAATTCTTCAAAGCAATAAGACCAACCACGAGAACAGTCACTTTTGGTGTAAACCAGAGAAAATGCTTCTCTAATTAATACGACCTGATGAATAAAGCGAGAATCCTTAGCCAACAAAATGAGAGGCTTTTGCAGAAGTTAGAAACGGCTCTGATATTCACCGAGATAGGTTTGATGTTCCGGAGGCTGATCTATTCGATTCCTTTATTACCTTTGAAAATAAAGAGAATTTTCTATTAAATGATTCAAAGCATTAGATTTAATAAGAAAAAAGCTACTATGTTTCTCCAAAAATTTAACCTAATTAAAAAGCAAGCACTGGCATTATATTTCATGATGTTTGAAATATTAGCTTTACCATCAAATTAAGCCCTTATTGTAATCATTTACTAAAAGAGAGCCATAGTTATTATTGTAGCATGTGTATTATATGTAGATATAATACACATGTATATTTTCTGAATAAACTACATAGCTGCAATTAATTAAAATTTCCAACTTTCAATAGATTTCAATATTCAATCTCTCCAATATTCAATAACCCTTTGAGCCTTAGATCTGGTAAAAAAGAAAGAGTTTTTCAGATGAATACAACAAATGAATTATGGAAGGTTCCTGGGATGTGAATTTTAGATATCTGAAAAGAGAAGCTCGATGTTCGAAGGTTCTGAGAATAGAGAATCAGAATCAAATAATCTCACTCAACGGGTGAACGAAAGAACGCTAAGAACAATATGTGCAGGTCTTGTCTGGAGTCTGATTTCCTGAATTGGAAGACATCACCTGTGAAATGGAGTGACAGAAGAATGGTTAGGTATCCGCAAGGCTGATATTTGAGCAGTTCTTCTTGCAATGGTATTGCAGTTAGATAGGCTGCCAGAAGAATTCAAAGCGTCTCAACACTACATGGACGGATTTCATTAGTGATATGAACTATGAGTCTTTCACATGACTAATGTAATTTGAGTGAAAAGTAAGACATTTCATGAAAATAATTCTATATATTTGAGGGAAAATGCGAAACCTAGCCTAATTTTCTGAGAAACATAGTAAAACCATTTTTCATATCTTAATGAATCAAGATGCAAGTTAAATAGTTATAATGTCTTATTTACTTATATGGGGAATTCAATCGATTCTGTCAAGCCTTAACCAAAGACGTGATTTAGATTCGGATATGTAGTTAAATGACAAACTTCCTTCAAAGAAAATTCGTAATGAATTCTAAGGTTATTTTTTGCAAAGACAGCTGAATTTTGTTTTGTAGTTCTGATCTTGTGCAGTCTCCAGATACGAGTATCCGAAAGATGTTTCCATTCTAAAATTAAAAAGTATTTAGTTTAATATCTTAATATTCGATGTTCAGCAAAATAATTCGGATTTAAACGGAAATTTAATAACTTCATAAAGCGTTTTGCTTTTATTTTAGAAAAAAAAGGGTATTTAAATGGGTATCTATAAATGAATAGATATTTGTGAATGTCTATCTTTGTTATTGCTGTCTCAAGAAATTTGAAAAAACAGTTTTCTCTGGAAACTAAAAAGTAAAAATATTACATTTGCATAATCGATAGGCTATAAATATCTCTCAGTAAAAGTGGGTATAAATACTTAATTTACATCTGTATTGAATATGTTCAGACTTACAGCATCCAATGTCAGAACAATATTAATGGAGCATTAAAATACTAAACTATTTTATTTTCAAATCTTCTCCTACCCTATAGTTTCGAAGTAATGAAGACGATCTAGGCTCGAAGTTTTTGGCTTTTTATAATATTATACATTAGTTCTTCATAATAAAGTTAGAAAATATCTGCTCAAATAAAACGCGTGAAGCTTGTGAAAGTTGTCATTGACATAATTGAGAAGATGGATGATGAATTTGTTAACATATAAAAAATGCATTTGATATTTACAGTAATTAGTGTTTGTTCTCAAACAAACACAATTTGCTCTAATAGGCATAGAAAGTTGCAAATTTTTTTTTTATCAAAAAATTTGTTGCTTCCTATATTACCAAAAGAAGTCACTATAAGGTAATGACAAGGTAACTTTGAATTATATTGGTTTATACAAATAATAATTGTCCAACATTATCTAAAATACCAAATATAGGGTAAAACGTATTATAATACCTGTGACAGCTGTTACATCTTGTCTGAGCGGATTTCACTACAACAATCTGAAGAAGGGTCCAGTCAATATCATAGAGAGAGAGAAAACTAATACTTAAGCGATTTTGCATATTCCCGTAGCAAAGAATCTGTCGGAGCCAAGTTTGATGACCTTGTGCCTATCTGGTCTTAGAATGTCAATTTATAGTAATCTTCTCTAAAACTATTCAAAAGGAATGTTTTCATTGAATTTGCTTCTCGTTTTTGAGACCTATTATAGAATTCGGCTTTGTTCATGCAAAAGAACTTAACCAGACATTTAATTCTAGATGTATGTTTTAGTTATAAAGCTTTATCCCTTATAAAATTTCATAAAGAAATAATTTTTAATGCATGAAATCTTTGATCAAATGGAGATCACTAAACTAAAAATGATCTTTTAAATGTATTAATTAAGTGATCTTTACTTAAACATCACATCGATGAGTGCTTGCTCTCAGTTCCACCTTTATCCTTATTTTAAAAGAGTAAATAGTCATAACAATATACATTAAAATCTCATTAAAAAACGCAAAAATTTAACTCAAAAAACACAGAAGAGGGAGAATCAGAACAAATCTGTCTGTTCGGCTATTCAATTATAAGTTAACTCTATGCTTACAAAACGAAGAATGCTAAGAAAATAAAAACTAGTATACAGATTTTACTTCTAGATACTTATCAAATTTTGAACTAAATTTAACAAAAGGTTTATCGCCTGTAATTTCAAAAACATGTACTTGAAATAATTCAGAAACATAGTGAATAAAATATATTAAATATATTTTGAAATATATTAAATTCGGTGTGTGATCATGTGACTAAAAGAGTAGTTCTGAGTCAAATTTTTGTTTCAATTGGTTAAGAATAACGCGTTTAAAGAACAAATTCGGTTTTCGAATATTATTAATCGCTTTCTAGGGATTAATCACCAAATAAAACTTCCCAGGGATCACACGATTCAATAAAAAGGCTAAATTCACGTCAAATGTTAATGTTTTATGACTATTGTACGCCAATTCCAAGCACGGTGTTCTCTTGGATAGTACGTTTACAAGAGGGCATGTCAGAACGTTTTGGGAAATTCCCCCCCCTACTGATTCAATATTTTATGACTACTACTCGTAATGTCCATTAATCAAAACACGGTTGGTAAAATCAGGTGATGTAACAATTTAATATTAAAGATATTTGAAAAAGTTTTCTTGAAAGTGTAAACATATTGTTTAACTAAACTGAAGTCCTAAAGAATACTTGTCTCCACTTTCCTTCAAGAATCCATTTACCAATCATTCCTACGCACCATTATCTTGAAAACATATTTATTTGTTGCTCAAGGACTTCACATATCATTTACCTCAAACAAACTCGTGATCCATGCTGGTACATGATAAAGACTAAAATTAGTTTAAAATATTTTAAAACATTAAATCATGAAATTTTGGCATGTTTTTATATAAATCAAAGCTGATAAACAATGAAAAATATTAATTTCAAATTTTCATAGTGTCTATGCAAAGAAAACGGATGGCAATCACTAACAATGCAATAAAATATTTCTCGACACCAGAATTTTATTTTTTTACTCACTTGGATTTAATTTATTTCTTCTTTGTAAAGATGCAATTTTGTAGCTGACATTTTTCATTAAATTACTGATGGGCTAGAATTTCAAATTTTTGTATTTACAACGAAATCATATTATTTTAATATATTAAGAGCTTAATAAATAGTTAATCGATTAGTTTACAATCGATTAACTAATAATATCCAATAATTAATCGAATCGATTACTTAATAAAAATTTCAATTTCATACTTATGGCTCCCACTGCTAATAAATTTTGAATTAATGACTAAAAAATAAAAAAAATGGTTACAATTTTTTAAAAATTCTACTTTCAAATACACTAATGAAAATCTGTTTTTTTCGATTGATCGATTTCAATGTATCTTGTTATATTGTTTTTATGTTATCTCTTGTATCTTTAATGTATTTTGTTCTCTCTTTTCAGTTCAGGAATCCTAATTTTAAATCAATTGATACTACCTTCAAAGTGACCTAAAGCTCATATTCTGAATAATATTCTGTATAATTACAATTAACACTTCTAGAAATTCTTCAGGAAGTAGCCATTCGCAGCATTATTTCCAAAATCATTGATATTATCCATCTATCTCCCGTATCGCTTCGTGAGTTAGTAGGCTCACTGCAAACAACAAAACCCGAAGTATAATCTCAGAATATGTGGGAGCGTATCTCACAAGCGATTTAATTAGCAGGGAGAGGAACGAATCTGCCCTGGGGATGAAGGGGGGAGGCCTGAACCACTGCCTGGACCCTCCCCCCTTCCCCTTGCAATCCGCTAACGAAGTTGTAACCTTCCAAAAGGTTGTTAGGCATTTATTGCCAGGGCCTTCTCTCGCCAGGACTCAAATATTTGACGGGGAGATGGAGAGGGGGGGAGAGAAATGAAGTGAAGATACAACAGACAGAATTTGCATGCTGATATGGGAGGACTTAATTATCACCGCAGACAGCAGTCGATATTCGTTCGTATAATTTCGGATGAAAGAAGTAATTGGTTATTGTTCGGCCGGGAAGGATATCCTCGATATCGAACCGCGGATATGTGTCCTTTCTTTTGTCTGCTGTAATTTGAATAATACTTCGATGACAAATTCTGGGATTTCGTTTCATAACACGATAGGTGTTGGCGTAGACAAGGTTCTGTATCGTCTGAGAGCTGTGCCCTCAAGGTGTAAACGTTTCCTATCAGATTTGATTTGTGTGCGTTTTCTTCCTTTTTTCGAGGGGGAGGGGTTTAAAATGTAGATATCATGCTCTTGATTTTGAAGTTGCAAATTTAGACTAGGCGATGCTTTGTTTCCTGATTTATATTGGCTCCTTTGGCTCCTCTTTTGAACATCATCAACTATTTTTTCCGACGTTTTTAAATCTATGTTATGTTGGATTTGCTTTAAATATGTACAGCAAAATGAATTCTACGGTTTATAACAGATTTTCCATTTTTGCTCTCGATATTGGTGGATATAAATACCATAACTTTATTTTTTATCTCCGTATATACGTCCCTCAGAACCTCCATATTCAACTGGAACAAGATATTGTACAATGTCGCCACGATATTTTTCGATATTCTGAATGTCATATAATAAAAGAAAAATATCATAAAATTGATGATGAGTATTTTGTGCTGATAGAATGTCGAAAGCTGAAATTTTCTGTACTTCATGAATATATGGATCGGCGTGGATAATGAAATATAAGGCTAATGTAAACAACAAGTATGTAGCAATTTCTTTTTGCGCTATTTTTTTCCTTTGACTATGAGTCATTATTTGAAAATAATTGAAACAGTTTCCTGAGGAATTATGAATCTTGATTCGAAAATAATAGAAACAGTAATATGGAATTATGAGTCATGATTTTAAAGTAATAGAAACAGTAATATGGAATTAACAAGTGATAGAATCAATAATATGGAATTTGAAAATGATAGAAACAATAATATAGAATTTGAAAGTGATAGGAATGGGAAGAAAGGAAGCGTGGAGATAATAAGCATCATTTCTTGATGATTTGTGCTAGATCGGACAAACATTAGAAAAGCAAACTGAACATTTTCAACCTTATCAAATTAACTCATTTCTAGGGATATCTTTTTCTCCTTAAATAGTTACATCGGCCGAGAGTTAAACATCTGAAAATTTATTCTTTCATAAGAATTATTGCTCAATTTCATTTTTTAATGCTAATTAGTTGAATTTTTTTCTCTTTAAAAACCAACCTAATGTTTTACAGAGGTACAATCTCTTAAAATTTAATTAAATTCAACAAAACACAAATTTAAATAATTTTCGTGATAACCACTGGCATGTAGATCCCCACACATAGAACAAACGCTTGCAAATAGTATTGTAAAATTCGTGGAAGAATTACCATACGATGGTGACGTCTTTTTTCACTGAACATTGAATAGGTAGAGAGTTGTATTTTTCCCTAGCCTCTCCTCCCTTGAAAGTTATGTCTAGAGTAACTATTCAGATGACGGAAATCTTTCTTTCGGGTACCCGGGCAGTCATGTATTTTTGAGAAAATTTGACTTTTAGATTCCTACTGTGAATTAATTAACACAGTTAAAATGTTTGAGTTTCATCTAAAAAGAAAAAAAAAATGAAATCCACGATCGCAAATTTCTAGTTGTCATGTGAGAACATTATTATTTTTAAGTCATTATTTGTCTTAATTAATTAGAAAAAATAAGGGTTCATTTTTGCAAACCGACTTTATGAAATTTGTATTGAAAGCTACATCTCAATTGAAAATGTCGAATCTAACAGTTTATAATACTTAAAAAGATCATCGTTAATGACTGCTTCCACTGCATTTTTTTTCAGTTGTGGGTCCCATTTTTTAAATTGAACTAGAGAGGGCAAGCTGGGATAATTGGGAGCTTGCTGTAACTGCAAATGAATCAAAACTTAACCAATACATACTGCAAATAAACATGAATACAATATAATAAATATATATATATATATATATATATATATATATATATA
>JAPMOR010043905.1:23639-51521 GCA_026543865.1 Argiope aurantia
ATATATATATATATATATATATATATACACACACTTATTATTATGAATACATACATATATATAATTCTGCAGTATTCACATCCGGTCAAGCTTAAGTGGCACTTTCGAGAGTTATAAGTCTGGACGGCTTATATCTAGTTAAAGTCAATTTTGGAAGTATTAAAGCCCAGGAATCCTCAATTTGTGAATACAACAGACTAAGAAGCATTTACCGTCCAGACTTGTCAAAAATTGTAACATCAAAGCTTACGAGAAAAACTCATAGAGACAGGGAGTGGGCTTTGAGAAAAATTGTAGCTGAAGCTCAAGAAATAGTACCGGAAAAGAAAAAGAGGAAGACTACATACAAAAGTAAGAAAAGGACTCTCTACAAAAAGAAATGAGATGACATCAAAAACATAAATTGTAAAAAAAACCAAGTCTCACAACTCAGTTCTTCTATGGTAAAAAGTTGTGAGATCCATGTAATAACCAAGTCGGTCAATTTATTCAGTCCCTACTTAAGGGTCCTTCTGTCTTACGTAAAGTTATTACGTAATTAGCTAAACTAACAACATCTTATAGTGACCATATCAATATTAAAAATAGATTCAGATATTTAAATAAATAGATTCATTTGGCAGTTGACTAAACAATCTAATTTAATGTAAAGATACATTGTGTTTTCATGCGATGGCCAAGCCAATCTATTTATTTAAACCATAAAAGTTATTTATTATTGATATAGTCACTATAAGATGCTGTTAGGTTAGCTAATTACGTAATAACTTAAGACAGAAGGACCCTTAAGTAGGGACTGAATAAATTGACTGACTTGGTTATTACATGGATCTCACAACTTTTTACGACAGAAGAACTGAGTTGCGAGACTTGGTTTTTTTACAATTTATGTTTTTGATGGCATCTCTCTTTCGCTGTATGAAATTGTGGACCCTGGATAAGTTCAGGAATGTCATCCAAGGCAATGACGAACAATAGTTAGAAAATATTAATTTCTGTGTGAATCTACCATTTTCGTTTAATCTATTGTGATCGTTGGCGATTTATTTTGGCGATTAACCTTTGACCTGCAATCAATACAGAAGTACCAGAAAATCGAATTCCTATTGTATACGCCTCTTTTCCATCCTTTTGAAACTGAAATTTGATATTGAATTACAAATGTACTGACACGATTACATATTAAATTTCTTTTATTTAAGTCA
The DNA here is from genome assembly GCA_026543865.1 of Argiope aurantia. NCBI lineage: Eukaryota > Metazoa > Arthropoda > Arachnida > Araneae > Araneidae > Argiope > Argiope aurantia. Next base: position 24,845 of record JAPMOR010043905.1, read on the forward strand.
TTGATTTTTTTAGTTGCTTTTAAATGCATGCGAAAGTATGACTGACAGATTGCCAGCCGTTTGATAAATTTGGCTCAATATTCGATAAGAACCTAAATTTTAGTTGCTAAATCTGTGTATTAACTTTTATTCATCTAGATATTTATTTATAAAGATAGTTATCGTGTTCGCTTGTACAAATATTTATAAACCAAACTTCATCCATCTAGCTCAAAACATTTTTGAGTTATCGTGTTAACAGACAGACATAATTCCAAAACATGTATTTTTCAAAATCGTGGAAATCTGAAACTGGAGATTGATTAAAATTTCGATATCAAATCTTTAGATGATTACAATACATTCTCTTTGACTAATTTTCAGAGGAATATCTAGTCAAAATTTAAGAGAAACACTTGCTTGTTATCCAAGAAATCAGAGCCAAATTTAGTAACTTTAGGTCATATGATATGCTCTGTGGAGCATAATGAACACTTTTCGCAAATTCAAGAATATAAATCGAAATAAGCATTTAGATTTGTATCGAAATTTGAAGATGGTACACAGCTCATAAAAAGTATGTTAGAAAATCTTTGGTTTTTAAAACAAAACTACAAATTTGGGCAAATTTTATGCTTTCAGAAAATAATCGCTCAATTTTATACTTTTTGGTAGTAATTTTCATAAAAACTTATTACAAAATCATATTATAATTATAAAAAATAACAGAAAATATGTTGAAAATTTAGTTATATATATTAATCAATGTAAAAGAGAAAGTTTTTAAAAATATATTTATATTCCTCACAATGCAGAACATACATTTTACTGAAAATTTAAAGATCGAAACAAAAATAATAAAAAATTTAAACCATGATAAGGAGATGGATTCAAGGAGACAACAACGTCTTTAAAAGAAAACATCATTATTACATTAACATTAATTAAACATTAAACATTAATTAAAAATTTAAACTATATTTCATGATTAAGATTCAAATTTACATAAAATATGCATAACGGCAAATCTTGCTGTTATGAAGTTTTATTTGTTTTGATAAAACCGATATCTCCTACCTTTTAAAATGATAATGCAAGAGTGTTTTTTTTTTGTATTTATATTATTTTTTATATTTTTTATTTCTTAGAACTTTCTGAATCACTGAAGTAAATACAAATTTTAACATTCAAATTTAGCGAATTTTTTAACAATGCCTGCAACTGGCAAAGTGGAAAACCTTTGCCTTCAGTTGCAAACTGCAATAAATACAACAGAATTAGTGCAAATCAAAGGTGCATGTAATCGAGTCTGCGGCAAACAGAATTTCGCAAACGAAGTCGAACAGGCCTCGTTTACAAGCTCGAGGCCACACAGTGGCTGGGGCATCATTCCGCACAACTCAGCCACGGGATATCATTGCAATCAACTTTCTTTCAAAGTCTCCCTTTCCATCCGCGGCAAATCAATAACCCACGTAATCGGATGATAGATAATTCGATACTCAGAAGACGCGCTCAAAGATTAACTCGATTTATCCGAAAGCGGGAAACTATTCCTCGCCCTTCCATCTTCTTTTCCTTGCACATATTTTTGGCGGGAAATGGAAAAAGAACAACGGTAAAAATTAATTTTTGCTCCCGAACTCCTTCCTTTTTCTCGCCGAAGTAGGGCTTCCTTGATTGGATTGCCTTGAATAATGCGATAGGAAAAGTTTTAGAAATTCTGGGACGGTATTTTCTAGTTTCTCTTTCTCTCTCTCTCTCACGGATGGAATTTTAACGGGAATAATACTATTTTTGGTTTGGTTATAGTGAGAATGCTATGTTAAAAATCTTCCTCAAACTTTAAATTGGTGAAAAATTTTGGAAAATATTTTGCTAGCACAGTTTTAATATTTTATCATTTTTGCTTTAGTATTTATGATCCTAACTGTGTAGTGTAGCAAAAATAAATTTCAGACAGTTTTGTTTAGTATAAAATAGTTTTATTTACTTTATTTAGCAGCTGCTGTCTTTCTTTTTCACTTTATCGTATATGAAGGATAGAAAAAACATTCTAAACTTAAAAAAATTTGAATTTGAAATTTTGACGACTCCCTATGTTTTAATTCTATCTGAATTTTAAAAAATAACATCTGCCTTTAAGAACATCTTAACAAAATAACATTTTATTATATCTGTCTGTCCGAAGACATGATAACACAAAAAGTTTTGAACTAGACGTCTGAAACTTGGTATATGAAATCACGACACAATTTACAGATTTTTTTTTATTATTATTTTATCAAATTGGGAACGAAATCTCTTCAGTAGAAGTTTGTCTGTCTGCTGTTCGAATAATTTGAACTCGATTACTTTAAAACATGAAGAGCTTGGTAGATAGAAGTTGGTACACTAATCTATCATCTTAAATATAAATACTTATCAAATTTTGAACGAAATCCCTCAAATAGTTGACAGTCTGTCTGTCTATACTTTCACACGCATGTATATGAATAACTCATTTATGATTTAAACCAATGAAATTTGGCATGTAATATCGAAACAGTGCAGTCCAAGATACAGTGCAGTCCAATTGGACCACCAAAAGATGTCCAAATTATATACTCTCACAATAGAGATAGTGAAAATTCTACATTCACGCCAAAGATCTGTATTACGTAGCTATCGTTCACCAATGCCATATAAAGAATTTAAGGTTTTACCCAAGGTACAAAATTTTTCGTGATGGAAAGGGGATAAGACCTCTATTGGCGAATACAAAAGAAAATTTCGTGGAGACCACTCTGTCTGATTTTTTTTATTGTTTTAAAATTATTTTTATCAGTTTATTTATTATCTTTACAGTGATTTCAGCAAAGCAGAAATGGGGTTCGAAAAATATTAATTATAAGAGAGAAAATATTGTTGTTATTGTCGATTATAATGGCACATGCCATGGGCAAGTTCGCTGACAAAGTCAGCAATTTTAAGCCAAGGGAGAGCGTCTCTTGTTTTAGTAGCACCAACTAGGGCCAAGAGTACGTCTTAGCTACTCACGCATCACATTCGCTTGCAAGACCCCTTTTTACAGGGGGCACATTCACACATCTCACAGATGAAGAACAACCGAACCGGGACCCAGGACCGGGGCTCGCACCCAAGACGTCCAGATCAAGGGGAAGACGCACTACCCCTATGCCAGCACGCCGGCTAGAAAATATTTATTAAGATTAGCAAGTTGTTCGAAGAATTTTGCCTTGAAGTTAGCTATGCACATAGAATTTGGCAATAAAAAAAAGTGTGAAAATCGTAAATTAAGGAAAATAATCATTCTTATTAAGAACTAAGAACTTATTTAAGAACTACTATTAAGAACTTTCATTCTTTTTTAACAATAATTATTACTTTATGACTTTTGAAATATACTTTCTTTTCTTTAATATAAGAATTACAAGAGATCGACTCTGACATAGATTCTACCAGGGATGGACAAGTCATTATGACTAGTCTGGTAGTTCCAGTGTTAAAAATGATATTCGATAAAATCGAACAGCGCAATTTTTGTATTTCAGATTCTTAATTTTTTTACATTTTAATATATAAATCAAAGACAAAAGAGTACTATTTCATGTAGCATTTGAAAACTTTCTAATTACAACAAAATTAACGGTATCAAGACATCAATATTTATAAATATTAAATTTATAAATTCCCTACGCTTATGAAATTTTTCATCTTCCTTGGGTTTGGTAGATGTAGGGAAAATGAAATTTATATTTAGAAATATTAATTTCCTTTTCACTACGTATACCAAACGTATAAAAAATGTAAAATTTCACAAGCATTGTAAAATTTATAGAAGTTTAAAAAATATCGAATCTTTTAAGATACAATGTCTTTAATTCTAAAATGAGTTATGGACTGGTAGTTCTGACTATTTAAATGATAGTTGTATGTTTCGGTGATCATATCATCATAGGTTGTTAAAATGGCGAAATAAGAAAATGACAATTATTTATCAGCTCTTCGGGAGAAAAAATGACCAAATTATGTCTTTATTAAAGTAATTATAAGACTTGTTCAATACCCATTTGAATCGATTGTAATAGAATAGCTGGACTGACTCATGCATCCACAACACATTTGAGTCGGCGTTTTGGCATAGGGATAGCATGTCTTCTCAATGATCTGGGCTTTCCCAGCTCGAGTCCTGGTTCGAGCATGGCTGTTTTTCTTCTATGTTCTATCTGTGAGGTGTGTGAATGCCCCCCCCTGTAAAAAGGGGTTGTGCAAGCAAATGTGACGCATAGCTAAGTCGTACTCTTAGCCCTAGTTGGCGCTCCTGAAAAAACAAGAGACGCTCACTCGGTTTAAATCGCTGACATAAAACTGTCAGCTGGCTTATAAAGTGTATAAGTCACAACAACAACGCATTTGAAACTTCCAGTGTCTATAGATATTTCAATAATTAAATTATTTTCTCGAAATAGAAAGGAACTTAACAAATTAAGTTCATCAAAATATTATTTTATATTTCAAAATTCATAGATTTTTTAAATACAATTATTTTAACTAGGTAACTATTACTCATTTTACTTTACTTGTGTGCAACTCTAGGCGGCTACTTAGTCTGATGCTTTTTTCACTGGGTGTTTCTATAATTTTCAAATTATGACAAATCCAATTCGAAATTATTTATAATATATATTTATCAATAGAATTTGGAAAATGTGAGAAAATTTTAAAAAAAGATCTAGAGATAAAAATTATTTAGCTCTAACATTTTCGACATTTTTTTAAATTTATGAAATAGACAAAAACGACACATATATAGTTTAGTCATTCTTTTTAAAAACAGTGAGAAGTTTTATCAAAACAATTTCCTCAAAAGACCACTCTTCCCAGAAAGATACACAAAGGGCTGAAAAAAATCCATTTAAACTAATCGAAAAGAGAAATTTAACAGAAGCAATTAATTCCAAAATCAAGTCTCTTTTCCATTGAATTTAAAGCACTCGTTAAAAACATCATTTAAACAAACGAACTCGTTAGATGCTGGAACTTCAAAGCAATTAGTGATATAAATGAAACAAATAGAATGGCCTCCATAGTCTCCTCAACTAAACTAATTATACAAAGATAACGAAGATCGGCAACCGGGAAATGAACAAATACGATGTTAAAATAAATAGAGACCTCTAAGGATTTTTTTTTATTGGTTGAAAAATAGTCATCGGTCTTTTTAAGTTCGTATTTGTTTTGAAAATCTTAACCAATGACCTTTCATCATTTAGAGTTTCAGTTAAAATTTGGTCTTGATATTTGCGTCAAAAATCATTTTAACGAAATTTAATATTAAATGCTTATTAGTGTGTGAACTTTCGCACTTCAAACTTCTTCCCCTTTCAAAAATGTTTTAGCTTTTTAATTGACTTATTGAAATTAAATATTTGATACTAGCCAACAAAATAATTCGTTAGAAATATTAATTTTTTAATTTCAATCAAATATTTTATTTATAATTTATGTTCATTCTCTTTAAAAACTATGTTAAGCATCAAATTGTGAACGATATCAAAGTCGTATTATTTCAATAGCCAATATTTCAATATTTGTATATCCTAATTTTACCATTTTAATTTAAAATGCCGTTTGAAACTTTTGCACTTCAATTCTCTACTTCCCTCCAAAAATAATTTGGATTTTTATTGTTGATGTTGTTGATTTATTGAAATTGAATATTCGACAAATACCAACCAGCTTTGGCGTGCAAATAATCCACGGGGAATACAAATTGTTTAAATTCAATCAAATCTTTTATGCATAATTTTATGTTCATTCTCTTTAAAACAATATGTTAGGCATTAAATTGTGAAAGATTTTAAAGTTGCATTATTTCACTAGCAATATTTCAATATTCGTATTTCATAATTTAACCATTTTAATGATATCAGTTTCATTTTTTGTATGGTATTTCTTTCAATTGTTATTAATTTTTGAAAAAAAATGTAAGCGCATTAAAATTAATTTCATCCTTTAATTACCACTATTTTTTAATTTCCGTTTTATTTAAATACATACCTTTTTGAGAGGGCTTTCGTTTGCTTCAACGTTTTGATTTAATAGATGCCTAAAAGTAAAAGTAAAAGTAAAAGTAAATTAATCACTGAAATAGTGGCTAAAATCTTTGAAAGCTTATGAAACGGATATTGTCGATGGAAGCTGCTTCAGGCTGTAAGAAATTAACCAATGTTTCCCCTTTTCATTTAGAAAAATATCAGAGGAAATTCATCGGAAAAAATTTTACACCGTCAAAAAATTAAAGAGTTTTACCTTTTCAACGATACTAATTTCCATTTTGTGCAGTTTTCCTTTTAATTGTTATTAATTCTGCAGGAAGTTTAATAAAGATGGCTTTTAACTAAGGAAATATGTAGATAGATACTCCTTTGTTGGACAACGTTAAGACTTTAAATTACTTAAAAAAAATTTTTAATTCCTGTTTTATTTGAATATCTATGTCTTAGAAAAAGGATTTGCATATTATAATATTTTGTACAAAAGGAGTTTCTATATTAAAAACATTATACAGTACACTCCCGAGTATCCAGTTCGCGACAATCCAACTTCAACTAGCTTTTTTATTTTATTTTTTTTATCGTAGTTAGTTGAGGAGGACAAGGCGTTGCATTGGCAGCATTGCCAAGGCATTGGAAAAGGTAGTCTGCTTCGATCCTCCTACGTGTCGTATGCAAAATACAAGTTGTAACCGGAAAAGAGTAGCGTTCTGTTGGTTGTTCATTATTTCATCAGTGTGTAACAGACTTCATTTGTTGCCGCTGTTCCAGATTATAACTGCACAGTACGTACAGTATTCGTAAATTGTTCTTGGGATATGCTTAATGTTTTTTTTAAGTGTACCACAGTGAAGATTTCAAAATCAGGGGATAAACGAAAAAAGTTGTAATGACTATGAACGAGAAATTACGCGCTATACAGTGATTATATAGAGAATATAGCTTATAACTTACTTTTTTCTCTAATAAGTTTTTGAAAAATACAGTACAATATATAAGCAACATAAATAAACTATCGGTACAGAGCCTTTTATTTTATCTCGACATGGTACGGGAATTGCTTCAATGATTCACTGGGCCGCGATCGCGTTCACTTTGAGATAAATGAACGGATGAAAGTACTCGATAGCTTAGTACTCGATAAAAAGTGAGAAAATACGTATTGTAACATGTTTTGGTATAAAAACTTTGTCATCTGGTATTGGTGGGCAAAGAAATGAATTCGTAGAACTCCGGTCTATCCGACTTTTTTGTTATTCGATCAATTCTTCTGCCACAATAGGCCGGATATCTTGGACTGTACTGTATATAAATAGTTATGCTCAATGTTGCTTTATTTTACTAGTTTATTACAGTTCTGCTTAATAATTTCGCATGTCACTGTGTATTAAAAGAAAGCAATCTTTATTACAAAAGAGAAACAATATGCTTTAATTAAATGTTTATGAAGGCTTCACTGTTCTTTCATTGAACTTAAGATTAGCTTTTCTAAATTTTTTGAATTCTTCTATCCAGTATTAATTAAGGTATGAATAATTAATTTCGAATCCAAACCGTAACCATTTTAATATTCTTAAAGCATTGAATTATTTAAGTACTTGCTTTTAAACTATTTATCGCAATTCTTTTCCCTACATTTTGCATGGATTTTTAAAAAGTTGTTATCTGTTGCTATGTTTCTTAAAACACAAAATAAAGAATATTGTTTTAGTCTTTTTTTCCAAATTAAAGCCAATATCTCTGAACATTTTCACCAGATGACAAGTGAAAAAATTTTCATCACATTTGTAATTCCGAAAACATTTTTCTTTTTTCAATTTTCAATAAGTTGTTATTTCGTTTCGATTTTTCACCTGTTTTTTCCTGTATTCTGAAGCCAGTTCTATTTCATTTCTAGTTTTTGTTCAGTTTAATTGTCGTCTGTTGTAAATACAAAAATGAATGTTTAATATTCTAGTGTGCATTTTAATTCTCAAATTAACCGATGCTCAACCAAATGCTGTTTTTTATCCTAATGATTTTCTGTACTAACAGTATTCCATGTTGTAAGTAAATGGTTTTCTTTGTTATTGTTTGATTTATTTTGAGAAAAAGATAAGCTTATTTGCGTTTTTTTTAAACAAAGTTGAAACCCAACCGGAATGGAATTCACTCTTTCATTGCTTCTATTCAATGCATTATTTTTAAGCGGAATTTTAGTTATATTATGACGTAAGACTACCGTGCATGTGATGCAAGGCTACCGTAATAAATATTCATTCTAAAAATTAATTATAAAACTGTTTTTGGATAACGATTGTTTATTTGGATTTTAAGAAAATAAGTGTCTGAATTATCATTCACTAATAATTAAAAACTTAATTTAAAATATTATTTGGTACTTGCATTGAAATAATTATTTTGGTCAAATAATATAGTAACTTCATTTTTATGATTAATTTTTGTTTTCGAATAAATTATACAAATATATTTTGCATGTCAAATATTTAATTTTTTCATTGCATTTATGCATGGCAAGATAATTTCTGAAAGCTCTTTTTTTACTGTATAGGTTTAAATTCAATTTTTATATACATACATTTTTCTGGTGGTCAAATGTTATAGCAAAAAAATTGTACTGAGAAATATTTTTTTAACTTTTTTATGCAACCAATAAATATTTCAACAATAAACCATCAATGAAGATTATCAAATCCACTTCTTAAAGCAGTCTTTTTAGCATTTTAATTCTGTGTATATGCGCATCATTTCAACTTTATTATTATGACCATAACAATGCATAGTAACTACTTTATACTTATTGAAAGTTGCTTTACGATTTAAAGATAAATTTTAATTGTCTTTTTTTTTTTTACACTCAGTGAACAGGAAAGATCTGAAGCAGATCTGTTATGTTCCACATTTCTACGGATTCCACACCACTGACCGATTTTGTATTTTACAAAGAGAAATCGCCTTTAAAATTAAAAGATCTGAATACAGAACCGCTGCTGCATAGTAGCAAAGAGCCAGAGGATTCCAGGTTCAAAACCCAATTCCTCTAAAAATCTGCCTTGGATGTAAGCCCAGTGCAGGCCAAATATGGCGTAGTGGCCCGAACGCCCTCCCACTGCGGTAGCTTGATGAGAGGTTCAGGTGTTGTCCTCGTTATCCAACTAGGGTTCAATACTGCTAGGTCAATCCCAGAGTAGTCCTAAAATTGCTTCTAAACAAGGGCTTTAATGCAATTAAACTAAACTAATATTTCTCAAGAGATTTGGGGACATTTTATGTTGGCAATCCGTGGAACATTTGGTTCTTTAAATCTCAGCATAAGATTGAAAATAGCAAAAACTTTTTCTTGAAATCCAGAATTAGCATAAGACAATTTATCATATTTGCGATTATATCTACCTGATCTGAATTAGACAAAAAAAAGCTTAATTATGATATTAACATTGAATTTATTACAGTATGCGAAAATATGTGGTAATATTCATATATTTAAATAATTCATAGTAATCATAAATATGTAGTTTTTAGTTTTTGAAGCAGTCATTTTTATTTTTTAATTTAATAATTTTCACTTTGGGACTGAACATTATAAAATAATTCCATTACTTATCATTTTTTTATCTTCCATAAGTCCTCATTACACCAATTTGTATAATATATTAAATAACGAAATGCAATAAATTATTATTATTTCATTGGACTTAATTTATTTCAAATCAACTTTGTGCTAAGTACCACTTTTATTCGAGCCAGCCCAGACTGCAAAACACATTATATACAAAAATTATTACCTACTTTCTAATCAGCGTAACTTCCTGTTACAACATAACTGGTATTGCAGTGCATTTGTGAGTGATTAACTTCCCTACCGATAATCAATCTACTGAATGTAGAGTCATACACAAGCCGTAGTATATGAGATGCAGATCTCCCCAAAGGCCCCGTATTCGAGGCACATACCTAAGTCATAGACTAGAGCGATTAGGCACTTAGCGGTTAGCATGCTCACTCTAGAGCTGCACGACGGGAATTATTGATTGTGCTCGATCAATCTATTACATAGCCCGTGTTATATACAACGCTTTATACAGACGTAATGGTGGTTGCAATTCAAACAATATACTACTATATAATGTTCCAAAGTGAGAGAATGCCAAGTGTATTGTTTGGTTAGCATTTAAAGGACCAAAAACAGTTATTAACCAAAAATGGAACGAAATTTATTTTGGGTAAAAATGCTTACAAAGTTTGCAATTAATAATTAAAATGAAAAGTTATTCTCATTTAGTATCAGAAATATAAGGAACATTTTACTACTGAAAACTGAACATTTTACTTCAAAAGAAAATGAAGCCAAACCACCATATTTAATTTTACTTAGATAATACTTATATTCAAATTATTCTTACTTATTTCAAGTGGTTCTAACTTATATTATTACTTATATTCAAATTATTTTTACTTATATTATTACTTATATTTAAATTATTCTTACTTAGATATTACTTATATTCAAATAATTCTTACTTAGATATTACTTATATTCAAATTATTCTTACTTAGATATTACTTATATTTAAATAATTCTTACTTAGATATTACTTATATTCAAATTATTCTTACTTATATTCAAATAATTCTTACTTAGATATTACTTATATTCAAATTATTCTTACTTATATTTAAATGCAAAGTGCAATTGCGGTTCGTATTGATATAAATATTATTTTGCTAGCGGAAATGCATAGTTACTTTCGGTTTATATTTTCTATGGAATTATGAAAATAATATGAAATTCCTACTGTGTAATAAATTTAGAAAGAGAAACCCTTTTAGTTTTTACTTTAGAATTCTATCAAATAATCATAAGACATTACCCTGTTAAATTTTTATTTTCTTGTAAACGAAGTACATATAAAGCATTGTAATAATGAAAAATAACTTTAACTATAAACTGCTTTAGTTTTTACTTTAGAATTCTATTTAATAGCCATAAGATATTACCCGCTTATATTTTTACTTTCTGTAAACGAAATAGAGAGAAATTATTGCAATTGTCAAAAATTTCGAAATCGAGATTTTGACGAATCCAAGTTTCCAACTTTCAGGCATCTCTTAGTTCGAAAATCATATTTTTTACATTATATCTGTCTCTGACAAAGATTAACTCAAAAATTCAACTAGACGAATGAAATTTGGTATATGATCATTATGCCAAATTTATAGAATTCTATCTAATTTTGAGCGAAATCCATTCAGAGAAAGCCCATCTGTTCGGCTATCCAAATATTAGTTAATACAATAGTGACAAAATTAAGTTGTAGATGCTAGATGGATAAAATTTGATACACATATTTGATATTTAAAATATAGATACATCTCAAATTTGGCACTAAATCTGTCAAAGGCTGATTTTCTGCCAATTTGTACTTTAACAAGCATGTAAACATGAAAACCCAAAAATAAAAGGACTTAAATATATGAAATTTGGTATGTGATTTTGTGACAACAATTGTAATTCTGTGTCATATTTTGTTTCGATCTTTTGGAAACAAAGCGTTTAAAACACAAATTCTTTTTTTAGTACCTGTTGCTAAATGCCAAGGAATAATAGCCAAAAAATATCGCTAAGGATCACGCGATAAATTCAATAAAAATGCTAATTTCACGCCAAAGATAAATATTTCGTAACTGTTGTTCGCCAATTGCAAGGCATTCGCAGTTTTAAAGTCCACAATTTTATGTCGTGGGAGGAGGGATAGGAATATTACTTTTCTTTTTCGCATACGAACTATAGAGAAAGTATAGTAATCGTCAAAAAATTCGAACTCGGGATTTCAACGAATCTCCTCGTTTTTAGACTCCTTGAGTTCGAAAAATATATTTTTAGAAAATGTCCGTCAGTTTGTCTATCTGTGACTAAGATAACTTAAAATCGCTATGAGCTAAATGGTTCAAATTTGGTGTACGATCTTTACACCAAATTTGCAGATTTCTATCAAATTTTGAGCAACATATGTTCAGAAGACGTTCGTCTGTCCGGCTATTCGAATATACTGTAATAAGACAATTACAAAACAAAGAGAAGTAGGCAGATAAAATTCGGCGCACAGATTTAACATCTATATTCTAGTCATCTGTCAAATTTTAAGTCAAATCCAACTACGTGTTGACTTTCTGTCGGTCTGTGCTTTCATAAACATGTAAATGCTATAATTCAAAAAGGCAATGACTTAAATATATCTCATTAGTAATGGGATTTTGTGACTACAAGTGCAGTTTTGGGTCCTTTTTTTTCCAATCGGTTGAGAAAAACGCTTCTAAAACACAACTCGGATACTATTAATCGCATTCCAGGGATTAGTCGCCAAATAACTCGCCAAGGATGATAGATACACGATAGACTCAGTAAAAATGCTAAATTTAAGTCAAAGATTAATATTTCGTAGCTATTGTATCCCATTGCCATGTAAAGCATTCTCTGGCTTAAAAAAATTATTAGAGAGATTACGAGAAAGTTTTAGGAGGGACCACTCTCACTTTGTTATAAGAGATTGTGCGAGAAAGTTTTGGAGATATTCCTCTTACTAATTTAAGACTAATATGGAAGTTTTCTTGATTTTCGATTTCTAACTACTACTCAAGAATTTTCTAATTAATTAGTTAAAGTATATAACAAAAATCAGAAAATTCTGCTGTATGTTATCTATCATGCAAATTCGAATAAAATAGGAGTTAAAATAAAAGTCGTAGTTTAGATTAATTAAATTTCAAAAACATTTTGCACAAAATAAAGATATACATATCTTTCTTTGCATTATTTTTTAAATTCAAAATGCCCTTTCCATAAATTCAAAGTTATCTCTTATTTTTCAACTTGAAAAATTGTTATCGATTCCGAATCTTACTTCACCATTTTCTAAATAAACTCAATACTTTACAAAAAAAAATCTTTCTTATAGCGGAATCCATTTTATCAAACTTCTTTTCGCATCAAAATGAACCATGCTTTGATGCCGACCTAATAAAACACGAAAACACGCAGTGCAGTGGTATCATGTATTTACATAACACTATATCTCTACTTCAATTTTATTTAATACTTCAAAAGAGAAGATGGTTTTCTAAGGTTGTTTTGCGGCAGTGAGTTTTGACTGGCACTGTATATTTGCTTTGATGTAAAACGCACTCACTCCATTGGAGGTTTCAAAGGAATATTGAAATTGGTTACTTGGCTGCAGGTAAAATTCTCTCTCCGGGATTAATATATTTCGAAGCAGGAAACTTTTGAGATGCCATGGCATAAAAGCACGTAGATAAAAGTGAATGAAATTTTGCAATTTCTTAGATGGTGGTTTTGTTTGGATAATAAATCTAACTCAAGAATTTGATTCAATATTTCCTGTATGCAATAGATTTTTCTTTACTATAATTAACTGATTTACATGCAATTGAGTTTATTTCGCTGTTAGTAAGCATGCTCCATCTTTGATATTTATGATCCATTTACAGCCTCTCTATTTGGTACGAAGTCAGCTGACAATAGTGATAACCAATAACTTTTCTCATTATTTACCACTAGTCGTCTTTAACGATCAACTTGCTCTCTAGGGATATCATTTAGTTTAGTTCATTTACATTAACGTCCCCTTTTCAAAAGCAACACTAGAGCTATTTTGAAACGGGCCTTTGAACGGTAATTTTGAACTGAGGTCAGATGAGGAAGATACCTCAGTTGGTACTCCCCTCTCCAAACTTCCACATCACACCAGCAGGAGGATGTTTGGCCCCGACGTATTTAACGTGCACCAGACTCGCTTACACGACGGTTCTTCGGCGGAAGCAAATTTCGAGCCCGAAGCCGATACCTTACCACCAGGCCACCGTGGCCCTCGTGGACATTGGTTAAAAGTTAATTTCAGTCAAGTCGTTAAGTTATATTTTTAGCTTCGTGATTCCCTCAAATTGTCAGATATTAAAGTCATGTTATTTGAATTATCTTTTATATGTCCTGTTCACTGTATATAAGAATCTTGAAAATCAAGACCCTTCTAACGGCATCGTAGTGCTATTAAAAACGTAAATGTAGAATTCATCTATCTTCTAAATTTAGCAGTATTGAAGCCACTGAATTCGTCTTATAAATGCACAAATTAAAGCATAATCCTTCTTCTTTAGCTTTCCACAATAAAAGAAAAGCATTAGATTTAATATTGAATAAACCAATGAAACCAGTTTGAATATCAAAGCAACAAGATAATCTATTATTGAAAATTAGGCAAAAAAAAATTTAAATTGCTAAACGCAGGAAAAATGCGCGCAATTATTAAATTGATATCATTAAAAAGATGTGCCTTTTAATTTTAAAATGTGTAAAAGTTATTTTTGTGCAATAATATTTTAGGGAAATATCTGATAAATCGGTAACTTTCAATTTAATTTTTAATTAATTAATTTTTTTAAATAGCTTCTAGATGCACATTTCTTGTCCTCCGAGGTATACTTATGACAAATTTGAAATCGTAGGTCAAAAATTTTCTATGTAGAGTGCCAACTCACATAGACAGACACATCCACTCAAATTCATTTTTATTATTAGTAAAAATAAAGCATCATTTTATAGAAATCAACCTAAGTAGTATAAAAACTTCGGGAAAATGTTTTGCGCAACTCATATAAAACATTTTTTTTTTACATACAATTATGTGTCCGACTTGTGTTCATCGAATAGCAGAATTTTTTCCACATAAATGTATAATAAAGTCATAAATAACAAGTTATGAAACATAAAGCCTTCGGACTCGCTTAAACATTCCAGGTATCATTTGCGTTCTGATACCTGGGATATACCTCGGATTGAAATAACAATATATACCCCAAATTGAATGTATCATAGAACTTAGAGATAAAATAAATTCATAGGTCAAAAAGTTAATATTTTCATCATTTATTCACATGTTAGAAAGCAAATAACGTTTGAGATAGCCAAAGTTGATTTTATATTAGACATATTCATCTATTTTGTCTGATTGGATAAGGTAAGCAATTGATTCAGCTCAAATAACATCACAGTCATATAATACTCGTAACTGTGACATTCATTGTATATGATTTTAAGCTCATCTTTCAAAAAGATACAATTGTTTCCAACATTACATTGATTTAAAAAAATTGACATTAACCTCGAATCTGTTATATTGTTTTCCTGCAATGCAAAACTTATCGCAGTAAAAAAAGATTTATAGACACAATTGGCGGTAAATGAATGACCAAATCCTCCGCACTTGGCGAACTTTGCACACAAAAATGATAGTTCTGGAAAGTATAATAATTTCTGCAATATCTTCATTACAATTAAAAATTCTTCTAGGATTCTTCTAGAAAATTTTATTCCCTATCATGGAGGCTATATAAGTGGATGTGCATATACGAACGGGACCAAAAAGAACATGAAAAGATCAGAATGATCGAAATGCTATGACAAAATAGACGGGAACTATGATTGAATCCTAAGGACTATCATCGACCACGGTACAATCACTCCAGTAAGAAGACAGCCTCGTCATCGGTAGGAGTAGACGACCGCATATCATTTCTGTTTCATCGAAATAGCAAGAACCAACCTCCATTCCAGAACTTCTCATCCCCATATCTGAGGAGGATATGTTGGAATGTAAAAAAGATTGGCTTCATTTGAGCGATTGATTTAAGCTTAGGTTTAAGCATAATGAAATCACTAATTTAAGACCAATAGAAGCGTTGTCAAAATTCGCATTAAAAGATAAATTTTTAAAAAAATGGTTTATCAGTTCAAAATCTAAAAAAAGACATAAATTTTTTAATTAATTATTATGTAATTAAATTGTAATTATTTTTTGTACTTTAAAAATGGATAATATTCTTTCTCATATATCATACGAGTGCAAAATTGATTGAATTCAACCCAATATTTTAGGAGGAGATCTAAAACATGCATATATACATATATATCGCCACAAGACTTATTTATATTAACATTGACACGTTTTCAATTCCGACAAATTTATCCTATCCACAATCTTTGTTACTAATTTATTTTTATTTTTTTTTTTTTTTTGCTGGATTTGTCTCATTATGCTTTTTATGTACTTGAAATCTGATTTCATTCTATTTATTAGTTTCAACTACAGATACCTCCAAACAGAAAAATGTTTTATTACTACATTGTATTATTTGCAAAGAGTTTTAAATATATAAAGAGCAGATGATTAAAATTCCCCCATTCCGAGTTTTCTTCCACCCACCACCATAGGGGCCGTGGTGGCCTGGTTTCAAGGCCTCGGCCCGTGAGCCGTAGGATTTCAGGTTCGAGACCCGATTCCACCGAAGAACCGTCGTGTAAGGGGGTCTGTTGCACGTTAAATCCGTCAGGGCCAAACGTCCTCCCGATGGTATGGTGTGATGTGGAGAGGGGGGGTGTTAGCTCAGGTGTCGTTCTCGTCATCTGACCACGGTTCAAAATTACAAAGTCCGCCCCAAAATAGCCCTAGTGTTGCTTTACAACGGGACGTTAATATAACTAAACTAAACTAAACCACCCATCACCATACATTACAAAAAATATACTATAAAGCTGCTATTTGCTATATTCTATATTAGCTGCCTTTTACGACCAATTTCGTTCTCCCAGATTATTACCTTTTACACTGTTAAATGATAAAACATAAAAAAAAACAGATTTCACTTCGTTATTTGATACGACTGAAAAAATTGAATTCAGCTTATTGCAAATTAAAAAGTATATATATTACAAAATAAAAGTGGATGGAAAATTCTACTGCCTAGTTAATGATGAAAAAAAGAGTGAGATTGAATGTTTCGATGGCTGAGCCTGCACTCCATTACAGCATTTAAAAAAATTATTATTATATATAGAGTGCATATTATTAAAATTAAGGAAAAATTTCCACGCCAATGAAATTAATATCATTAAAAAAGTAATTTTTTGAATCTCAAGATAATACAAATACTATTTGTTTAAAATTATTGTTTTAGAAGATATGAGAATTAATTTTCATAGGCAAGACATAAATATTAACTATTTTGGAGATTTCTAAGTCAACTTTTTAGTTCGTCTAAACTTTCTGTCTGAAGCTTTTTTATAGATTTCTTTTATATCTTCTTTCCTTTGACTAAGCGTACTTTTTGGTGACATGACGAATCTTCCTCGGAAACATTTCTAATAATATTTTGGAGTCAGCATTAATTAATTATTAGCCCTTAAATTCGATACAACTGTATAAACGTTAATTCGTATGATGGAATTCGTATGATGGTTTGTTTGCATTTTACCGTTGCCATTCAGCAATAAGTAATAAGAACGATTTCTGTGCCACATACGTTAGCGGGTTGTTTTTTTAAACGATACGACATAATAAAAGAATGGGAGAATTTTATATTGATATTTACTGCCTTCTCTTAAATATGTACAAGAAGTTTATAAACACAATGTGTATGGAAAATATTCATGTTTTTAAATGAAATATTTCCAGAGAGTTATAGTTTTCAAAAATAGTTTCCCCATTTAAATAAAACAACTTTTATTAACAAATTTCAAGTTAGTAACATTAATTCGAAAGCTCGCTTTCAAGGGCAAAATTTTGAATGCAAATAACATCAGCTGTTGTTTTGAAACTTTTTTTTTGTATTGCTTAACAATCAGTGCTTTAAAGTAATTGCTAAAAGGCGAAAATTCTGTTCAAATTAAAGGCTTTTATTGAACTTCAATGTGAATTAATGTATATGAGAGATAATAAAAAAAGGCTTTACTTTAGAATTAAGACATTTAGCGAAAGAAAACCTTTTTCTAAAACTAATTCGAAAAGTGTTTTGTTTCGAACAGTAATTAACCCATTTAGTTCTCTTCCGAACATAATCCTCATTATCTTCGTCTTAATTTAAAGCAAACAGCACAAACAATCCTAAACAGAAAGTCATTTAATGGAAAACCCTGCGAGGGACCGTCCGCTCTTAAAAAGACTATTCATCCTGGCTGGAAATATGTTCCATTCTATCTAGAGAATAAGCAATGTAGAAAAATTATAACTAATTATGTGAATATGGTGCTGAAACATCGAGACAAAGGCAGATTGTTTGCATTTTTATAAGTAAGCATTTATAAATGAAAGCAGAAGGCTTTGGCATTTTATAAAAATATAAAGTACTTAAAATTGATCCTATTATTATTGTTATGCTTAAATATAGAATTTAAGTTCAAAAAAATTCTTTTAGAGCAATATCTTATTTTATATTAAAATAAACCGTTGGTATCATTTTTAGTTACAACAGTTTTTGTTATAGAGCAATATATGATATACACGATGCACCTCCAGAACCACGATGCACACCAGACTTAAGGAAGATTTTTTTTCATTCAGAAAACTATTGCATTTAACATGTTAAAACTAACGTGAGCATAAATCTGTAAGTAAAGCTAGTTCTGTGAGCGAAGAACTTGGTAATTAACCTTAATCTATATTAACCTTTTGTCTTCGAAAAATAATTCGATGCAAAATTAATCACCTAATACAATGGCTTATTTATTGTTCCGAAAATTAAATATATACAATTGTTTCAAATTGAATTTCCCCGAAAAGTTAATTTACATCTTTTTACCATTCTGTAAATAATTTAAGAATCAAAATCGAAAAATAAATAAATAAAACGCAAAAATAATTCATCGTCTTGAATGATGACCATGAGTCACATCTAGAGTGCGAAGAGTTAGCATTGTGAGCTATTGCTTTATTATCTTCCTAATTAGATAGGGCCATTATCCTTATTTCAAATGCCCCTATTATTTTTAAGCGTGCTCAAATGATTTTTTTTATTACTACTGAAATTTTATTACATTTAAACAATTTTATATTTGGTTTATTAGTTTGTTCAAGGATATAGAAATCCGCTTTTGTTAGATGGACACTTGATTAGGAGTAATGCGTAAAATGAAATAACTAATATGGAGTGTTGTTGTCTGCACAATATACTTACAAAGCAAAGTTGTGGCTGAAATATCAAATTATTTCCTCAAGGATTGTATGAAATTGGTTGAAAAGTTGCTCATATTTGTTCTCCAGCTTTGTCCAACTTCTATCAAATAAACTGATAGTACCATTTTTTTTTATTTAAAGAATTCAAAATCCATATACTTTTAATTTTGATGCAGTAGATTTGAAACATAATTATTAAAGTTATCATGTCCAACAATATTTCAGGCTTTATTTATTGTCATCAAAAGTGCTGAATGATACAAAGTTCAGAACAGACAGAAACAGAAAATTGAAAATTCGAATCCTGATCATGAATGTAAAATGCGAAAGCAGTCAATATTAAATTTATATTGACACAAATATGTTGTTAAAATATGACATTTAAACTAAATAAGGCTAGAGAAGTTGCAAAATACACATCAAATTTCATTATCTGATTATTATGCAACGTTTCAATAACTTTCCCTCCAAATGTAGACCAAAATTTAAAAAAAAACAGTTAAATTTATCAATTGGCTCTTAATTTATATTGTAGTATTCTTTAAAACTTTCTTGTAAATTAAAAAACACGAATAACAATTATCTCCATCTCCAAAGAATCAAATCCTTTTTTAATCGTTTTAATTTTCAATATTTTGCTTGAAAAAGAGCAGCTAAAAGTTTTAAAATATCTTAAAGATCATATCAAACTAACGATTCCAAACATATCATTACATAAAGGCCACTAAGCTAGAAAAGATGACAGAAAATGCCCAGAAATGCAATGAGTTGAAGAGCAGACCTCGAGAGAAGTCGGCTGAACAATTGGGCGCTCATTATGCTGTAATGAATTAATGTTCGCTGCCTTATCTTTGCGCGATGCGCAGATAAAACGCGTTTTAATCATCTCCTTTGCAAGAACGCGTTCATTTTTAGGAAGGAAAATGGCGCCGTTATCTCGGTGGAACTGATGCTGTTGCCAGATCCTCTGAAAGGCTAATGACCATGATAATCGTTTGCAGGGCAGCTGAAGAGTTCTACATTCCCGGCTTGGCAATGAATCCGCTGAAGAACTCTCAGAAATTTTGCTGAAGATCGTCATTTAGTTAAACAGAGAAATGGGATAATTTATTATCATTTTAATTATCTCTAGCTTAAAATATTCATTTCAGAGATATTATCATTTTTTCCCCTTTTCTTTCCAATTACCATTAAATATTAATTTCGGATATAGAAAATAAATACGCATACTTTTATCTATAGATTTTTCAAAAGAAAATTAATGCTTAGCAAACAAAATAACACATAATTCAATTTCCGGCTGTCATACTATTTTACTTTCTATTCATTTGGGTGAAAAAAAATTATAGAAGGAGCATATTGCTCCTAATGAAAATCGTCAGAATCCAATGTATCGTCATCTTTTATGTTTCTAAGAATCGTCAGAAGACATCGTATAAAATATTATGATTTTCACACCGTACTGTTCAGAATTATAATTCACTCCACAATGAATTATAATGTTTTGACTGGGAGCCGTCGCGTGGATTAAAGATCAAAGTAATATTGAATTATCAAAGTAAGATAAATGTTGTGTCGGTGAAGTAAGTAAGTGAGTCTAAGTAAGAAAAGTTTAACTCTTTATAAAATTCTCAAAAATAAGAAGAAAATTCTACGAAGAACTTTTGCAATAAAAATAATATTTTCGACTTTTAAGCATCTCTAATAATAAAATAATCTAAATTGTTACAATGTATTCAATAATGTGATTTTTACGTTGCTGTTACACTCTAATGAAAATGCATAAATGTATTTTTACTAAAGCAGGGTTATTGAATAAAGAGAGTGTAATCACTATTATTTATAATAACATTTTTTTTTAAATAAATTAGAATTTTAAGACTCAAATTATTTTTATTTTGCTTACATTAACTGAAATAAGAAACATAATACCTTACTAAAATGGTGATAAAATCTAATTAAAAAGTAGGTCTAGACTGCCTATACGACAAATATATTTTATAGTATTTTTAATATCGATGAATAACCCAAACTGTAAATCAAAAGGATTTTGCTGTAAATGGAAGAGAATGATTTTTAGGCAAGAAAATTCCAGAATATTAAATCATACTTGTTTTGTTTTTTTATTCTATGGTCTTTTAAATCAGGAACTATATATATACTGCGTGCGTGCGTGTGTGTGTGTGTGTGTGTGTGTGTGTGTGTGTGTGTGTGTAAAACAGCAGATGAGCGACAGAATAGAAGAGGAAAATTTTGAAATTTTAAACTTCCATTTATTTCATCCCGGAAGACTTAATTTGTACAAGAAACAAACAATGATAAATGTTGCGTCAGTCTATATATGCACAAGAGCAAAAGAACTAGAAATTTTTACTTTCAATGAATTTACTAGGATATTTTGATATATATTTCTTTTACACATGTCGACTTAGGAAAAGGAATCTTAGGTATCTTTAAAAGAATGTTGTAAGCATTAGGGATTTTTATCTCTTCGCTCAGAGTGTGGGAACATTCTGAATTTACCAGTTTGCGTGCAGAATTGAGTAAATAAAAAAGTGAGAATTGGACCAGAAAGTAAAAGAATAATTTAGAATGAAGTTAATATGAGCTAAATTAAAATTAAAATCAGGAAAACAATTAGGATTTAAATTAGATCAAGAGATATCATTACATATGTATTTCTTTTATATCGATTAAAATTACAATTTGGAAAATCGATCATGGCTTTAAGAAGGAGAATAAAAATAGATTTCTTGGCCTTATTACTAACTGAAGAAAAAGAGTGTACTCGCAGTTAATATTAAATCCTAAGTGGAATTATTTATCTTAATCAGCTGATAGTACAGTGCCCGTGAAGTATTATCCCTTACAGATTTTTTTTTCTTTGTTCCAAGCGAAGGCGAATTTTAAGCTCACCTTCATGTAATAAATATTTAAATAAAAAAAAATTAGTATTCGACATTTTTAAAATGAATTAAAAAGTGTAAAATAATTTATCTTGGTCCTAAACGCTGTGATTACGAATTTTAAAAATTCACAGTCACAAATTTTCAATACATTTTGCATGTAGAAAAAATAATTTTATACTTTTTAGTCAGTTTTATAACCATAATATATTTTTTAAAAAAACGTATTTCAATAAAACACACTCCCGAGTATCTGGTCTAATGTGGCGGAAGGACTGGCCGGATAACAAAAAGGCCAGAGTTTAATGAATTCATTTCTTTGCCCACTAATGCCAGAAGACAAAGTTTTTAAACCAAAACTGACTATTATAATACGTATTGTTACGAATCTGTGATGCGGCTTCCCAGCATAGTTGGTTCCATCATCAGAAAGATTGTTTTACAGTCATCTGTATTGGACGGAGTCCGGGTGTCGCGTCGGAGGTCCCAGAGCTTGGCGAACATTTGGCGACTTAGCGACGAATTTGGCGACTTTGGCGCCAAAATAGATTATACCCGAAACATCGAGGATTTTTCCGATCCGTTCAGTTGGAACCGAGATACGCCTCGAACGTTCCTGATTGGGTGAGAGTCTTCTAGCTCCGCCCCCTGAGACCTATAAAAGGAGGCGGTCTGCAGCTTCCAGAGTGGAGTAGTCGGAATCGACGGTGAAGAACTGGTCTTCCAGGGATTAGCAGAGCAGCGATGGAGTTAAGCTAGTGCTGAACTAAGCTGTGCGCTACTGTCTGCAGTAGAGTCTTGTTCTGTGCTGCTGTTTGCACGTCTCGCGGCTGAAGATAATTGTCTTCTCTGTGCTGTATATAGTTGTCGTCTGTGCTGTCCTGTGTGTCTTTGTGTAAATAAACGTCGTTGTTTCTTTTTCTACTGCCGCCTGCTGATTGAGCGTTCTCCATACCATATAACTTCCACTATATAAACGAACCCGGAAATTTCGTAACAGTATTTTCTCACTTCTTATTGAGTACTAGGCCCTCTATTTATCGCAATGTGAACGCAGCAGCGGCCCGGGGAATCATAGAAGCAGTTACGGGTGGCGAGTCGAGTTAAAATAGAAGGATCTGTACTGGTAGTTTATATATATTTATATACTGTTCTGCATGTTTCAAGAATTTAGTAGTGAAAAAGTAAGTTAAAGGATATAAACTGTCCACATTTTAACATAAATTCTGTAATGCCCAATTTGAATGCAGGAAACATAAACAAAACGTTAATGTAAATTGTAGGCCTAGTTCTTAAGAAAATTACCTCAGACTGATTTTATTTTTCACTGATAAATAATTATACAGATATGAAAAGGTAATCCTAAAATAAGAATGAAAGTTTTTAGGCTTTGAAAAGTCCTTAATAGAAGACTTAATAGATGGCTTGCTTTTCTCATTTAATTACGATAAAAGAAAACTAGGGCGGATTGTACAGAAGCCATATATTCGCGAGCTGGATACACGGGACTGTACAGTATTTATTTTCTACTTTTTAGTCTTTTTTTGTGTGTGAAATGTTGCAATCGATTTTAAACTGACTTCTCAATGAGATAAATCCGATTTTGAAATTTGTACAGAAAAGACTAGAAAGCGAATTAATATTGCGTTGTCATCCAGTTCTAGGTTGTTTTTAAAGTTTCAAGGTCTGGACTCTTAAACAATGTTTATTTTATCTATTTAATAACCGGGTCTTGGCCAAATTTCTATTCAAAATACACCAGCAAATTAAATGTAGATAATGGCCTTTATATTCTAACAAGATTAACAGATCAGCATCTCGAACGAACTTAATGGAATAGCAGTTCTTAAAACCTTCGGTCGCCAGTCGAAGCCAACAAGAGATCATGAGCATCTGAATGGCGCCTTAATTCCTACTAATGGCCGTCACGTAGCAAACAAAGAGGTTAAGTGACCAGCCTACGTGACGTCATTTACTTCAGCACATAGAATTTCAGCGGGAAAGAAGGCGAATTAGTATTCGAAGCCCCCCTTCCCCATCTTTTGTGGAAAACTCACATCAGCCGCTGTCGCCAAATTGGAATGGAGATGAAGACGGATGTTCGGGGCAATTGGCTGATGGCCCGCCGACTCATTTGGCTGTGCTCACCTGGTTCCTTTGGCGGAATTACGATTAGTTTGCCAACATCCTTTCGGAATGATCTCGGTGAAATTGAAGATGCTTTCCCAAGAGTTTCTTATTTTATTAAGTTTCTAGTTAGTGGATAGTAGAACATTAGGCAGTTCTACTTGAACATGGGACTTTTCTTAAGTAGTGCAGCTGGTGCCCGATCTGCGGTGGGGCCTATTTGTAAAGGACATAAAATATCGATTCTGTGAGTTTATCAACACCATCAGTGCAGGTCGTCTTAAATTGTGTGTTGCGTAACCGATAATGTCATAAAAACAACCATAGTGTGTTTTTCATCCAAATCTTTAATGAAAAACATTGTTCATTTCATTAAATTTCGCTAAATAGTAAATTTAAATTGAATTGCTATTTTTATTTATTTTCTTATTTTGAAATGCGAATTTGTTTTTACCAGGAAAAAGATCACAATACGAAAAGGTTTTTAAATTACTGCTATAAAATAAAAATTCAATATATGATAAGCGTATATATATATATATATATATATATATATATATATATATATGGAAATCATAGACAGCTATTCCGACGCGCCCGAAAGCGCTTTAAATAATCTGAATAGTTGGATGCTGCCACAAAATTGACAGGAAATCCATAGAAATCCTACGATCCATCCCCAGCCACTGTACAACCCCTCCTGTAGGAAGCACAACCCGTCATCGATAGGGAGTAGCCACCGCACACCAATTCTATATCAACCAAGTTGGCGAGAGCCAGCCATAATTTCGGAAACTCTTCATCCCTATGTCTAAGATGCCTCCCAAAGGACAATATATATGAATATACTAATCATGGTCCATTGACTATTTTCTGAATTTATTTAAAGAAAGCATGCTTCCAACTAGAAAAAAAAGACTTTAAATAGCATAAAAAGTAATAGTTTTGTTGTTCTTGTTTGAATCAATAAACATACTCTTCAAAAAATTACGAAACTCTAAATTTTTATAAAGTCTTTCCGATATATTTAGTAAATTACTTTTAGCACACTAACATTGATGGCTTTACTCTTCAGAGATTAAAATTTATCATGCTATAAGGTAATGAATTCAGTACTTAAAGCCAATCAATGGCAGTCTTGGTTAAGCGTCGTTTTGATTAGTGAATCTTCCTCCATTACAACTGAAATAATTTATAATCGATTAAAATAATGATATTTGTAGCTTCATAACTTGTTCAACTTCGACAGCAGAAGAAAGAATTTTTTTTTCATTTAAATAATTAGTGAATTAAGAATATTCTACTAAATATAACTAATAAGACTGTAAATTTTTTCAAGGACGCATTAATTAATCCAAACAATTTTCCAAACTGGAAATATTTATCTATCTCTGACAATTTAAAAATTAGCTTGTATTAATTAGCTTGTAATAGTCAAAATAAGCACAAACATGAAGTATTTAAAGCATATGGTACAAAATAGATTTTATAGGCAGGTGTATAAATAGCATAATAAATGCAACTCAGAGAAAATAAAGTTATGAAAGTTCGAATCGTTGAAGTAATATGTATTTTTACGCGTTTCAGGATTATCGAAAAATGAAATTGTAAAAAATGTTCTTTTCAAATTAAAAGTTTCAATGCACAAAATAAAGACAAACAATAAAACAAAATTGTGAGGAAATATATTAATAAAGTTAACTATAGTAGGATTACGTATTAGAATTATGTAGCTTGACTTGTGTAACATCCTGTATCTTTTATCATACTGCCTACCTGCTTTATCGTCGACTACAGTTATTATTATAAATTATTTTAATTTTTCTTACACTTAAAATGTTTCATTTAACAACAAACCTTGGAGATTTTCTTCTTAATGATCTTCATAAATTCTTTTGAAAACGTTCGATTTATACTATTATTTTTAATATTAATTTTTTTTTTGCGTTTTCACTGAGGTTACTTTAACGATTAATTAATTATCCTTTTCTCTTTCTCGTATGTGAAGCATATTTACTGAAGCTGTTGTAATCTCAATGACGACTCCAACATCCTAATAAAGAAACATAAATGTCCTTTACGAGATATAATGTCTCCTTTCCTGTTAGCCTTTCTTATAAAAAGGATATTTGAAACCAACCATAACTAATTCCTTGCAATAAAATCGTCACTCCATTCCGATGGCTGTCAGTCGTGACCCTAATCGTCCAGCATTAACTGTTGTGACAACTATTCGGAAGCCTCGCAGCTAGGCGAGGAATTGTGGAGGGCACTTAACTGTAGCTGTAACTCTATGGGTTAATTCACGAGTATCCAGATAAGATTCCGATCGCTTGCTCAGCTATCTCCGGCACTCGGACTTCACTTAAATGCGCCCCATTTAGTTCCTCACGAGGGCTATCAAAGCGACAGCCGAAGTTACGAAGGATAGGGCATTATTTAGGGAACACAACTATCGGTTGTCTGCCTACCATCTTTAAACTGATTCACTTGCATTCATCCATCCTATATACAGTATTACCCTGTATTTATGGTACAGTCTTTAATGTTTTCCCATTGTTTTTGTTGATTAGTTTATTGCAAG
>JAPMOR010043905.1:59833-72736 GCA_026543865.1 Argiope aurantia
AATCTCTGTTGTTTGTCTACTTGTCTAGCAGTTTGTCTACAAATCTGTCTGTCTGTTTGTAAACTTGATAATTCAAAAAACATTTTGAACTAGACAAATAAAATTCCACATGTACATTAAACACCAAATTTATAAATTTCTTTCAGATTTTGATGAAAATACTTGTCTTACGCATGTATTAATAGCAAACATCACAATAAGCATAACTTAGTTCCAGACATGAGATTATGAGATCCTTATTTCAGATTAGCTTTATAAAGGGAAAGTTAAAAATGAAAAATTCAAGAACTGAAGTGGAATTGCAGTCTATTTGAAAGTACAGTAGTGGATTATGACGTTGAATTATTGTTAGTTTTCATCGTAAGTTAATGCGAAATTATTTAAATACTGTTTCTATATACTTTGACAGTGAAGTAACCTGTAATTAAAATAGAAAAGTATTTGTGTGTGCCGATCTATGACGTCCAGACAAACTTTTTAGTAGTCATTATTCACATATTCTCTCAAATTCAAAACAAGAAACAAGAAACGATCAAAATACTTTTTATAGTTGATTTTTAATTGTGTCCTTGATGTTTCCGAAGGTTTTCTTTGGGATAGAAAACTTGAAACCAATGGCAGAAGTTTTTACATCTTCGCTAATTGGCAAGCAACTGTGTTATAAAATAAAGAATAATGAAATTTATTTTGATATATTTCAAACTTTAACAATATCGTTTGCAGCCAACTAGGCAATTTTATTGTCTTTCTCTTTTATTTTTATCGCGTTTTTATTTCATTTATTTGTTTCGATCTTTATCGTCTGCAATTCAATAGACGATATTACGAAGGAAAAACAAATCCGCAAAATGAGTTTCATTTTTAATTCGTTGTTATGGCTTTGTTGCTTTTCTAAATATCGGCGCATGAGTAATCTGATAGTCACTTGATTGTTTCAAATCTGTTTAAATTGGTTTTTCATGAAAATGAATTCTGGCTACGAGAAAAAAAATTTTAGAACTCAATTGATTTTAAGATGGTCAAAAACCATCGCTCTTCTAAATGTTGGTGATTGCGAAATAGAGTCATGTGAGAATGTGGTGTTTTTCTGTCGGATTAATACCACATGACTTTAAAAAAATAATGTTATCACATGATAACTTGAAATTTGCGATACCAGATTTCATATTTTTATTATTATTTAACTAAGATATGATTATAATATCGTAGAAAGTCCCAAATTTAAAAGCTGCAATTTAGTTGATAGAAACCATATTTATAGCGGCCCATTTCATCCTCAGAACTTTGAACTTTCTCAAAAAACAAACAGCACGCCTTCCTTTCAAGAGATATTTCTGTGAATAAATAATATATTTTTAAATTTAATTTTACAAAAATTGTTTTTAATATGTAGATTGATGAAAATCTACATCACATTTTTGCGAATTGTGAAAGGAAGCTTATACAATCACGATATTATAGCGAAATACCGAATATTAATTCAAACCTGCAGTTTGGAAACTTATGAATTGTATAACACATGATAATTGTCACATATTTTAACTAGTAATTCACTTTGCAGTTTTAAAATTTGACTGCAAGGCAATTTTAGACAGATTGATAGTTACTTAAAATTTGACATAATTCCGAACAGGAATACATATTTATTACGTCTCGCCTTGAAGCAATCAATATTTCTAGAAATTCAACTGCATTTTCCAATGTTTAAAATTCCAGTCATCGAAAATAAACGATGTCAAACAGCTAGGAAATTATCGCAACAAACTCGGAAAGTATTGGAAATCCTGCTTTTACCAGTGAGCTTGGTAATATTATGGTATATTTTTCGGAATTTAAGATTAGAAATCTGATTCGTTCGAAAGTTTATTTTGACATCATATTTGGATTTCCAATGATATGCATTTCCCCCGGCATTTGTATACCTAACATTGCGAAGTAATCGGCGATAAAATTACAGTTTTAATAGAACAATTTCGAAAATATAAAATATTTTGTTTGGACCTCTTGCAATGGAACTTTAAAATAAGACACTGTGAGAATTTATGAAAAGTAAACATATAAACCAATATTTCTTGTCTTTTAAAATTGTGTTTACCGAAAAATAATTCTTCAAAACTGAATTTCTGATTTTTCAAAAGCTTTTTTTCAAAATTTTTCAAAAAGATTTTTCATTGAATAATATAATAGAGTGGGGAAAGGGAACGACCAATATTAATACTGAATATATATTCATTAGACATATAAGTTAATACAGGTACAAAACATTATTTAACTAACATGAAAGCATATAAAAAAGTAAATGAATGTGATCGACAAGTTTTATTTATTCACCGTCGAACTCTCGTCTGCCAATTTAGACGCGAAACAATCATGTGATTATCATAACGTAACCTGTGACTCAACATGCGTCGTATAAAGTATGAGAACTATTAGGTCAGCAACTTCCACAATAGTATTATTTTCATTTATTATATAGAGTAGTTATAGAGTAATACCATATATAACTTTAGGAATATAAATTACACTGTTCAGTTTCCACTAGAAAATGTACCTATCTAAAGGGATTATCATGTTCTTAAGAATATTTTAGAACAGATTGTCACAGATTAACTAACGAATGTTGCAAAAAATATCACGCACATTCGCAGAGTGCTTAAGAAATTTTTTGAAAAATTATAATTAGTAGCGGACTTTAGATGCAAATGCATGATAGCATTAAAAATAAACAAAAAAAAGGATGCAATGAGCTAAATAACTCTTGAACATTCAAATCAAAACAAATCACTAAAAATGTTTCGAAACAAATAGTGATGCACTAACAAAAAAAATGTTATTCTAAATACGATTTTTTTTAATGTTAAAAGAAAATATTAGCAATAACTCCAACTCATCAGTGGCGGGAGAATATAATAAATCAGCATAAATGTAAATTAAAAATTGTTGACCTCAGCTTATTGACCTTTGTTACAATCTAGCATAAAGTAATGGAATAAAAAGTGAAGCTTACGATCACATAATTAATTTTTATTCATGCTTAGATTTATTCGCATACTGGTAAATCAGAAGCTTTTAACATATAAGAATTCTTTGATTTACTTAACTCAAAACAGAAATTCGGATTTGCACATTCTGTGTTGACGCTGATTAAGAGAATGGGGATATTTTGAAATTCCACCCCGCGTGACAGATGGCTCTGCCTTATTCTGTTATAGATATTATATATTCTCAGGTACTGAAATGAGGAAATGATACAGAAGGATTGGATGTGACACTTGAGTAATCAGCAGCAATAGACACACACACCCTCAGTTCTAGCATGCTCTCTAATAAGGCATTATCTGTTTTTCCTCGCATAAAATTGTAAACCTTGGATAAAGGCAAATTTATATTTTCAAAATTACGCACATGAAAGCCGTGCTCTTTGTAATATAGTAAAAAAAAAAAACGGTACTTGTATATTATTAATTTAGCAACTAGGAAAATAAGTTTTTTAATCGATCTACTTGGGGCTCTATCTCAAACAAGCAGTTCAAGGCAGTTGTCTAATCTACCTAACTGAAAAGCGGTCTTTGATGTTAGGCATCATAAACAAATCTTTTTCTGTAATAAAAGACGGCATTCCGAATTCAAAAGAGGGCAGCTAAAATGCCCCTTTTTCTGTCAATTAAGTAAAAGAAAAGGATGTACAACATAAAATCTAACACAAGAGAGTCTAAATTCTGGAATAAATTTCTAGAAGGTGATGGAGCTTATTAGAACCATCCATTTCTGTATAGGAATAAATGATTGGAAGTAATACTAAAATATTCAAAGGGAGTGGTCTTTCCTACACTTTCTCGCATATTCTCAAATAAAGTATTATCGATCTTCTCCAGCATAAAATTGTGAACCTTGGTAAGGTCATGATTGCTGAGATTTTTATTTTCGGAGTCACACACATGAGAGTTATGTCCTTTAAAATATAGTAAAAAAAAGTATTGGTATATTTATTGTATGCCTTTGACGAACAATAGTTACGAAATATTTATCCTTGGCGTGAATCTAGCATTTTTGCAGTATCTAACGTGCGATCTTTGGCGATTAATATCGATGGATGCCGTTAGAACACAGAAAATCGAATACATATTTTGACGCCTTTATTTCCCACCGATTTTCACTAAAATTTGACGTAGTATTAAAATTGCAACTAATAGATCATACACCTGATTTTTTTTTACTTAAGTCGTCACGTTTTTAAACTATCCCGTTTATATGCATGGAAAAATACCAACAATGGTCAACGCTTTAATGGATTTGGTTCCAAATTGAACATAGATCTACATTTTGGGTACTATATTTTCGTGCAAAATATAATTTATCTAGTTCTTTATGTTTTGTAGTTATCTTGTTTACTTGTGCTCAGATAGCCGGAGAGTCGTCAGACTTTCTCAGTATAGGTTTCGTTCAAAATTGATTGAAATCTACAGACTTAGAGTCATGACCATATACCAGATTTCATCCGTTTAGTTCAAAGTGTTCCTGAGTTATCGTATTCACAAACAAAATAAAGGACAAACATATTTACAAAAATATATTTTTCAGATTCAAGTAAAACTGAAACGTGGAGATTCGTCAAAAGCTCGAGTTCGGATTTTTTTGACGATTACAATACTTATTTACTTGTATACGTAGTACAGAGAAAGTATAGTAATCGCTTTTGTATAGTAATCGTATACTCGAGGTTTTGATGAATCTCCACGTTTTAGACTCCTCTGAGTTTGGAAAATGTCTGTCTGTTTGTGACAAAGATAACTCAAAAACGTTTTAATTTAGACGGAGGAAATTTGGTATACGGTCTTTATAGATTTTTGTCAAACTTTGAGCAAATTTCGTTTAGATATAACTGTTCGAATATAATTTAATACGAGAATTTCAAAACGAAGAGAGCCTAGATAGGTAAAATTCGATACACACTATTAACATCTGTAGTCTAGAAACCAATCAAGTTCTAAGTCAAATCGAACGAAGGGGGGGATCGATTGTCGGTTTGTACTATTAGAAGCACGTAAATTCGATAGTTCATAAACACAATGACTTAAATATATCAAATTTGGTATGGGATTTTTGAGACTTGGACTGTAATTCTGTGTCCAATTTTTTTTTTTTTCTAGTTCGTTGGGGAAAAACGGGTTTAAAACATAAATTCGATTTTAGGATTCTATTGACCGCATGCCAGGGAGTAATCGCCAAGGATGATATGATAGATTCTGTGAAAATTCTTTATTCATGCCAAAGGTTATTATTTCATACCTTTTATATGCCAATGCCATGCTGGAAAACTTTTGGGAGACCTCAACCTGTGGTTTCTGTATACTCCATAAATGAGAAATCAAAAGTGACTTGTTTCTGTATGTCTGACCAACCGGTAATTTTTCCCCATGGCTTTAGAATCGCTGTGTATTCATGAATCCTTTTAAAATGTCAAACTAAATTAATTATAAGTGAGTGAGGGTCTGTACTTCTTCTCAAACTTTTTCTTGATATGCAGTGCTAAACGGCATTGGCTTGGAAATGTTACATCTCTTTATTTGTTGCTCATGCATAATTGTGACCACGGTAACCATTTATCTAAAAAATATTGAAATAAAAATGAAAAGTTTTAAGCATTTTTTCTAATATATTTGAAATTTTATAAAGTAAAATTTGAAGATCAAAATTAAAATGTAAGAGCTTGAAATGTTGATAAATATGTTTTAAATATTAAAATTTCAATCACAATAATAATATAGTTCTAATGAGACTTTTTTTCTGATTATAATCACTGTAGCTTAGTATTCTTAACGTATTGTTTTCAGAATCTTATCTTTTACCTAGATTTGAGATAAAACATTATTTTCTCTCTTTTATTATACAAATAAAAATTTGTTTCTGAAAGCTTTATTTTTAATATTTTCTGATTTTTAATTTTAAATTCATAATTCGTTTTTATCGATATTATAGGATCATGTAAAATCAGGTTTTTTTTTTTTTTTCAAATGTAACCATCAAATTTTGCTGTTCATTTAGCGTCACATTTTAATTAAAATTCATTAACTAAGTTAAAATTAAGTTTTTAAATTTAAAAATATTGAAGATATATCTTAGAGAACAATACAATGGTAAAAAAAAATTTCAGTGTGCTAATTAGAAGGAAAATTAAAAATCGTTTGCAATATTCCATTTTTCAAAACATGATATAATTTAAGTCAAATAAAAATATGCTAATTAATTAATTAATTAAGATAAAATTGTTTTCTAAATACAAAAGTATTGAAAATATATCATTGAAAACATTTTTCAGTGTGCTGGTTAGAAGGAAAATTAAAAATCTTTTGCAATATTCCATCTTTTCAAACATGATATAATTTAAATTAAATAAAAGCATACAAATAGATTTAAAGCAAATAGACAGATTCACTTTTAATAAACATTTCAAATTAAAAAAGTAGCTTCAAAGCTAAATATTAAATATGTTAAAGAGGGAATTTTTCGAATTTAGGGTGATCTAAAACGTAAAGATTCATCAAAATCTCGGGAACTAAATTTTTTGATGACTCCAGTACTTCCTTTTTGTATATTTCTTAGACAAAAAAAAAGTGAAAAAGACAGCTGATCTTGACGATCACAAAATAGAACGTTTTCAAATAAAAATGGAAGACTTATAATATAAACTTGCCATTAAAGTGAAAGAAAGTTCTATTTATATCTTATATCCCCTCTTCATGTGCTGCTGATATTTATACTCACTTCTGATCTTAAAAAAAATATTATGAGCTATAAACATTTTTCTTTTTGGGAAATTCTAGTGAAAAATGGGAAATTTTTCGGCTAGATATCATTCGCGTTTTAGGCTTATCCGTGATACAATAAAATTCTTCATATTTCAGATTCAACACCGATATCTTTCATCCTTCTTTAATCTTCCTCAATAGTGACATTATTATGTCGAGCTTTGTGATAGGAGAAAAAAAAATGGCGATTCTCCTAACTTGTGCCAGAAACTTAGATGAATTAGATTCGCATACAGAGACCCCGGGGTAAATCGAATTTTGATATCGAACTGGTTTTTACGAGAGGAATAATGTCCTTAACTGCCCTCTGAGATCGATAATTTTTGTATTTTATGCCTTATAACGGAAAGCTATCTCTTGATTATTTATAGCGATTCCAACCTGGTCCTTTCTCAAACTTTTCAATGGCTCTAGATAAAGAATTGCCCACCTTCCAACCCCTGGAAAGTATCTAAGGTTGCAAAGGCTCCGGGCGCAGTTTGCAAAAGCGCCTTTTCATGGGTTCAGCGTTATGTCTCTGCTAAAAAACCAAAAGAGGATGCGGAAACATATTTATGGCTTTTGGAAACTCTCCAAGCTCTGGAGAATTTCGAATGATATTCTGTCTTTTTAAGCAATGTCAGAACTATACTTGATATCTTGGTGTTTGTTGTTATGAAGAAAGATTTTTTTTTTTTTTTGGAATGTATCCTGAAATGCTTTCTGATACAAAAGAGTAGATTCGTTTAGCCAGTCACGACGTTCTCCTATTTTTTCTAATTTTGATGTAAACATTTATATTCCTTTCACATTATAAAGAAACACACGAGTCTGGCTGAAACGAAACCAGATGTAAAAATATTTCATTTATAGAAAATAGCAAATTCTTTTTAGAATTCTCTCCTTTGAGCTGATGTGATTTCTTCACAACATGCGTCCATAAATTTTGTTGTACCAAAATGACTGTTCTATAAATTTAATACTCGCAATACGTTTAGATTACTTGTAATTGTAACTTCATTGTGTGCGAAGTATAGAGGAAGTATTACAACTGCCAAAAAGTATTTTGAAGAATTTCCATGCTTCAGACTTCCTTGGGTCAGAAAAACCTATTTTTGGAATTATATCTGCCTGTCTGTGAACAAAATAACTCAAAAACTCTAAGTTGTTGCCTTTTTGAGATATTGCATTTACACACAAACGAAAGTACAGATAGATAAACGTTGACTGTAACATCAGTCAATGTCCAAGTTTGATCACTTACTACATCAACTGAGTTCATTAGCTGAGCGTTTATTTATTACAATAGTCTGTTTTTTATTATTTCCTAGATAATCAGTCATAGTCAGTCAAACGCGACAAATTCGATTCGAAGTTTAATAAAACTCTGCCCTTTAAGTGCTAATTTTGTGTACCAAATTTTATTATGTTTGAAAACTTGATTTGCCTTTTGAGTATTACTCATGTGCATCTAATTTTATTTATAAACCTTTTACGTTTTGTATTTATTGTGTTCAGCTGTATTCGGAGAGACACACAGAAAAATATTTACATTTTGTATTTATTGTGTTGAGTTGTACTCGGACAGACACACAGACAGATAGATTTCTTCTGAATTGATTTCTTCTAAAATTTGTCAGATATTTACAAATTTAGTTTAAAAATCATCAAACAAATTTCATTTGTCTAGCGCAAAGCATTTTTGAGTTTTTGCGTTTACAGGCAAGCTGGCAGACATAATTCCAAAAGTTTGTTTGAAGATATGAAACGTTAAAATTTATCAAAAACTCAAGTTCGAATTTTTTGACGATTACAATATTTTCTCTTTGCTTGTTACGCAACGCATGCTGGAAAGTAACAAAAAAGCATCAATCTTATTTACTAAATAATTCGAACCATCTATCATCAGGTGTTACTATAATATAAGTTTTAAACTGACTCACTCGCTTGACAAATAAAGTTCTCCAAAAACTTTTCTGCTTGCAACAGTTTCGAAACACAATTCAGTTTCAAACAAACTGCAAAACCGAGTAAAGAACCCTAGAAACATTTCCAGAAAATAACTTCGCATCCGAAAATGCTGACAGCTTTTCATTCACGGTCGGCAGTTAATTGACTCGTTCCATGTCAGCTTTCATTTTTCGAACTAAAGAGAACTGCATTATCAGCTTAGTTGAAGTATTCATTCTCTGGCAACAAGGTGTTCCTCGCAGGGGGAAAAAAAGCCACTTTCAAGTGGAGCATGCAACACACAACACACATTTATGCCTTGCTGCATTAATTTTATGCATGCCTTAACCTGACTGTTGTCTGGCACTGAATGTGGTCCGAATTTGGGTGCAGAACATTGGGTTTTGAATAAATAAAGGCTTATCAGTTGAAATAAAGCATGAAGCGGAACACGTGTATCTGGGAGAAAATCTTCTTCCGAAAAATGAATAATACTTGCTGTGGTAAAACCCCAGAATTGACAGTGATGCTTCGAATTTGTCTTAGAATGATATCTCGTTGATCGCCAATTTGAGCAAAATATCTCCGTGAAAATTCAAATGAAATTTTCTTCTTTTTTGCTTTGGATGTTGATTTTTGGCTGTTATAACTTGTCTTTTATGTAGCTTGCACTATGTTTTATTGAATAGTTTTGTTACGTTTAGTTTTTCTAACATCCCATTTTGAAAAATACAAAAACAATTTTGAAATGGATCTCATAATTTTTAATCAAGGAAATCATTCTAACTGACTCCCTCTCCAAGCATCAATGCCATACCAATGAGACAACGCCAGATTTAACTTGCAGCAGTCCACGTATATAAAACCACGGTCAGTGGTGTTTTGAATTTTGCCTTAACCCTTTCTAGGGCCGTGGGAAATATGCTTCCCAACAAATTTATCAATATTTGTATGAAATTATGTAGGTTGGCATAAGTTCTGACAAATTTTTTTAGTAAGTCAGAAACTTTGATGCTTCAGTTCTTTATCTCAGACAAAATTATGTGTCTTGATTTGTTACTTAATTATTAATTAACCAAATTAATTAATTAATCAAATTAAATTTATCTAATAAGCTAAATGAATCCCTTTTCTTATTCTAATTTCAAGCCTAAAAATATTTTAACATAATATGACTAGAAAAAAAATGGCCCTTTAAAGGGTTAAAATGGTATTTCGTCAATAGCCAGCTTAAGTGAAGCTCGGATGAAATTTTCCTTTCATTTCGTGCTTGTTTATTTATAGCTATGAAAATTCATTTCTTTTGTAGCTCTCACGATGTTTTACTAAACGATGTTTTACTACTCACAATGTGTCCTCGAATAACGAGTATAATTCAATCCCGAATCTCGTAATGCGAAACATTTTTTTTTTCTATAAGAATCAAAGTAAAATAGAACGATGCGTTCCATTCCGAAACAAAAATTACTTAAACAAATTTCTGGACAAACTCAAACAATACAAAACAATAATGTAATTGGCGATGAATGATTTTTTTTTACAAGAAAATGTTTAAAGACATTTGTCTTTGCTTCAGTAGCAACAATGCGAATTTGTTGCTATCAGTAGCAGCAATGCGAAAGGTTCGAATTGAAATTTTCTTGAATTTTAAGGTGCTATAAAAAAGTATATGATCAAAAAAATTAATATGATTATAAAGAAAAATTTTTGAATGTTTAAGATGCTATAAAAAGTATTTTTTTACTGCAATATTTTATCATTATAGCGAATGAGCACTAAAACTTATCTTAGTATTAATTAATTAAACATTTTTAAAAAATCTCTGAAGGGCTCACATTTCCACCTTCCAAACTACGTTGTTATTATTTCTAATGACTTGACTGACTTTAGAAGTCAGTGATTTTAAGCTAAGAGTGTGTCTCTTGTTTTTTCAGTAGCGCCATCTTGGGCCAAGAGTACGACTTAGCTACACACACACGTCACAACCCGTTTTACGGGGCGGACTTCATTCATGCATTTCATTCACTCATCCACAGATCGTACTTTAGACCTGAATCAAAGAACGATCAACCCTGATCCAGTACCCCTAGTGGTATTACTCTCGACATCGAGGACTTTGTAACCACGACAGATTTATATGTGCGCCAGCGCACATAAATCACACACACGGAGAGTCTTCGGCTGGCGGGGTTCAAACACGCAATCGAAGGGACGCGAATCCAACGTCCTACCAACCAGGATATCCCGGTCTTCCAAAGTTATATATGTGCTAAGTTTGGTAGGTATAAATTAAATGGTCTAACCTATATAGCGGCAACACACAAACATTTCATATTTATTATTAGGGGAGATTTGATATAAGTCTACATTTTTTATGTTGTTGCCAAATAACATGTTAAATTTCATTTTTTTAATTCTCTTTATTTATCTTAATCAGCTAAACATGGAAAAACAAATATCCCCCTTTCAAAAGTTGGAGCAGATCGATAATTTTTGTGTTAAGATCACTTTATCTCTTTAGCTTTGTTGTGCTTTTTGAGTTATCGTGTTTGCATACATCATAAGACTTTGATGGATTTTTGATTGATTGTCTAAAATATGGTACAGATCAACAACTATTCACAAAAAGTATATACCAAATTTCATCTATTTGCCCTTTTGCGTTTCGAATCACCATGCTCAAGTGAATGCGATTGCATATGTGTATCTCAGGGCGGGATAGCCTGGTTGGTAAGGTGTTGGACTCTCTTAGGTTGTGAGTTCGTGCCTCTCCGGCTGAAGTCACTCCTTGTGTGTGTGGTGGTTGGCGCAAGTGTAAATCTATCATGGTCACAAAGTCCTCCATGTCGAAAGCAATATTACTGGGGGCACTGATTAAGAGGTGATTGTTCTCGGATTCAGATCTGAATTATGATCTGTGGATGAGTGAAGGAAACGCATTAATGAAGTCCGTCCCGTAAAAAGGAGTTGTGACGTACGAGTAGCTAAGTCGTACTCTTGGCCCTAGTTGACGCTACTGAAAAAACAATAGACGCTCACTCGGCTTAAATCGCTGGCAGATAACTGTCAGTGAGGTTGTAAAGTGCCATAAGTCACAGCACAACAACATGCGTATCTCTTTTTTTCCTTTTTGCGATTTAGAATTATTATTTTCATAACTAGACAAGGGAATAGACATAACTCTAGAAATGTTTTTTTTTTCTTTCGGACACAATAAAATCTGAAATGAGAACATTAAACAACATCTCGGTAACGAATTTTTGTTAATTACAATCCTTTTGTACATGAGACAATAACTGGAAGGAACGAGCTTTCCAAAACTTTCTCACATATTTTCTAATAAAGGTGTTATCCCAGAGTACCTTGTGTAAAGTTGTACCTTGCATGTGATTGACGTACAAGAGGTATGAAATATTACAAACCTTTGGCTTGAATTTAGCATTTTTATTTGATTTATCGTGTGATCCTTGACAATAGATCCGATTTTTTTTCTTACGATTAATACCTAGCATGCGGTTAATAATATCTGAAAATCGAATTTGTGTTTTAGATTTCTTTATCCGAACCGATTGAAACAAAACTCAGATATAGAAATTTATATCAGTTTCTGAATTATCGCGTTTACATGTTTTTGAAAGTATGTATTGACAGACGGTCAACCTCTTGTTGGATATGGCTCAAAATCGGACAAGTGTCTAAGTGTCCTGAATCTGTGTACCTAATTTTATTCCTCTAGCTCTTGTCGCTTGTATTCGCTTGTATTGTGTCGCTTGTCGCTTTCAACTGTTTTAATTTACATTCGAACAATCGAACTTACAGAGTTCCCCTGAACGCATTTTGCTCAAAATTCGTTAGAAATCTATAAATTTGATGTAAAGACTGTACACTAAATTTCACCCCTCTAACTTGAGTTGATTATTTTAAAAAACACATTTTCCAAAAATGTGTTTTTCGAGCTTGGGGAGTTCTAAAATGCGGTGATTCGACAAAATGTCGAGTTTGAATTTTTTGATGATTGCAATAATTTCTCTATAGTTCGTATAAGAGAAAGTAAACAAAAATGTGCTTAAAGAAACGAATAATAAATAACATTTTATTTTTATATTCAGGAATCTGGAAAAAGATTGCTTTTACCACATAAATTGTGTTCTCTGTTTAAAAAAAA